>JAWWLZ010000139.1:32693859-32762929 GCA_035041345.1 Poliocrania exsul | reverse complement strand
TATAGGGTTAATAAAGTAATTGTAGAGATTGATTTTTAAACACCTTCAAGTCCATCTGCCCTTAATTATATCTGGAAATTTGCTTTCAGTTCCCTCTCTGAAAGAAACCCTAGAGTCAGAAGCAATTCTTCCAGGACTTGAAATTATATTTGTATGAAAGAGTTGCTGACACTGCCTGAAGTATATTCTGAGTTAATAATATACATTTCTTAGGAAGATAATCATCTTCTAATTTGTCTAGGTCAGAAAATAAAATAACATGGAAGCATTTGATATATATATATGTACATATAGATATGTGTGTGTATGTGTGTGTATATATATATGTATGTGTGTGTATGTATATATGTATACATATATAGTTCCTCTGAACCTCTTCATTGTTATTTATGTTTCCTTCATCTCTAGTAGAAAATTTTTAATAATAAATTGTGGTGTAGTACAAATGGAGATAATAGATTTTTAGCATTATAAACTCTAACTGTGAAATGGCAGCAAAGTCTCACAAATGTGTTGTCTAGCCATGCAGTAATGATGCCAAAATACTCTCTAACTCTTGAGATAATAACTCTTTAAAATCATTACTGTAAGAAACTAAACCAAAGCAGGAATTGTCAGTTGAAACTAGTATATTCAGTTTTCTATCCTCTGAGTTTTTGTTGGTTTTGTTTTTTGTTTTTTTTTCCTTCCCTGTCATTCATCTGCCCTTTCTTCTACTGGGGTTATTATGAAAAATCTTAATAAATCTGGCAATTAGTTTTTCTGTGTTGTACACTTGCGTGGTTGTTTCCCTGATCATTTTGCATAAGACATATAGCTAGCTTTTCATAGAAAAGTTTGAAAACATTCTCCAGTATCTAGATCCATTTTAGATATTTTTAGATGCTAAACCAAAGCAAACCTCACAGACTGAGCCTCCATTTTTATTTCTAATATTGTATCTTATCAGAACTTGTCATTTTGGTTTGATTAATAATCTTGAAGCTAATTTTTATTGCTGGACTATGAGAGAGACTTGACTGTCAGCCCTGAAGTGTTTTCTAGGGTATACTCTAGGTCAGAATACACATTATTTTCAATTCCAAGCAAGATTGCCCTGATGAGGTCAATATATCTGCTATGTCTGTGACTTGCAGTTTCTAAGAATTCAATGAGAATGAGGTCTTCCTAGGAAACAAAGTCTTACATTGTCATGTTTTGGTTTTTGACATGTTATAGATCATGTCATAAAGGTCAAGCATTTTTCCTTGGTCAAAAGGATCTTTTTTAGATTCAAAAGTACATATTATTTTGATGGAAAGATTTGTATCAAGCAAAATATTTTGTGAATTCATGTCAACACTGCAATATTTTTTTCACTGAAAAGATATCAAATTGTCCCCACACATCCAGTTTATATTTTAGAAGTATTTAAATCAAAGTACCTTCACATTTTGCTTCACATGATTTGATCTGAAATGTAATCTGCAATAAAGATTTTTCCCCAAATATAAAATGAAAAGAATTTTTTGGGGAGTTGAATCAGTAATTTTGTGATGACCTAGAAAGTTTATCAAAATGTCACTTTAATGAACTTCATTTGTTAAAAATATACTTATAAAGGACCCCCAATAACTTAAGGTTTGTTTGTTTGAGTGGTTTGGGTTCCCACCCCGCCCCTGGAAACTGTCAAACTTCAGAACTGTATTATTTCTCTAGTTCTGTTTTTTTATTGCTGAATTTTTTCCCACTAAACCTCTTTTTCATCAAGTTTGGATTTGGTCTCCTTTTTGTTCATTTTACAATAATTTTTGAATCTGAAAAGCTATATAGTAGGTCTGAACTGAGCAATTCCTAAAAAATACATAGAGGCATTTCAGGTGGTAATATGCCTAATTCAGATATCATCTTGGTATGAAGGACATGTTTGAAGGTCCATTTAAAAACAAACAAACCCAAAAAGGACTAAGATGTGCATATGAGTTAAACATAGAAATCTGTGATAATTACCCTGGCAATTAATGGAGAACAATTAAACCTTTGTCTTGAGACCTGGAGAAGGAGATCCTTTGGGAGAATAGCTAAAGTCACATGGGATATTATGGTGCTTATTAAATTGTCTATATCTTGGAATAGCTAAAGAATCATTGTGTTTCATTATTGTGCTATTTTTGGATATATAACAAAAATAAGAGTAAGAAAAAATATTTCTAACTCCTAAGCTCTTAATTCTTTATTTCTTTCAAAATTTTCTTGTAATTACAGTTCCAGGCATTATGCATGCAAGTTGCAACATTTTTTATATGTCTTTGTTACAGAAACATCTCAGTTAATACAGGCTATTGAATGTTTTCTGGACACTGGAAGGAAAAATTCAGGCATTTATCTGAGACTTCCTGAGGTACCAAATGACACCTGGAAATCTTGGACAAATAGCCATTTGATATGTGCAGATCAGTTTTAGATACAGAGAAACATATCGATGCATCTATGATCGGCTCGGTATGTGTTAGCTGATTGGGTATGTGCAGTAAGTCAGAGGCATAGAGAGCATTGATTTCACTGTGTGGGAACAGTGAGTCATCAAACTCGCTCTTCACAGATATGAATCAAAAAAAGCAAATAAGCATGAACATTTTTCATGCTTTTCAAAATCACCCTATAGTTAAGCAACTAAGGCTATTGGCTATCAACTTGAAGTTATATGAAGTAACTTCCTCTTTCTTTGACTGTATAACAAGATTGCTAATTTCTTACTTTTATTTCATGTTGCACATCTTGTACAACTGCTCTCTTTACAATGGACCAATGTTACCCACAAATTGCTCTGACTCCAAGGAGTCTGATGTCAGTCTGGCTTTTTCAGTGCCATTTCTGACTAATAAGTAATGGGAACCATTGCAATGACATCTTAAACCTGCAGCCCTCAGGGTCATGTATAATGTTTTAGTTAAAAGAGGAAGAGAGAGATGCTAAGGAGTAGGAAGACTTGGATCCACATGTAGAATACATTGAAAAGTGGAAGTACATCATCAAAGGGAAAATTATTTACCTCTGGGGAAATATATTATCCTAGGAGCGAGAGATGTGCTGTGGAAGAAGAGCAACTATGAATCAAAAACATTTCTTAAAGGATTTGGGCGTAGCAACTAGTCAGTCTCATGTAAAGCCTAAAGCACAGGCTCAGTCTGGTTTATGAAATGATTGTTAGCCTGTTTTGTTTATTTGAGATATTCCTTAGGAATATTCAAAAATCAAATCTATTCTTATTGCATATAATGGCTGTGTTTTCAGTCTATGCATGTGGGTGGGTAGCTTTTGAACTGTGTTTCCACGATGAAAACTTTGGAACAACAGTAACTGCAGATAGCCAGCTATATTCATTTAAATTAACTTCTGCGGCCATTAGAGTATTTATAGAAACCTAAAGGGCTGCAGATGCAACTTAGCAGATATTTGTTTATATTTTAAGGAGATAATTATGGGATGTCCACCAAGCTTGAGTGCAATCTATAGCACTAATTATAATACTTGTACAAAAATAAAAATTACATTCCAACATATGTGTCCCTGTGGCAAATTATTCTCTTCTACATTTTTAAACTCCTTAGAAGAATAATGCATCCTACAGGTATTACTGCTTGCATTGTTTTCACTCTGGTTTCTTTTACTTTTGTATTATTACTATTGATGTATTCTCACGTTGCAGAGCAGATTCACTTTTTTCTCCAGTTTATGTAAGCAGCTGTCTCAAATGAAATCACTGATGCAAGAGGCAGCAGAGTCACCTTAACCTCTGGACCTACTGCATGCAGCACATGAGACATGTTGCAGTACAAACATTTCCAGTTCTATCATTTGCAGTTGTAAGGTGACATAGTACAACACCAAACATCATGAATTTTGGAGCTCTAAATGCTTTCATCTGCTTCACGCAGGTAAGCTACAGAGTATTCATTGCTTTTGGACACTTAAGCCTCTGTAAGTTTAAACTCATATATTGAAATTATTGTGGACTAGCAACTTTGCTGTGTCAGAAATCAACTTGACTTAAAGAGAGAACTTTCTGACACCTTTCTGTCCTTCTGACCTTGACAATGGTAAGGCAGCTGCTTGGAATTAATCTGCTCTATGCTGAGCTACAATACTGCTGGGACAGCTCCTCCACAGCTAGCATAGCTGTATCAAATGCCATTAGTTTGGTGACAATATCTCATTTATTTCCTTTATTAGTCTGTGGCAGACACCTGATGACTCAACCAGAGTCTTTGCTAAGAGCATTGTATATCAATGCCCTAAGTGCAAATAAACTGCACTCTTGTGGCTGTGTTAATCAAGACTATGTATCAGTCTATAATGATTTAAGAAAAATGTATTTATACCTTCAGCTTTGCAACTTAAAGTATTTAAAGTATTCTCATCCTAGCTCACTTTCAAAATGCCTGGAATGCTAAGGAGTGAATCATGCAAAGAGTTTCCAGAGGAATCTGTTTGATATAAGCAGAATTCACATGAGAAGTGGGCACTGAAAGCACAGAGCAAGCAAATCTTCCACATGGCAGCAAATAAACACTTCTTTTCCGTGAATGTCCTAACAGTACACATCATGGAAAAGTTACACTAGGTGTTAGAAATTAGCTGTTCTTCTACCATGTTGCATCTCCATGCTTATGAAGTGTTACAACACCTAGTAACAGAATAGGTATATCCATGGAGTTCCTTAGTTATCTTTGGGAAAATGTGATTTTCCTTTTTCTTTTACATTAAAATAATTTCTGATTCTGGCCCAAATAATGTGGACTCTTGTACTCAAGTCTGGATTAGATTACCTTTCCAAGGGAAGAAATGTTTTGAGGCACAACTGACTGTGTACAGTTAGTGGGTTAATGTGATCATGGGGTTATTAAACCTTGGGGTGTGTTATGGTCCAGTTACTAAAAATATTAGAAATATCTCTGGCCAAGATAAGGTACAAACTAGACCAGATGCGAAAGTCAATATTATAGGTTTCATTTAATGGTTAATGTGAGATGGAGAAAGAGAGAGAAAGAAATAGGAAAAGAAGGCAGAGGGTGGGGCAGGAAAGGAAGAAAGACATTGATAAAGATTAAACTAGAAAATGTATCATCACTCTGTGTAACCCAGTGGTGTCCCATCAGTCCAGTTCTTCTGGTCTTCTTAGTGGTCAGGATCTCACAAACCATAGAATTCAATGAATTAATATATGTTCAGGAGATGTCAGGCACCACCTCTGGGATGAGGGGCGAGGCTGTTCCTATTTTCCCAGTAAGGGCTTTTGCCTCCCCAGAGCCATGCTATTTGCCTTTTTAAATAGTGTCAGCTGCGTGTAAAGATGCGAGACAAAATTAGTGTCTCAGCCTTCAGTGTGCAATGTGATTATTTCTGCTGCATTAATATTTCAGCTAATTCATCAGAACATATTATTCACCTGCAATAACCTCGGAGGCTCTATTCCTTCCACAGAGTTCTAATTGGTTTTGCACTTGGTGAAAGCAGTAAGACAAGGAGAGGTTTTATACTTGTAATGTTGAAATAAATTAGAGATCAGGGCAGAATGCTTTGCAAATATTGCTGAAAGACATAGAATTGGTTTTGTGTTTGGTTAATCTTATCATTCTATCCAGTAGCCTCTCAAGCTTTTAAAAAACATTGTATTTTTTGTCTTTTCAAGAGAATATAACTTCTGAAATATATTTAGTATAAGCAAAATGGTGAAATATTTTGATAAAAAGTACTGGTCTTGCTTTTCTGAGGAAAGATGAGCATGAGGAAGAGGATGCGGCTTGTTTTTTTCCCAAATTTAGTCATGTAGGACACAGCACACACAGACCTGGGATTTGGGTAAGGAGTCCCAGGTCACACAATACAGACTAGCCTGACAGATACAGGGCAGTCCAAGCTGGCATCATCCAGTGAGTATGTGAGAAACTTTACACATGGACACAGATATGTTTTGTTGCTTCAGACTGTGCACAGCTGACACTTGGAGGAAGCAACTTCTATGTCTACTGCAGACTTGGATATGTTCATACTTTTCCCCTAATACTTTCTATTTATCTCATGCCATCCTTCGTCACAGCTGTTAGGAAATATTTATTTCCTAATTTCACAAACATACAAGAATTTTTAAAAGGAAGAAAAGAAAAATAGAACATATGTTCCCCCACACTCCCAGTGTCCTTTTATGTATGTCTCATGTGTGCAAAAGCATAGCTTTTGCAATACATAATTTTGTAGGGTTTTTCTGACAGGATAATGTTTTAAGGTGAATAAACACAGTTTCTGCCTGCTTCACACACTGGTTGCCTTAGTAACTGTGGCATAGTGCAGCTGAAGTGTGCTAATACCCTTGAAAGGGAATTTGAAGGAAGCAGATGGGCTGTGATTATCATTGGTTGGATCAATTAGACCCGTAGATTGTGAGACACTAAAAATAATACCTCCAATTGGTTAAAAAAATAATTTTGCAAGTGGAAGAGCATTTTCAATGTGACTATTTAAGATATATATATATATATTTATATGTATATATATAAATTGTATTTAATACATTTTTTTTTTCCATTTATGTGATTGAGAAAGATGATACTTTCCTGTCTTTTACCAGTAGATGTACTCAATAGCTTTATTTTCAGTGACTTCTTAATTTCCAGACAGTAGCTGCTGGTATGAACGAAGTGTGTTACTATGCAAAAAAATTAACTAATCCATAATAAACAACAGAATGGATTTATAAATGAGTTATATTTGAAAGCAAAGACAAGACAGGCAATACTAAAATGTCTTTACAATAAAAAGAGGAACAAAGGAAAAATCTGATACTTGCAACTTTGACATTTTTGTGGAACATGAGTCCTCTTCTAAATGAAAGCTGCAGTATATTGTATGGAGGGAAAAAAAGACTATGAAAAGAAACATGAAAAGGTTTTGTAAATTATCAGCTTACTGACTTAGAGGATATAACTTTATCATAGCTTGATTTACCCTAAATTTATTCCAAAGGAAAGGAAAGTGAGTGACAGATTTCTCCTCTTTCAAATTTTATGAAAGATATTCTCTTTATTTCTTAATAGGCAAATTTACAGGTTCAGTGTTAAATATTCTATAACATTTGAAGATTGTTGGTCACTAAACTAAAAATTACTAGTAAGGAAACAGAACTCATAGAGCAGAAGCATTCTTCCCATAGCCAGGAGAGCTTAAAGCTGTCCCCAGTTGCAAAAAAACAAATCTAGCTTCACAGGACTCACATATATGCAAAGTGTGAGAGATGCAATCCTTTTATTAAATCCTTTTTATGAACTCTCCATTCTTTGTGTCTTAACAGTGTCAGGTGTCATAGACACTTCGCAGTCAGGCTTCACATTTAAACAAGCATGGTATGTGGCTTAGTAGCAGTAATGGATGCCCACACACAGCAAATGTTGAAAGCTACAGTTTTCTAAGGAAGTCTGAGATCCCAGGAGTTTGACACGATCACTGAGAGGGATATGAGATCTTTTCTCATTTTCCCTCAGATGCAATTCCTGCAGAGTTTTGTATGTGTATGCTATCTCCATTCCTCTTTCATAGTCCTGCTGTCAAAAATGCTGTGATTACAACTTATTTTCAGTGCTGCGATGCCTTCCTGTTTGTAGAACTCCTTCCTATGGTCTCTAGGAAACAGAGTTGAGAGACTGGAGGAAAAGGATAGGCATGAAGTTAAAAAAAGACAAGATTATATTAAGCAAGCTCCTCAGGGGCTACTTTTACTCCTGGAAGAAATTGCTGTTGGAGGAGAAAAGATAACGAAATGCAATTGCCAGGAAGAGTACACTCTTAAATTAAAAGGTATTTAGATTAAGTAATTTAGTTAAACTAAAGAGGTATTTAGAGGTTCTGTCCTATCTTTTATATATACTTGTCAGTGCCTGCAGTTTAAGGGGCTCTCCTGTAAATCTCCCTCACTTTTCAAGTCATGTAGCTCTCTGTGAAAGGTTTGCTTTATTTTGACATAGGCCCACAGAAAAGTGGGGTTTGGGGAATTTACTGAACTTCACATTCTCTTTGAGATCAGACAAGAATTTTCTTAGCATCTCTAAAGCTTTGCAGCAGCAAATGCCTGTAAAGGCCAGTCACAAAGGCAGAAAGCTGAGGTAAGTGCTCACAGATATGTGGTATCCTCAGTAACACTGCAAGTCTGATTTACTCTAGCAACAGACTTCTAGAAAGTGTGTGAAATCATGCCATATTGTTTCTCTTGTCCATTGGCTGGGGAAGCTGAAAGCAAGTGAAAAATATTTGTTTTCCTGTTTTTTCTATTTGCACAGCTCAGTCCAGCTGAATACATTTCATGACTTACAAGTAGTGTAAATCTCTCATGCCACTTCTACTGCTTCACTGAGACCCAGAGAAATGTGCAAGGATTCCTGGATTTTATAGGAGTCAGTAGGTCTTATTGCCTTTTTAATGTTGGTTTTGACATGGCTTTTACCAATTAGCTGATTAATGAGATGATGAGCTGAGCAGTATAAAACAGGTCATTATAGACATGCAGAATTTAGATGAACAAGTTATGAAAGTAAATCGTTATGGAACTTTTAGCATTAAACATTGTAGTTGGGTAGATATTAGCCCTAGATAAGTTCAGGATAGTGAAAATGGCCACAGTATACCTGGTAAGAAAATGAGTGACAAGTAAGATGAATTGCTTTTTAACGTTTCACTACCTCAGTTGATTAAAGAAGTATCCATCCACCGCAATGCAACAGTGATGAACACTATAAAAATCTTTAAGTAGAAAATATGAAGGATATTGTTACTATATGCAGAATAACAATACAGTTTCAAATTCTGTGTGGTCGTATGTGTGACAGAGCAGAGAAAGGACTGCACATAGTAAAGGAATACTGGAAATTAAGCATATTGTGACAACTTTAATTACAGGCTTTTAAAGTATTAGGATTTGGCTTTATTCTGTTGCCTTGTTTCCCTAGTGTTTAAAAATGAATTTAATAAAAATGGTGTGATTTGACATTGCCAAGTAACATCTTTTACTTTGTGGTTAACGTGACATAAGCTCCCTGAGAGCTTTTTAATGAAATACTTCAAATATGTATCAAAACAAGAAGGAAATTCTTCAAAGAACCTGTTTGAATTAAAGTGTCACTAACTGAAACTTAACTAAACAGTGGTCAGGGTTTTTTTAAATGCAGCAAGTTGAAAGACCTTGCAAAGCTGCTTGGAGGTTGACTTACTGTAGTTTATTATGCTAATTATAGAAAAGTTCCTATAGAGATCAAGGTGAAAGTGACCTTCCCCTGCAGTGTCCTACCTCATTTCATATGGTTATTGAAACACACAGCCAACCTTAATGTCTTAATCTCTGTTTCTGTTGCTCATGTGCTAGCAATAGCTTTCGTTTTCTCAGTCCTTTCCTTTTCTTGCCTCTGACTCTTAATTATATTAGTGGCTATCAGTATTAGCTTAATTTCAGGAGCAACTGGCAATTCAATCACAAGTGCTTGAGACGCTGGTCTTTTCCATTTATCCGCATCATGTGTTCATATCAACCCTTGATCCTCTCCCTGCAGCACCAGATCATTGGTCCTGACTCAGCACCTACTGCTTGGTTGCCTTTGACAGAAACCCACATGTGCTAAGGACGAGTAAAGACTGTCTCATCTGCCATGCAAAGAATAATTCCTTTTGCTGACAACTTATTCATGTTTCCATGTTGATATTAACAAGACTCTGTTAGTAATTAAGAATCAATAAGTCAATAGCTTTCATACAAAATGCAGAAATATATTTTTAATGGGAACTGGTAAAACTGAGCAGTTATTTTGGGTTAAAATGGCTAAAAGCAGAAAAATGTATTGGGGAACATTCATCTGTTCCACAACAATATCATATATCTTTTCATTTATATACATTCCAGAAAAAGAAAAACAAAATCTTGCCCATTAAACTAGTACTCATCAAAATGAAGGAAATAAATATTATAAAGAGCGGGTTAGAAACAGGTTACACACGCTGACAAAGCCCATCTGAAATGTCTGCACAAGATACTCTCAATTTTAGGATTCATTCTGGCCTGTGAGGCATTCTGTACCACAGCTCCCACAGGACTATCGATGTACCTTTCAAATAAAGAAATTCAAACCCATGCTAACAATCATGTTCCCTTTTAGTTCATGAATTTCATAATAGTATTTAATGTATTGCATAGGCTTTCTGTTTCCTTCCTTCCTTTACAATGTTTTTTGAGGTTACATTTTTCTCTTTCTTGCAGTAAAAGCAATTCAGGAGGAAAGCATACCCAGAGATTTCCTGTTACATGTCTGTCTTTCCATGTCAATATGCATTTATACATGCCTGATATGTGCTTATCTACACACACACACACAAACATATATATATTTCGTTTGTGGAAAATTTTGTGTTGTGTTGGTTTTGTTTGGTGTTTTGTTTTGTGATTTTTTTTTCTTTTGGTGTATACCTGCATCCTCTTGGAAGAGAAGCTTTTGTGTAGCTAGACATACTGTTACCATTTCTGCTGTTTCAGAGGAATCGCCAAGGTCTGCATATTTTAAGGTCATGAGTTGTCTCTATAATATTATTTGCTGACTCCTCATACAGTAAAATTTCTCCTGCAAGGTTCAAACATGACACTGATGAAAGTGAAACTCATCTTTCAGAAAGATATCTAGTGCCATTTTCAAGGCTTTTCCGAAGGAATCTGTATTCAATGGAATATATTCTGGCAATCAACTCCTTATTAGGAGTCTTTGTCTAATCTCAACCTTGCTAGCTAGGTTAGAGAATTCTCTACCATCCATCAAATTACCTCTGTCCAACCCTTTCCCAGGTGTGCGCTGTACCTGTAAGCCCTCTGCTCTATATGAGTGGTATGAGAATGACATCTGTGATATTAATGACACAGAAAAATGTGTCATAGAATGTTTTCACTTTTTGCAGCTTCATAACATTGTTATGTTATCCAAGGTAATTGAAGCTGTTCTACTCAGGTTTTCTTACCAGAAAATCCAGATAACTTTCCACTGTGCAGAAATTAACATTCTGATTTCACCAATAGCAAATCAAGGCCATTGCTGAGTGGTGGGAAGTGATCCCTTCTGAATGTAATGCAACTTCCACATTCATATGTATCTAAGCCATACAAAAATCCTTTGAAGATACTTTATAGAATAGTGATATTGTTTCTTTTTGTGTTATTATTCTTTTTGTTACAAACAATATGTACACAGATGCATACCTCTTAGTTTTCTGCTATACAATTTTGTGCAAATTCAGAGACTCTTGAGTTAGTGTATTCAAGTTTATACAGAACTAAATCTTATTTACCAATACAAAGTATAGCTAAACTGTGATCTTTTAAGCTATATGAATATACATGTCTTCAAATTTCAAAAATAGAAAACCTAATAAGGTCTAGTTCTCCAATTAAAATTCCTAAAGTCATGTTAGATTTTTTCCTCCATAGAGCTCAACAAAACAAGGTCAGAGAAAAACATGTGTCTTGAAAAAAGAACAATACCTCAGAACTAATACTGATGATACCAGCACTCTGCCTTTGGAAGGGACAGGTGATAAGTCAAAACTAATTTCATATACTATATTATTTCTGAACCAGTTCTTAAGTTTGGATCAACAATGGAAATTTAAAGTAACCCCTTCCCCACCCCCTCAAAAAATAGAAAAAAAAAAACAGAAAAGAAAACAAACCCCAAAGAATTAGCTTACATTTTTTTGTCTTCAGGATGTATACGCAGATTTTCTTTTTAAAAATCTTTTCTTGGTCAGGACATTGTTGCTTGTACAAGTTTCATTTGCAGGCCTTAACTCACAGTCTGATTTTTATCAGGTATAGGTAAATGGTAAAATATATCTACTTCTCAGGAAAAAAAAAAAGTTGTTGCCAGCCTGCTTCAGGAAAAGGTCAGGAAAAGGTTGATGCAGATGAAAAACTCATGGACAGCTGCTAAATGCTTTGTAACTGTCAGTAGTGCTGAGTTCACAAGGATGCTGAAGTGCCTCTAGCTAGCTTTAACTATGTAGTTGTAATAGCTCAGTTCTAGGCATTTTTATTTTGAGTACAGGCAGATAAGGCAGTAAGACTTTCCAGCAAATCTGTTCAATCCTTATGACAGTCCATAAGAAAGGTTAAATAGATGTATTGTCTATGCTCTTGCAGGGTTATTTTCAATACATCCTGCCTTTTAGGGGGTTTATTGACTAGTAAGTCTCCTGTGTTCCTTTCCAGACCCAGGACTTTGTGATTCATAAAATGCAGTAACAACCAACTGACATTTGAAACTTCACTGCGATTAGTAAAGAAAAAAGTAAAAGTAAATGAAAAAGTGTAAAGATGATGATACAAAAATATTTTGTTTACAATAACCTGGATAAGAAATCAGAAGGACCTCAGAAAAAACATCTAAGCATTTAAAGTGCTTCGTCATGAAGAAAAGTGGAGAGGCAGGCACTGAACTCTTCTTTGTGGTGACCATTGGTAGAACCTGAGGGAATGGCCTGAAACTTGGTCAGTAAAGACAGAGGTTGGATATCAGGAAAAGGTTCTCTGAGGATGGTTGGACACTGGAACAGGCTCCCCAGAGAAGTGGTCACATCCCCAAGTTTGAAAGACATCAAGAAGTGTTGGGATGATGCTCTCAGGTACATGGTGTGACTCTTGGAGGTATCCTATGCAGGGCCAGGGGTTGGACTTTATGATCTTTGTGGGTTCCTTCCAGCTCAGAATATTCTATGATTCTATAATGTAAACTGTACTCTAACAGTGGAAATTACTTGTAGTATTCCTTCTGTAACGCTGTTTTTGTTGCTGAGAAGTATACTCTGGGAAGACATGGTTTTCAATCAAGAATTGATGCTGAATGACATTTAATGACAGTACATTGGCTAATTCTGGTGATTGTCTGACTCTTGAGTTGTCTGTAATTGGCTATTACATTGCTGAATTTGCAGAATTTTTTTTCACTTATCCCCACACTGAATTTTTTTTTTTTTCCAGAACATGGTAGAACTTGTTCTTAATTCTTTCCCACAGTTCAGTCTGGTAGAAAAAATGAGCAAGAATGAAATCTTGGAATCTTTTAAAAAAAAAGTGTTGATAAGAAAGAGAAGTCTTAGATCTTTGTATATAACATTGAAAAACTCCTCATGAAATCCGTAATTTTTAAAGAATGTTGAAAAATGGGGCAAATGAAGAAAAGAGGTATTGACATGTTCCCAAGATTAGAAATTATCTTATGGTAAGGAACTGAACTCAATCTGTTTACTGAATCCAAAATAAAATTAGGATGTCTCTTGATTGCAACATATGAGTATATAGCGGTTAATAAAAAGCACTTAAATTCAGTAGAGAAAGACATAATTAGTGACTGGTAACTGAGCCACAGACATTTGCATCAGGAATTTGGGACAGCTTTTTAACAATGATGATAATTAAATGCTGGAGCAAACTACTATAGGATTGCTAAATTTGCCATCTTTAAAGTCCTCAGCAGGGCTGGAAAGAGCATAATGTAGAATATTCTGCAATTCTTCCAGCTGAAATACTGCTGGTTGGGGGAGGAGGAGGGTGCTACTGTCTCCCCCATTCTTCTTGTAGTAAATGTTGTGCCAAAGCTAAATTGGATTGCTTTATCAAAATTTTCCCTTAATTAAACACCAATTACTGCAGCTGAACACAGGGATACATGATTGAGATCTAATGACCTGTGATATGGAGCATGACAAACTAAATCAGTGGGGTTTTGTCTTTTGATTTGCAAATCTGCAGACTTCATGCAGAGTTTTGAAATCTAGAGTAGTGATGCAACTCTACTGAGAATGGGCTTGTTTTTCCTCCTCATTTTGTGAGGGTTGCATCCCTTAAACAGCTTTAGGGTTGATGTTGTTTATAACTTGCATTTTTTTTGGTTAAGGGTTAAATTATTTTTTTCCCCACATATTGCATTTCTGAGTGGGAAGGTTGTCATATTTTATGCTGTATAATATGAGGATCTCAACACATCTTTCTGTAGTTGTCACAGAATCATAAAATAGTTTGTGTAGGAAGGGACCTTTAAACGTCTTGAAGTCCAAGGCCCCTGCAAAGAGCAGGGGAATCGTCAACTAGACCAGGATGCTCAGAGCCTCGTTGTAACACCCTGGTTCCGAAGCCTCAAGCTTTACTGGAATTGTTACTTTCATTAAGACTTCAGGAGCTCACCCACTGAAATTTTGAAGAGCCTTTAAATTCTTTGATACCTTGAATTTGTGTAAAGAGAACACGCCACAAGCATTTCCTGAGAGACTTCTTTTAATTTAGTGAGAAAAATAAGTATTTTGGCAAAAGGTTCACAGGCATAACAAACAACCAAGGAGATGGATTACACTAAAGCACCCAGCAAACATCAACCCACAAATTAGTAGAAATACAACCTAGTGAAATACCATTCATCAGTTTTAAGTTACCCACAAGAGATTAAGACAAGAAGAAAAGAGATTAAAAGAAATAAAGAAAAAGAGTAGAAAGAAGAAGAGAGAAAAATAGTTACTGCCAATAGCCACATGGTGGCAGGTCTCAGGAGAGAAAGGCAGAAAAAAATAGAGCCTCTTGGTGACTATATTTATATGCCCTGGTCCCTGCTGCCATCCCTCCCAGGTGGGACATCTGGCTCACTGACCACTCAATGCTCTCCTGGCCAGAGTGAGGGGTGCTGTAGCCAGTCAGAGGCTTCAAGGGATGTGGTGTAGATGGGCTACCAGGTGGCCTTTTTTTGATTGACAGCTGCCCTGCCCATGACTCCTGTGCCATGTGCCTTCCGAGCTGCCATGTTGGCTGCAGACCATGCGCCTTTCAATGCTGGAGGCCTGACCTCCTCTCCCACCCTCACAAATTGGTCGGTTCAACCCCAAAATCAAACAACCCAGTGAGAAACAGATCTGGGCTCTTGCACCCATCCAACCTGACTTCGAATGTTTCCAGGGCTGGGCACCTACCACTTCAGAGCAACCTGTGCCAATGTTTTTCCACCCTCATTTGAAAAAAACCCTTGCTTTCTTGCATATAATCGAAATTGACCCTCTTTCAGTTTAAACCCATTACTCCCTGTTTATTGCAACAGATCCTGCTAAAAAAATTTCTCCCCACCTTTCTTGCAGGACCCTTTCGGGTACTGAAAATCTGCTATAAGGTCTCCCAGGAGCCTTCTGTTCTCCACGCTGTACAAGCCTGGAACTCTGAGTCTGTCCTCATAGGAGTGTTGCTCACCTTTATGGCCCTCCTCTGGACTCACTGTAACCCTCTGGTGTTGGGGACCCAAGAGGTGGATGCAGCACTCCAAGTGGGGTCTCACCAAAGCAGAGTGCAGGGGCAGATCCCCTCCCTCAGTCGGCTGGCCGTGCTGCTTTTGATGCAGCCCAGGATACAATTGGCTTTCTGGGCTGAAGTGCACATGGCCTGCTTATGACCAGCCACTCAACCACCAGCACCCCCAAGTCCTCCTCAGCAGTGCTGCTCTCAATCTGCTCATCCTCCAGCCTGTATTGATACTGAGAATTGCCTGGTTGTAGTTCTCTTAACATTCCTGATCTTGTTTATATTACTTTTAGAAAATCAACTATTACAGTACAGGTTTTCACCCAGGTAAAGTGCAAAATTGTCATGGCAGTTTCAAATACCAGAGTTTCAGGAGGCATCAAATCTGCAGTCACTTGTTCTGTGTGTAGGTTTTAACGAAATAAGATAAAGATGAGTAAACATCACACGAAAGCAGTTTTATGTATCTAAGATCTGCCACATTCAAGTGTCCCATGCTCTGAATTAGCTTATATGGCATGTCAAAATCACTATGTTCTTCCAAAAGCAAATCAAGCAAATGCCACAACTCCTAACCCCTACCAATTAGTGGGTTTTCCATTAACTTATTCATAGACATAAAATCACATCCTGTAAAGATCAAATTAGTGTGGTATTCCAAACATGGATGCATGTTTTTATAGCTATCATTAAAACAGGAATTTGAATTAGCATAGCTCTGTATTCCTTGCTCTCTGATTTCATGGAAAATAAGTTCACATTCCCTCCATCCTCAGTACTGACTGTGTATAAAGACATAATATATGCTAAAAATCTGGGGAAATAGAAAAAAAATTATTCCGTAGTGACAGCTGTAGAATCTTTGAATAGGGTATTTTGAAATTATACTTTTGAAATGTTTTGTTTCAGTGAGGAGCAAATGTTATGATTTATGGCACATTATGTCAGATACATAGAAAATTATTTTTTTAGTATAATTTTTATTAATAAATAAAATAAAGTAAAATGAAGTCAAATCAACTAAATAAAGCTAATATAAAATGTTTTGATAATCTTCTACTGACACATACAGGGAAGCAATTCTCTTTCAATTAGTTTACCTTAAATAGAAAGATAGAGTATTAATATAAAGTTATAGTAAATCTAGGTGTTATCACATCTTTGGCAATAAAATGTCAACAAAAACAATTACAGCATTCCATCAGAAAACAGCTGTGAGTGGTTGCTAATGTCAAGTAAAAGCCACCCTGCATAGTTTTGGGAAGCAGATTCTCATTTTCTTCCTGCAGCCTTTTAGGGCATTAAATATGATAATGATCCATTTTGATGGGTGCTTAATTGCTTTTGCATATATTTCTGCTGGATAAATTAATGGTGGTTTCTATTAAAGATTCTATGTCAATAAATCATTACAAATGAGTCTTTGTTCAGGAAGGCAGCTATATATATGCTAAAGCCTTACTGAAGTTCTAAAGCATAGCAAAACTGGGGGGAAAAAAAGGAATGTCCAGTGAATAAGAATAAAAATCTGGATAGGAACATTTATTCAAGGAGATGTACTTCCAACATGAGTAATCAACAAAGGTTTTTTTAAATTTTATTCAGTGGATTGAGAAATAAACAGTAACTATAATTTAGGAGAAGTATCTTTTTAAAAAAAAAAATTCTTCAGTTCTTCAGATCATAATGTCAAGATGGATAGTTGATTTATTTCTCATGTCATCCATTGAATTCTCTATTTGATAAACTGTCTCTGGAGTAATTCTTACTGCTACAAATAAACATACTTGAATACATCTTGCAAAGGGCAATTTATAGTCTCTCTACATAATGAGACAGTACAGTATAATTTTTTCTTTCTTTGTTTTAGATATAAAACATACCCACTATTAAGAACTTTGCTTTTCCAAGATATTTCATGTAGAATGTGCTCAATTACTTTTAAAACATGTATATATTAAACAGGTTGCTTTTTTCTAGATATGTATAGGGCTTGATACGTCTTTGAGTGGATTGAAAAAATCGTAGTCTTTGTTATTGTGAAAAATGTATTGTAATTTAAGTGTCAAAAGGGACTAGAAGATAGGACTGTGTCAACGTTCAAATATGCTGGTTACACTTTTGGAAAGAAAGAGTAACAGTTTGTGTGTGAGGTTTTTTTGGTTAGGTTTTATTTTTTTTTTACAGTGAATTTTCAATGGTTGTTAAGGTAGGACTGCTTTTTCTTTTTTTTGTTTGTGTGAGGATGAGCCATCAACTGGTATCAGACCCATAAGATAGAAAGCTCTTTTCCTAAAGATACTGAATATATTGTGTTGCCAGATAAAATTTTTTTACAATCATCAGGTATGATTATTCCATATGCCATGAAGCATGATGGTATAATCAATAACCTGTTCTGCTTTTAAAGATAATTATTCAAGGGAATTTGTTAGTGTTATATTTAATTTCAAACGATATCACAGAAGAAAAGATGTGACAAAGAAAACAAGAAATGAAGAACTGGGATTAAAGCCATCTGTTGTGAACTTTTCTATATAGTCTATGATGTAATGCTTTAGGAAAATTAGAGTTGGCATTTAAAATGTAAACATCATTTGATTTCCACAGAATCTAGATTAATAGGATAAAATTCTAATCTCTTTAAATTAGTGGCAAAATTCTCATTAACTATCACTGAAATGTTCTCATTAGTAAGGTCAGGATGTAGGAGTCAATACTGAAATGAGTTAGTGCTGAGCATTGTGATTATTAGCAAGTGCAATATTTGAAATTACCTTTCTCTTCAATGTGAGGATATTTTTCCATTTATATGAGCTTGTTTATCTGCTTTGTGCTTTTAGAGTCCAAACTTTTGAGGATAGAAATGAGTTTAGGAATACTTTGTGCAGTCTCTTAACAAAAGCATTTGTGATTTCCATTTGAGCATTTGGGTGCTATCAGAATGCAATGGTTTCATAATAATTGCATACAAAACAGCTAGGAAGAAAATTGTATACAGAAAGGCAATTAGCTGGAATATGATAATACAGGCTACCACCTACGCTGGCTTTTCATGGTAATGGCTGTTGAAAAAGACTGAGCACCTTTGTTAAGCATTTCAAAGATGAAACAGTGATAGGTGCCATATAGAATTCAAAAGCCATTGTTTAAACTTAAGCAATATTGACTAAAACTCTGATTTCACCCTAGGAAGCCAGTTAATTGTAGCTGAGGATTTATTCAAAACCTGACATGACATAGCTGACAGAATTACAGAAGAAACCAAGTTAGTCATTGACATCAATGACATAAACTACCCTTCTGCTTCTTACCTCATATGAGGGAATAGTTACAAATTGCTGGTATGGTTGATGATGCACAGCAGTTAATGACATACACAGTGCATTTACTATGGAGAAAAAATGATTCAGATCTAATTTATATGTATTTGACAATCTCAAGGCTTTCACAGGTGATGGTGCTGTCCTGAAATGAAAATTGCATGGTTAAATCCTTTTCTTCAAGATAGGTCTGAAGTGATAAAGGAAGGGGAGGAGGGGCTTGTTGCATTTTAATACATTTTAAGGTTGTTTTTCCTTTTTTTTATATGCTAAAAATTCAGGGCTTTTTTTCTACTCTATGAAGAGTGAAATACTATAAAGAAGAAATTTTACCAGGAGGTAAAACTAAATACAAGGGGAAACACAGGTTATTTGAATTGTTTCAAAGATTGGAAGGCAAAAGAATTCTAGTTCTGATAGAAGTTATTTTATCTAAGCTCATGCCCCTTTAATTCAAGAGTATTTTGATGCTATTGTATTCAGAAAATACAAAATAAATCTAAAGTTTTGTAGCACAAAGTCTTATATCTAAAATGTAAGGTCTTCTAATAGGAAAATGGACAGAAAAGGAAAAGCATAAAGGATGGCTATGTAAAGAAATAGATATTACAAGTAACAGAATACATGGCTTCATTCAAAATTTGTAAACCAGCTAAACCTGTCAAAACAATTAAGAACAAAAATTTCCAATCCTCAATAGAAAATGGACTTCCAAACTCCAAGCAGTTCTGTGATCTATGCCCCCGAACCACAACTGCTAGTTCAGCATTAAAACAATAGATTCATTTAAAAAGCACATCCCTTATAACTCCTTGCAGTGCTGCCTTACTACTTACTTTTGAGACATGCAAGCTTGCTTTCCTGGACTTTGAACCCACACCTCCTATTTAGAGGAATGAGCCCTAATGCTAAGTCAAATTGTATTCTGGGAGAGAGGTATTTCCTGTTCTTGATGAGGAAACTGCTTCTTTCTACACAAACTAAGTAAATTGAAGAATTAGCAAGAAAATCACATCTAGTGAGTGGGATATCTACCTGGGGAAGCAGACTAGGAGTTTCTGGTGAATGTTTAATGTATTGATTCAATACTTGACCTACTGGATAATTCGGAGACCAGTCTGTTTTTGTGATTGTCTCCAGAGAATTCAGGGGGTTCAGTCAGAGAGAAAGTGGTCTTTATTAACCTCCTATGTTGAAATTAAGACATAGGACTTTCTAATAGCTATTTTAGCAAGACATCATAATATGGATATGGTTTTGGCTAGCTTTTGTGCTCTGCAATGCAGATGTTGGTTCAGACAGTGCCATTGTACCCAGTGGATCTATCCCCAGTTAGTTTCCAGGCTATTTTCCCAGTAGCAGTGAGTCTAGTTAGTTCAAATTGCACCCACTCTCATCTTTTGTTCCTTGGGTTAGATAAACAGTTGGCAGAGTCCCATAACCTTTGTCCTGGCTTAGAAACTGCAACTGAGAAAAAGGTGGGAAGACAGGCAGAGTGTTCAGTTTATAAGCTTCTTTTCTTGACCTCCCACAGCACTTTGCAGACTCCCTGTGCTGTTTGCATAACTACAGGTCTGAACAGGTGCCAAAGCTTCTGGTGAATTTTACAAATTGGCAAGAAGATAAGCTCTGCTGCCACACAGACAAATTATGCCGTGGGCCAAGATGTACTTCATCAAATGGCTTGGTAGTCACTGCTGGGGATGTTTTTCATTATCTGATCCTCAGTGAGAGATCAATAGAAATCTGTTAGCAAACACTAGAGCCTAAAAAAAGTCAGATCTGAATCACTTTTGGTTTTTTAAATTTTGTAGACCCTTAAGTACACCATAAAATCTTGGCTACAAAATAGGTCTTATGAGTCACCAATTAATTTTATTTAGGATTATATCCCTGTAGAGGTGTTAGCCTGTGGCCAGACTATGCTACTAATGACTTTCTTTGAATATTACCTCACATCCACCAGTCACATAAAGCAGTATTTATGAATGTAGGCAGGAAATGGATAGCAGAACAGCATCCAAAAATGTCTTAGAGTGTTTTGAAGGTTTTAGATTCTGGGAAATTTATTCATATTAAGGAGAATGCTACCATGCATACCAGTACCTGAGAGCTCAGACAATAAAGTATATCTGAGGTTTGAGAAATATTCAACCTAAGTGATATCAAGGTATCCAAGCAGACTTTATTAGAGTGGTCAAGAGCAACCCTATCTATGGTAAACTAATGAAAATTAGGTAGAAAATGTAATAAAAATCAGATAGTATGTATTCTCTATCAGATGTAATGTCTTATTGTGAACAATCCTGAAAGTATAAAATTTAAGCAATGCATTAAAGCCAGAGGAAATGTGTTCTTGACAGTAAAGCTGCAGGTAGTAAATTTGTCTGATACAAAAGTGTAAACAGTCTGGAAGAGCTGCAATCATAGCCCCCTTCCATACTCCCTGAATTACTTAGATGTATCTTTTAAATATAGCCTGTGTAAAATATTATCTTATATGGTTAAGACATCTTTCCCTGCTGGTTTTTTTCACAGTTTTGTCTCATTTTACTGTTACTACAGTGTTGCACTATTTGTTTTTGCAGTTTTCAGTCATGGATATCTTATACCTATTTTATTGATGGGTTAGGTAAGAAGAATGCTGTGAATTGGCATACAGCGTATGTTCTTAAGGAATAATGTAGTTGTTCAGCTATTTCAGCAATATTCTTCACCCCCTCCTCAGGTTATGTTGGTCTCTCTTTAGTCATGATATGCATGCATTAGGCTTAAGTCTTGTGTCTACCACACACTGTTCTGGGTATGCGAAATCTCTATGAGTTGGTGGGGCGAATATTTACACAATAAATAGAATTCACTTTACTAAACTTTGAAAATTGCTATGACAAATATAATTGATACTATCTCATTTATTTACTCTTTTAATAGAAAATAATCCCGGTAGAATTTCCTGAGATATCAGTCTTGAGAGCAGAATGCAAATGGATTTATCATAATGTCCATTATTTTAAAAGAAAAAGATTGGTGTCTGTTGTATTCTTATACATTCCTGTTATATGAACTTATAAGAAAATGTGCAGAAATTATGTGCACCCACATCATATCTAAGAGGATAGTTCTTTGTTTAGTTCAAGTGCATGATGATCCATTCTTTACTTTAAAGGACAATCCTTATTTCCTTTTCTTTCTGAAACATGAGAGAAAGTAGCTGAATCAAGTCACAGTGAAGGAATACAGAGTGTATAAGTAACAATTTAAGCCAAGTTTAGTTTTACCGGAAGCACAGCAGTAAGTCCACTTATTTTGGCAACACCTGGAGAAGGGCCTTTCCTGAACTCTATAAAAGTGTTTTTGAGGAATACATGTAGTTCAGAGAGCTTGGTGTGCAGCTGCAGTGAAAACTGCAGGTTAAGCCTTGGGTGTGGAGAGCTGAAGTGCTGACCTCTTGCAAAACAAGTGGCGCTGGGACCTGTGGCCCAACCAGGTGACACTCAGAGACACGGCAGGAGCCCATGACCGCCAGACTTTGGTGCACCCAGACTGTGAGGGTATAGAAGCACAGGAGTTCCTTTGGTTGGGGTCCCTCCTCAGAGGAAGCAGCTCCAGCTGTTATTTTGTTATTGCACCAAGGTGTTATTTTAAGTATCGAGACGTTTGAGACTCTGCTCTGGGAAACCTGGTGTCGAGCCAGGTAGGGAACCTTGCCTGACTCTGCTGTGTGTTGCTGTGTACCTGTGAAGGGGCTTTGGTCTTAGCTGAGGTGATGTGTGACTGCCAGAGTGGCTTCTGGATGCTCAGACAGCAAAGTTTCCTTAACAGTGCCTATGCAGGTTCAGCAGACTATAAATACAGGAGTCTCTAGTGCTTATGGACCTCCCCACAGTGTGCTAACTGATGTGTTTGGTGTTGCTGAAAGATGTGTAGAATGAACGTTTTAGGCACCCATGGTAGAACTAGCTCAAGAAATGGATTTGCTATTTGCCAAGGATAAGGACTGCAAATGTAGGTGATAATCAGGATTACTGCTTAAACGCTAAAGATTGTGTCTGGGGCAAAGTGAGAAACAAAAAATGAATAGATTAAGCTCATGTAATCACCACCATAGAAGAATGGTGATGAAAAATGCTTGAGTTGTTGGGTTTTTTTAAACATATGATTTTTCAGTCATTTGTTTTATATTCTCTGTATAGATCAGAAGTGTGAGAGTAAGGTCATATAATTCCATTAACGAAACTAGATCTGACTGGGAAGCAGTTAACTTTGTTTATAGCCTCTTGTAAGGTGCTGTACTTTGGATTTATGGCTAAAATAGTGTTAATAACATACTATCATTTGGCTGTTACTGAACAGGGCTTGCACACCCTTGAGACTTTTCTTTTTCTCATCCTTTTTCTCATCCAGAAAGTAGGCTGGGGGTGACTGAGAATGTAGGGGGAGGCACTGCCAGGACAGCTGACCCAAACTGAGCAAAGGGTATTCCATGTTGCATAACATGCTCAGTAATAAAAACTATCTTAGTGGAAGAAAAAGAAGAGCATTTTTCATTTTAGAGGTGGGTATTTTTCAGAAAACGACTGGATATTGGTACACCTATGGGAGCTGGTGAACAAGCTCCTTTACTTTGCTTTTTAAATATTTTTTTTTTCTTCCTTGAACTATTATACTGTCTGTAATTTCATCTACAACTTTGCTCACTTTTGATCTTCGTTTTAATTTCTCTTGTCCTGCTGGAGTGGAGGGGAGTGAGCAAGTAGCTGTGTGGGTGTTCAGCTGCTGGCTGGGGTAAAATCCCTGCACTTGAGAAAAAAGGAATTTGCACTTTTATAATGAGCAATGATTTTTATATAGGTCAGGAAGGAGACGAATAGACACCTTAACTATAGTTCATAAAATTAAGAACAGAGATTCTTTTTCAAGTACCAAATGTGAAGCATCATGTAATGAGAGTGACTCAGAAAAAAACCCAAAAACTTGGCAAATCTTCTAAGGAAATAACACTTGAAGCATCCCTGTTTTGATTATGACTGAAAGTCACATCCTATAGCTATGTATAGGTCTATCTTTGCTTGATAGATTCTTTTTCAGAAGAAATTGAAAATTTATTCTCATAAAAAGCCTGATTTTCCATATGCCTGCTCACTTCAGATCATAGACCTGCCCAGGTGTTAAAAAATGCATTTTTTGACTTATTTTCAAGAAGTGCAAATACATTGCATTAGAAATAGATGAAAAAAAATTCTCCAGTCACATGGTTTGAGCTTTGATAATGTATCATCATTTGAGACTAATGAGAAAACCTTTATCGTTTGAGACCCATCAACAAATTAATAAGAGAAAAATTCTTGTACACAGCACATTCAGTAATTAATACAGCAATTTGGGCATCAAGGAAGTCCTAACTGTTTCCAAAGTTTTCAATCATCTTATGCATCTGCCAAAGCATTACAAAAATAAGTGGTTTAACAATTTCTAGAATATGTCCTAAAAACATTTTTCTTTCAAGACCTCCTTCTGTGGAAATCTAGGAAGTCTTAAGAACATTATGATACTATTCTCATCATCATGAACAACATCATTCAATACCCTGCTGTAATGAGAAATATGCTCTCTCTTTTCTCTTTATCTAAATCCAGACTTCAGGATCTTCATTGTGAAACACGTAGCAGAATGATTTCTAGCTGAATGGAGAGGGGAAGGATTCAGTTCCCAATTGCATTTCTCCTGTGGCTGACTTTAAATAGTTTTTCTCATGATGTCAGAGAAAGCACTGATGTAAGAAGTATGAAGAACTTCAGACCTGCACTCTATAAAAACCTATCAGAAAGTAGTTGGGAAAAAGATAACAGACAAAACTTCAACACATATGCCAAAGTAAGTATCTCAAATGTTTGAAGAACTTAAAATTGTGTGTTCTCCTAAAAATAAGTCCTTCAAAGTAAAAAATTCATACAACAAATGTGGTTTATGATAAATATGTATTTAATTTTTTTATGAGAAAACATGAATATGAATGAAAGTTCTTTACCAGTAGAGCAATACTGAGTGTTGACAATGGTTATCTAGTTCTATTGCTTAAGATTTATTGATGTATTTGGTCAGTTTCCATAATCAACTGAAAGTTGGTTAGAGTGACTTTCACACTGTTGGGTTCAGAAAATATTATATTACATGCATCTAGCTTTGATCAGATATTTTATTAATTGAGCTGGCATTTTCCCAGCTCAACCCAAGACACTGATCTATTCAGCTTGTTTGAAAAAATATGTAAGTAAATTAGTTGGGTTGAATGGAGGAAACAGAAGTTTACTCATATTCTAGATACACATTTTAGACTGATTTGCTTTAAAAATTAGTGTTATGCTTATTATTCTGTATTTTGAAAAATGTATACAGGCCATACTCATTTTATTCTCTCTTTTTTTTTTTTAATAGAGCTGTTTAAGTTGTAAGTAACATCTATCGCTAATGTAAGAAAAAGAGTTCAAAAAGAAAGTCATACATTTTTCAGGTGAATAATCAGTGTAACTTAATCTAATATGCCAGTTAGAATAGAGAAAATTGTCATTAAGTGTATACAAAATAATTGGGTTTTGGAAAGATCCTGATATGTAAAAGCATTGTGAAAGAAATAATTCTCACATTTAAATTTGTTCAGAAGTTGGGAGTGATTTCCTGTGGAAAGTACTAAATTGTATCTGTATTCTCCTTTTCTTGTTTTAGAACTTTAGATCTTCAGGAATAATACTAAATTTGACAAGCATTTTGCTGACCCTCCCCCCCCCCCCTTTTTTTTTTAAACTTTCTTGAAGAAAAAAATATCCTGAAATTGAAGAGGAGGAATTAAGAAACAAAATAGCAGTCTATAAAAGTTATGCAAAGAGGTTCTTTAAAGGATATGCTTCCAAAGTATAGTGATTGAGAGTGTATCAAAGCCATGTTGCTTTTCTCATATGTTTTTATAGTATATATTTTATAGAGTGGTCTTTTCCCACTTCCTCAGTGCCAATTCTCCAATAGCTCTTTACAATAAGGATCTTACTCCTTAGTAGTTCTTATATTTGGAGTACCATGTAAGTAGTCCCTTTTCTTGAGTCAATTCTAATTCCATGAGTTCAGTATTACTTACCATTCTGCTGCTTGTGCAAAAAGGATGAGAACCTCATGTGCTTTCTGGACATTTAAAATATCCATTAATTGACTTTAAGTGATACAAATTTCTATTTAAAATCTGTGAAACTGGATTTTAAAAGAAGTAATTCCATTTTTCCTGTATACTTGTATTCAGTAGTCATAGTTATTCCTGTAACATTATGCTGAACAACTCTATTTTCAACGCAATCATAACGGAACCTTTGCTTTTGGACGTGCATGTGTTTCTTTTCTTTTTAAATGACTAGGCAAAAATGTTTAATAATAAAAAAGATTAATCTTATTATTTGTGTTCTTTTCCAAGTATAAATCTGTATTTATTCTGTGAAGAGTTATTAAAAATACACATTCATGGATGATAAAATGGAAAATTAATTTCCTGGGACTGTATTATGTAGTTTATAGGAATATGCTGGTTTATACATAAGGTGGTCAAAGAAAAAAATATGTTACTTTTACAGTGTGGATATTTTTAAAATCCTTCGTATGAGGTAATCAATCTCTGATGATCTGTGCCAGCAAACTATACAGAGTTTTTTCCCAAAAGCCCTTAGGGGAGAAAGTGGGTTTTGTCTGCAATTCCAAGGTAAAGAGGATCATTTCTCTTTATTGTGTTTTGTTCCTTAATAACAGATCAGGAGGAGCTGCAAGCATCCCTGTCATCTCTAGAGCTTTAATTCCAGGGATTTAAACATGCTAAGACCTGAACAAACCCTCAGACAGTGAGGCTCCAGCTGCCCTGACTGAAAGGGATGCTCAGGGGCTGAGAGCCAGCTGTACAGGTGATTTCCAGAGTTCAGGAATCTGTGCAGCAGCCCCTGAGCCTTGGCACAACCTGGAAGCTCTCGGCAGCCTACAACTTCCTCATGAGTGGAAGATAGACAGGCACTGATCTCTGCTCTGTGGTGACCTGAGGGAATGGCCTGAAGTTGTATCAGCGGAGGTTTAGGTTGGATTTTAGAAAAGGTTTTTCACACAGAGAGTCATAGGACACTGGAACAAGCTCCCCAGGGAAGTGGTCACAGCACCAAGCCTGACAGAGGTCAAGAAGCATTTGGACGATGTTCTCAGGCACCTGGTGTGGTTCTCAGGCATGGTCTTGTGCAGGGCCAGGAGTTGGACTAGGTTATCCTTGTAGGTTCCTTTCAACTCAATATATTCTGTCATTCTGTGTTATATTTTATGTAAATTAATTTTTATGATAAGTGTTTGGAAAATTGTCAATAAAAGTACTGGTATTAATAATGACCATATTTCATTAATTTGCATATACAGTTAACTTGTTCTTATTTAGGACTTTGGCATCTCTGCATACTAAGCAAACTTCTTTCATGAATAGGTTGTCTGAGGATTTAAATAGATCTGTTTACAGTAAGCACTGAAGAATATGGCTGATTCCTTCTCTGCATCAAAGCTAAAAAAGTAAGTGGGTTGGCATTTCAGTTTTTAGAGGCAACATCTAACATGGGTAAGTATGGTTGAATTCACAGAGGGCTTCACTTTAGGAAGATCTACATTTGAAGTACCTGTTGCATTAGTAAACATTTATGTAACACAATAAAAGGCTTTTTCATTTAAAGGGCAGTCAGAAATTCATCATTGCATAGATAACTCCATCATCAAGTCAAGACAGTCATGGAAGGCAATTTAAGAGTGAAAGAATTAGTGATGTTCTCTCTTAGGATAGAAATTATAGGTCTGGAAGATATTGATAGAACATACTATAAATATGACTAGAAAATTACTTGAAACAACAGAAATATGAATGCTTTGGTTTCTCTCTTTTTTGCTACCTTAATTGTTTTTGTGAGATGATTGTTAGGTTAAAGCGTATTTATATTGTCTCAAATCTCTTGTAACCCCATTTTCTTAAAGTATGTCTTTGTGAC
The DNA here is from genome assembly GCA_035041345.1 of Poliocrania exsul. NCBI lineage: Eukaryota > Metazoa > Chordata > Aves > Passeriformes > Thamnophilidae > Poliocrania > Poliocrania exsul. Next base: position 32,735,237 of record JAWWLZ010000139.1, on the reverse strand, counting down.
TCACAGTTGATCTCTAACACCACACAGAACAAGTTTAGTACTGTCTTTTATTGAATGAATTCTCCTCTCCCTCAGTCTCTTCACACTGAAGTCTTTTGGAGGTCCTGTTGTCACACTCTACCTCTCTGCATTCTGAATGTTTGAAAAACCGGTTATTGGATGAAGTATAGTTTTGAACTGTGCTGGTCTTAAAGAAAAGAGTTTCCATCAGATGTTCCAAACTGGATTCTTTAGACTTTAAATGATTCTAGTCACATATGTATTCTCTGCGAAAAATACAAGAGAGGGAAAAGAGACTTGATAGTCTGGGCACTGATGCTTTAATGAGGCAATTCTGTGTAATCATGCAAATCAGTATTTGGCTGGCTTTTTTGGATGAAGTAACTCATTTTCCACCTGCTAAATGGTAAGCCTGTACAGCAAAAAAAAAGGATTCTTCCTATTTTATGTCATCGCAGTTCAGTGGAAATACTGTGTCACTGGTGTTTGCATTTTGCTATACTGATACTCAGTGCTGGGGTTTTTTTCAAGCAAGGTTTCTGTTCCAACAGAAATGCCTGTCAGAACGTTCATTTTTTTCAAAGATACCCTAATACTAACATAGGAGTATAAAATTACTGACTCTCTTTGATGTATCTCAGAGTAGCCATTATCATTGTTCTTGTTTAACAGTCAAATGATAGAGAAGACTGAATATCATAGGATTCTACAATGTTTTCACTAGGAATAGCCTAACCATGTTGTACCTTGAATTTGCAATAATCTGTATCATAAGGCTGGTGAAATTTTCAGGGCTCTATACAATAGCTTGCAAGACTTGATATTAGTCGATACTTCCACAACAGGATATACCTGTAAAGTCATTCTGGTAGTATGTTTAATTTCTCCTATTTCAGACAGTTTTTTCTAATAAAGCATACATATATATATATATGTGTTTCTGTGTATATATATATACACACACACACATATATATATATGTGTGTATATATATATTTTCAACTATAGGGGTCTTTTGCTAACACTATTTCACTATGATTTATTACTTGTTATGAGCTATGCCATATTAACTTGTGTTTTGTTTTCTTAATCAAGTTTCTTTATTAGAAATTAATAATAACTTTGGAGAATTATTTAGCTAATCCAAAAAAAACTTTACTTAAGTGATATGACTTCATTAGCACCTCACTCACTGTCCCAATTAAAGACTATTCTTGAAAGCTATAGGCATCCCAAGTACATATCCTCAGTAACTGTAGCAAAACACAGAAAGATATATTTCTTTTTTTACAGTCTAATAACCATCCAGCTGCCATTAGTTTTAGACTCCAGCAGACCCTGATTAAAAACCTGAAGCTTTTTTGTATTTCAAACAGTTTACTTAGCACTTCCACTGCAGTCACATACTTGGCAATGTGTTGGAAGACCCTTGCCATTTCTCCCTGTGGGGAGTGGTGCCTGCTGGAGGGCTGCTATGCTTCCTTCTGTCTATCCTCTAGCTTAATATGTAGATCAGCAATCTGCAGGGCAGGCAGCAATCTGTGACAGGCATTTACAGTCCTGATGCTGCTTCACTTCTGCCTTGTTATTGGAGATAATGGAACTACTGTCCAAGAAAATAGGGGGGTTTAGATGATTCCTACTTCAGAAGGATGAGTGTTAGTTTGACCAGGCTGCTTGGATGTCTCTAAAGTAGCCTAGAGTGTGTACTGCAGCTAAAAGAAGCACTTATTGGCTTAGTCCCACTTCTGTGACATGACTTTTCTTCTCTTGGCACAAGCTTCGTGTAGCTGTGTGCTGAAATCAGTTAGGCCAACAATCCTGGTTAAAGTTAACATAACCAAGGAAACAAACAGAAATGGTTCCTTTAAAATCCAGCTGATAGGTTAAGCATGATAAACTTACAAACTCTGTGATCAGAGCCTTTCCAAAGGAGAATTATTCAGCACCATCCCTCACATCTATTTTCAAGGTGAGACCTTGTTAGGGTGCCAGGTTTCTTCTGATAGATTGCTTAAATCTTAAGTACTGTTCCTGAAATGAATGATAAACATTCAGTTGATGTCAAATCAGATATTAAGGGGTATATTCAGCACTAGATTTAAAGAACCAATTTTAGGAGAACCATGAACACTGAACCACCTGTTTTTATGTTAATTCATGTGTATTATACCTCTCTGAAATTACATTCACAAAGGAAAAAGAGCCTTTTAGCACTTAAGGTGAAAAAGCATAAAAAGTCTTGGAGCACTTCCCAGGTTAATTGTTTGGAGCATTTCACAATGTAGTTCTCTTTTTATTCCTTGTGAATCAAAAAGTGTGACTTAACAAATGTGTTTCCTTTGTAGTATTTTTAACATTGAAACACATGCCAGATATTTGGTCATAGGCAAATATATATTTTTATAAGAAAAAAAGTATCAATTTTTGATCTAATTTTACAAGAGAGTACTTCCTGTACTGTCAAGACATACACCAATTTCAAAGTCAGTCAATATTCAACTCTGTACAAGGCAGATATCCTATATATAAGTATAATTGAAACAGTAAATAACTTGTACATAGTATGCACCAAATAAAGAATGATTCAGCAAGTTTCTTAGAATGTCACCTTTTACTATGCTCTTCGTGCTGTATGTATCACAGTGGGGTGGGTTCTTCATGATACATTATAGTAATGAAAAAGATGGACTGAGAATAAGGCATCCTTTTGGATCTTCCAGACAAAATAAGGAGTTCCGTAAAAAGATTTTACTATATTTACCTTAGAAATGGTTGGCAGCTGCATGCCTCCATTCAGATTGGTTGCTCTGCAGCATTACACAGAGGAGATGAGATGGCCACCAAATAAGTGTCTTGATTTACAAAGTCCAATGATTAGTTTATAATTATATACAACTCATCTGTCTTACATTCAGCCAGGTCTAAGCCGTAATGGCCTATTTTAAAGCAGCAGGTATATAGCTGTTGAATGCACACATGACAGAATCAAACTCTGACCATGTATTTTGTTGAATTATTCCTTTTGTCATCTGCACATTTCTTCTTTGATTATCAGTGGCCTTCAAGATAGAACTTACTGTTATTTTCTTCTGACTCATGTAAGTAGGGACAGGAATAGAGGCCAAAAAGTCTTGATCACTCATGTTCTCTGAAGTGAAGAAAATATTCAGATGTGAGTTGTGTAGTTAGGAGCTTCTCCTTTATATGTTTTATAAAATTGCTTGTGAATTGCTTTAGTTATTTATTTCTCTCTTTCTACCATATGTTATTATAATTGAAATGTCACCTGGAGTGTGAGTACTAAAAGTTGCTAAAGCAGCTCTGTATAGCAAATCTAGATGTTTCTTGTTCCAGCCATAAAGAACATTTTTGCAATGAGGAAACATATTCCAAATTCCAATAAACTCTAATATTTTTCAGTCAGGTTTGCTAACAAGTAAGTGAGTAAATGACTAACTATGGTGTTAATTCTTAGGTGTTTAAACATCTTTTGACTTTAACTAAATCTGGAATATTTTCAGTTGGAACAGCTAAGTATTAATATTTGGTTGCTGCTTCTGTACAAAGAGTAATAAGCAAAAATCATACAAAGAGGTTCTTCCTCTTAATGTTGACTTCAACCAGAGTTTGTTGTTTCTCTTTTTTTGCTTGTTGTTGTTGTTGTTGGTTGTTAATTGTTTTTCCTGGCATTCCAAAATTTTTGTCTGAGTGAATTTTCTGAAGGTTCAAGTCTGCTTTTCATGACTATGGTAGTGAGATCCATTACCTACAAGAGACTTCAGGAAGAAAAATTGAGTTTCCTCCTTTTTTGTTTCCCCCCCCTTCCCATATTTTTTCTGCTTTCTCCCCTCAAGTAGGTTACAAAACATACAATTGGACAGATTAGTTTCAGATTTAAATAGGGAAAATTAAGAATGCGAGATTTAGCTAGTTATGTTTTCAGGTATTTAAAACTCACAGGTTCATATGGCTGAAAGGGAAGGTCAGTGAGTCACTTCCTGGAGAAAAATAAGAGCTCTAAACATTCATTTCCTTAAATAAACATTTTGTCTTATTATAAATATATTTTTTCAGATGTTTCCTAATGTAATAATTAGTACAGCAGCAGCCAAATTCTTACTGGCTTTAAAGATCAGTCTTGTATATTTACATAAATTCTACATCAACAGTGGTCCCATGGTTATGTAATTACAACTTAGCCTTGCAAGTGACTTATCAAAATACCCAGTGATAAACCAGTGCTAGGATTGTCTACACATCCCAACTAAACTAATATCATGTGCTTTGTTTTTCAAATAATTACAAGTTCCTCTGTATAAAAAGAGTATTCCCTAATCAAGAGACTTGTGTAACTCAAAATTCTTAAATGTCTCTTTGTTTTTCCAAAAAGCTGAAAGTATTAATAGAACCTACTGGCATGATTTTGTGGTTTCCTGGATCAACATTACTCTTCTGAAATTTTATTTCACTAAAATTTTCCTTTTGGACGTGGCGGTCTAATTCACTTGCTATAATGACTGTATTTCAGTGAAAAAGGATTTCAAATGGATTTCATTACTTTATTGATTATCTGAGAATAAAGATAGCAGAGAGAGTTACTATTTTTCAAAACTGAAGAGTAACTACTAATATTGGTGATGTTGGGATGGATTACATATCATCAAATTGTATTTTTCAAATGAAGTATAATAATGCCATTCAAGATACTCTCCTGCATTTGCTAAAAATTACTTTTTAATAATTTTTTTGGTTTTTCTTTTGTTTTGTTTTCTTGGGGTTTTTTTATTTTTTTTTTACTGATAATACAAAGACTGCAAAAGGGAAAAGGCAAAGCACAATCCTTCACAATTTCTTTTCTTGCAAAAGAAAGGAAAAGGACAGTGACCACTTTTGAAAGTGATCAAATGATGATCTTTGAGTTTCTATTAATTATTCTATATATACATTTGAGGGTTATTTTTCAAATACCCTAGGAAAAATCATTGCTACAAAAAGTTTTGTTATGATGTGTTTTTCCCCACACTTACGACCTTCGACAAATATCAGTTAAGTATTCTGTTAAAACAAAAAGTAAGCATATGACTTACTGTAGTAGAGGTACAGGCACTATGATGATGGATGCTTAAACTGAGAATTTGTTGGTTGTAAGACAGTACTATGTTGCAAGTAATATATCCAGATGCTCAAGAATACTAGATATATCATTTTATATTTTACTTAGTTCTATTATTCACTTTTTTTTTAATTTTACTTTGCATATAAAATTTTTTCTTACACACAAATTCAAGGTATGCAGAAAAAAGCCCAATGAACATGATTTCAAATATCTTTCATTACTTTATTGATAATCTGAAAAGCACCTCTAATCACCACTCATGCATTTCCCTTGTTACTTTGCTTGGAATTTCTGGTAGAAAATGTTTTGGTTCTTGTTATTTTGCTGTTCTTGGTTTGTTGTTGTATGTTGTTTTAAACAACAATTTAAATATAGCATTTGGATGCAGACTGTGGTAAAGTGCAGACTCCCTTTGTACACATGGGTCTGGATTCAGCAAAACAGCTCTGGGAAGCTGTGAAGTGGAGTGCAACAGGGAGTAGGACTGCAGCTTCCTAGTGCTGTGATCTCCTTCTCTTTGTAAGGTTAGTGATCTGTATCATGCTCTGCAACATCCTGCTACTACTTGTCTTCACCTGAGCTGGATTAAAGGAGTGGGAGAAAGTTGCACACATTGGATAGAAAGGTGAGATGAAAAGATGCAACTGACAGCTCTGTCCACTTCTTACTACTTCAGAGCTGCCTAAGAATTCACAAAGTGAATTTCTCATTACTACTCAAAATGTAGCTGACTTCAAGGCTGGCAGAATTAGGGGTCAGTACACCATTCCAGAAAAGTACTATATGGGCTCTTTTCCATTTTCATCTCATAGTTGACTATGCAAACATAGAAACTAAATAAATGTGGTTCTGAACGCACACAGAGTTACCTCTGCAATGCTCTTGTAGAATTCGAGCATTATGGATTCAGTTCCAAATCATTATTCATGTCTTTTAAAATACAGAAACTCTACTGAGATAAAAATTGTAAACCATCATTTAATAGTCCTGTTTGTTTTTTTGTTTGTTTGTTTTTCCCGGGACATTTTTCAATGCCTCAGGTGTTACTCAGGGAGGATGTATGTGAAGGTTTTTAGTTTTTTAGTCTTTTTTTTCTCCCCTCTCTCCTGTTTCACTCTCTTTAGAAGAGGTAGCAGGTCTCAGTATGTTAATAAAATATTTTTATGCTCATTCTCTTGATCCCAATTTGTTTAAAATCCTAAGTGTAGAAAAATTTTTGTATTGTTCTGTATAATTCCCTTGGTGAAAAAATGAAAAACAGGAAAAGAATTGGCTAGGCTGAAATATAGCGTTGCAATATTAAGACAGTTAAAATAAAAAGGTAACATCTAATGGCTAAATTACTTCCCTGTTGATCATTCTCAGCAGTTGAAATAGTAATTAATCATGTATTTTGTAAAGTGAAGAATAACAAAATCTGTATACAGACTCCGAGGAACCCTGCAGATTGTAAATTATTTACCTAAAATTAAGACACTACAGCATAGCATTTCAGCTCGTCTATGGAACTATGCATCTCTCATAGCCTGCTGCAGATACTAAAAAAACTATGCAGGTACTTAAAAACTATGTTGTTGGTAAATCAAAGATTTACCTCAAGGGCACTGTTTTGCTTCATAGTGTTTTGAAAATACATGACTCTTTGGATCAGGGGAATTCTGAATCATAATGCTGTATAGCATCATACTTTCTGGAGTACCTGTGTAAATATGAAACTTGCCTTCAATTTTAAAACAAGGTTTGCCAGATCACTGTGCATATTAGGTCCCTGTTGAATTAAGCAATATGAAAGAATAAATGACCATCCTGCTTCTACATGTTGAATATTCCCACTAGTCCCTCATAGCCTAGTGTTCCAAGTCAGCTTTCTAAAACTGTCTCATCCTTTATGTTTGCAGCATCATAAATTTAGTATTAGTGGTGAGATTATCTTAAAATAAAGTCATTTTAAATTCATAACTTGCAAACCCAATGGCAAGAACTGTACAGAAAATCTCATGGCCTCTACCATGTGATAAGAAATATCCATTTCCAACCACCTCTTAGCATCTTGCACTGGACAACTTCTGGTGAAACCAGATCATTGTTGATCCCCCAGTGGAGAATAAACTGGCAAAGACAATGTTAATAAACCCAGACTTCACAATTTTAATCCTTAAGAGGAGACTGAAGGCTACTTTAAAATCATTTGAGTGCCCATGCACTTTTAATAATAATTGATACTTTTTCTGGGCTCACAGAGTAAGTGTTACAACAAACTCATCAAATTTATTCTTGGATGATAATTGATTTAAAAGAAACAAAGCATCATAACACCCCAAATCTGGAATGAAATAAAAAGCCCTGAACAATGTTCAGTAATATTACAAGCAAATTAGTCTAGGAAAGAACTCCAAAAGAAATAACACATGGCATAACTAAGAAATGAACACCAATTGATACATAAATTGTGTTTGGATTCTCAGGAAAATATAATTCAATAGGAAATGTGTTGGTAGGAATTTTGTCATAGAATCATCATAGAAACATAGAATGGCCTGGATTAGAAGGAACATTAAAGATCATCTAGTTCCAATCCCTGTGCTATGGATGGGGACACCTTTCACTAGACCAGGTTTCTCAGAGCTCCATCCAACCTGGCCTTGAATACTTTCAGGGATGGGGCATCCACAACTTCTCTGGGCAATCTATTCCAGTGCCTAACCACCCTCACAGTAAAGAACTTCTTCTTCATATCTAATCTAATCTAAACCTGCTCTCTTTCAGTTTGAAGCCATTTCCCCTTGTCCTGTCACTCTGATCTTGTAAGAACTCCATCTTGCTAATGGTATTTATCATCATGCAGCACCTAAACTTCACAGCATTGACTACAACTGTCATTACAAGAGATGACATTTCATGCTTGCAGATATAATAAATTACTGGTATATGCTTTAATTGTGAAGATGTCTATGATTATTCATGTGTGTTTGGCTGCTCTTTCTCCTGCTGCTTAAGTGTGCACCACTGCGGGAGAATTGTAATTAGGAAATTACTCAGTCTTAGTTAGAAGACTATTTCTGAACATTCAACTCTTTATAGAATAGAACAGTTTAACACAGAAAACCAAAACTCAGTATGAGAGCTGTCGTTTGGTGTTTTGTCTCAAATGGCTGACTCTTGCTACAGACAATGAATCTAATGAAATCTAAAGATTAGATACCTGAGTTAGCCCATTTTTTTTTATAGCTTTAAGCTGTCCCTGGTTTTGTCCTCCTGCTCTGGATAAAAGTAAATGTATATCAGCTTTTCTTTATCACAGTTTGGTGCTACAGACTCTCATTTTAATAGCAGATTCATTTCTAGTGCCTAGTTATCAGCAACATTTTTTTGTATTTGTGAATCACTGTTTGAGACAGCTGCTCACACTATCAGCCTGAGAGCTGTCTTTAAAATCATACATCCTTGACATGTATAATTAACTAGCTTGGAGAAAGATGGTTTACTGAAAGCTGCACAGGGTCAGAAAAAAAAGACAGTTACTTGGCATGTACTCACATAACCTAATTGACCTAAATTGAGCAGGAGAAATTAATCATGATTTCAGCAATTTCTCCTGCCATCTGTGTCTCTCCATTTACTGGGTTTAATGTTTTCAGTTTTACCACACAAGTGTCAGATACCTGTCTGCTGAAGATGACCACAGGTTTGTCTGCTTTATTTTTGACAGTATGTAACTGTCCACCAAGAATGAAGAATAAGAGGACCAGCTTTCAATAGGTGCAAAAATATTTTGAAGAGTTTCAGCAATGGTATTGATCACAGATCTGCAAAAGTGCAGGTAATAGGCATTGTGGATGGCATACTTAAAAGGGAAAAAGAAACCCCTAGAGTATTTAGAAAGATAAATATAAGTTCAAGATGGATTAGGAATTGGAATTGGGGTTTTATTGACTGGAAATCACTAATAATATGAATTTATTTTGATTCAAATATTAATCTGTGCTTTAAGAAATGCAGATATTTTAAGACACTGAATCCGATCTTTGATTTAACTATATTTCTAACTAGGCAACGTGTAACTCATCCTGAATCAATTAATGTTAGAAAGTGGTTGTTAGATTTACCTAAAAGCCTTTCCTGGCGCCAAAGTATACGGATTTTTTTGACCATAAATGGAATACCATCCTTCAATATTTAAGCAGGGGCTCCTCTTTCTTCAGTGCAAAGTATCAGTGTTTAAAAGATTTAATTATTCCATATTGTTCTAATTTCCGTAAATCTGCATTCCTTCTAATATATTGGAAAGAGACCTGCATAACATGAATTAAGCTAGAGTCATGTTTCAAACAAATCCTGTGCCTGTTTCCTTTTGTTATTTGAATTGTATACTACTTTTGGTTCTGCTGGAAATCATTTTGTCCTCACACACTATAAACATGAGTTTTGCATGTATGGCTGCACATAGAACACTTCATTAAGCTTAAACATTGTGGTAGGATTCCTAAAATTACTTAATATGTCAAAATTTTCTTTGCATGTTTTGCAAATGAGAATATTTATATACATGCATCTTGTCAGAAATATGCTTTATCCTTTCCATAGATCAAGATGAGACTGGGCAAGGGAGAACCACTAAGAGGGTTCCTATGAAATAAAATTATCAAGCTCAGGCAACTCATTGAGCTGAAAACGTGCTGCAACTTGAGCAACTAAAATTCTTTCTACCCTAAGGATGTCTTTTTGTGTTTGAAAACTGGGTATATTCTAGTGCAAATCAGAACTCAAATCTTCAGTATTTCTGAAATACTTCAGCCACTCTGAGAACACAGAGGCATTGCACATACTTCTTATAAAGAAAGAATTACAGTACCAAAAATTATGGTCATGTAATTCTTACAAATACAAACATTCCACAAAGAAAACCAAAGTCTAAATGTTGTTTGCCACAATCAGAAAGGAAATTTTGTAACAGATGTATTTAAACTAATAAAATATACTATATTAAACTCCAAGACTAAGACCACTGTACAGAGGTGACAGTATTCCTACAGTTACATAATTTCTGATGTTTCTGGCTGAGACACAATAACTCAATCTAGTAGATTCTAGGGTAGACCACTTTCACTGTCCATGCTAGACTAGGTATAGAACACAGATAGCTCATGTGAAACTTTTGTGCAGAGTATACACATGCTGCAAATATAAGAGAGCTGCTATATTGTCACGTATTCTAATATCACACAAAGAGTACTGGCTGTTCCTGTTTTCATAACCTTTCCTCATGTGAGGAAATAAACTGTCATGAATCTGTTCTACAGTTTTCACATGGGCTCAAATCTAGTGGCCTGGAGGGAGACTGAAAAAGCGGCAGGAGAAATAAATGCTATAGGCCTTTATTGCTTATTTCAGTTGAAGAAGTTCTCATAAGTTACTGGGAAAATCCTTTGAGTCCCAAACTCTCAGGGTAGCACTGGGAAAAAAAAAGTAACAGGATTCATTACTTTAATCTCCCAGTTTAATTAGGTGAAAGAAATGTTCATGGTTGTATTTTGTTCATTGCTTTTTACTTCAGGCCACATACAAAAATAGCAACTCACTCTTGCAGAACCTGTTGCTGTACTTTGAATCTACAAAGCAATGTATGTAGTAATTTAATGGGGAAAAAAAGAGGTAAAACTCTCATTTGTTTATCTTGTTTTGAGCACAACAGCTCAACTTTGGATGACTGTACAATTGCTGGACTGTTTTATTATGCTTAACAACCTTCCAGTAGTAGTTGCTGTACTAAAATATTTTTAAAATTTAGTTTCACATTAGCTTATAAGTATGAATTGTTCCCTACAAAAGCACTTAATGACATTATAAAGCATTGCCTCTAATAATTTCATTAAAATTTGTGTTCTCAGTTACAAGGAGTCAGTCTGATGTCTTGCATCCTAAGAGAACTTATTATGATACAAGAGTGTCATCTAGTGAATGATTTTGGAGTAGGAAAATGCCTCAATAGTATCCAGCTTTTGAGTCATACTACAAGTACAGCTGGTTAGACAGCAGGAGTACAGAGATGAATTTTAAAACTTTTCTTCAGTTCAACACTGCACACTAAAAATGACTTATTTGAAAATTGTACTGTTAAAAGGAAAAAGATAATTTGTCATTTGCTGCTCCAAGATGTTACATATCCTTCCTTAACATTTTTGTCCTAAAACCACAGTTCAAACTTGCAAAACTCAGAGGCTGAATGTGAGGCAAATGAAATTATAAAGTGAATTAGAAGATTTCTTTTTCTGAAACACATTTATCTTAGTTGCTGAAATCCTTAAACATTAATTTGCTTTTCCTTACGACAAAATAAACAATTTCTTTCTGTAGAAAGGTCTGGAAAAAGTAATACAACATTTGTCAGAGACTCACAGACTATGCTGAGTTGGAAGGGACCCACAAGGATCATTGAGTCCAACTCTGAAGTCAATGGCCCAAATAGGGGAATGAACCCATGACCTTGGCATTATTAGAACCAGGTTAAAAATTACTATAAAAACACTAATTGAAGTTTATTAGACTTCTAATGTGAGAAGTTAATTAAAAATGGGTTGTAATGAAATTTAATTTTCAACTGAGACATCTAAAGTGATAGCAAATCCTATTATTATGCAGATCATTAGAATGGCTCATCTGATTAATTTCAGCCGTTCCTTTGTTATTCTTATTTATAATAATTTAGTGACCCTTTCTCTGGATTCTTTGCAGTTATAGATTCCTCTTTTAAACTCAATACTCCCCCCCAATACTGCTTGTCTTGTCTGATTTTTATAAGCTACCCTTTCATTTTCAAATACATCTGCTTTTCTTCCCTTTTCTTTCAGCCCATAGATATCACTTTTTAAAATCAGTGTTGTAGAGGAAAATAACAGTGAAATGCAATAGCAGGAAATAGAAGATGTTAAGAAAGAGAAGTGGGTCTCAGTAAATGATTCGGTCATGGCTGACTTTTCGGTGTGGGTTTAGTGATAATAGTTACAGGTTCAATACTGTTCAGACCATCTGATGCATCAAAATCCTATGCCTTGGAAGTCAGTAGGCTTGAGAACATTGCCAGCAGAAAGCTACCCTTTTCTGAGAATCAGTATAATCAGTATAAAATCAGTATAAAAGAGAATTAGTCATTCAGTGTAAAAATGCCAGAGATTTGTTCTTGTCCCCAGAATGCAGGTCCCTAGAAAACTGCTAAAAAAAGTTCCAGGACTATCTTTTCATTATTATAATTAAATCCTATTTTGTTGGCTGAATTTTCTTTTCCTCAGCTATGGATTTATTGTGAACCTAGAATAATGATCATATTTTTTAAAAATCATTTAGCTTGTCTTTAGTTTGTGCATGCTGATTCTTTCCTTTCAGAGTACTCTCAAATTGCTTTGCTTATTATCCAAGCTGTTGACAATATTTTGTTATCATAGTAAAAATAATATTCTATTCTCTGTGTAATATATGGCTCTAAATCTCCTAAAATGTTGAAGTTGGAAATACTCTTTAATAATTCAAGAAATTAGAATTCTTATATTCTTTCATGCTTTATTCATGAAGGACCATTTTTTTCAAATTATGGTTATTAAGGATCTTCCCTCCAGAGGGAGGGTCACCCTTGGAGAATGCTGACAGCAGCTTGCCTTCTGCTGTTTTTCAGACTATTTCCCCCTCCTGTTTCTTATTGTAATGGCTCCTATGTGTAATCATCTCCTCCGTCAGGGAATGTATCTCTTTTCCAATGTAGGAGACAACACTGTGCAGTCATAAAATCAAGTTTGCCTAGAATGAAAGAGAAAGATTTTAAATTGTACTTTTAAGCTCATGCATAAGATACTTCAATCTAGCTCTAAACCAAAATACTCTATGAGTGCACTGTCAGAGGCAGTGTAACAAGATCTATCATGCTACCCTGCCAACATGGCAGATTTCATTCTTCTTCCCAAACAAAAGCCCATATAGCTTCTCTGAGTTCTGGGTGTGCATTTTTTCCTCTTAGGGGGCCATAAATAAACTTGGAATATTTTAGGTATATCACACTAAAAATTGCATCTGCTTACACCCAATTTGCTTGCCATCTGCTGTATAGATTGCCATCTCTTTTAGAACAATAAATCTATTTACCACTTTCTTTCTTGCGCTGCTAAGTTTTCATCTATATTTTCTATTATATGCTGTTAGCATGCTCAGAGCTGCATTGCCAGTTAAGGATCCTTAGATGAAGTGTTTTCTGGCACCACAATAAGACAGTCCTACTTCAGGCAACCATTGGAAAAATTCAGCAAGATGTCCTAGGGACCACTAGCAGCACTAGGGACCACAAAGTCACCATGCAGTAGATGGCCCTCAGCAAGAGACAAAGAATAAGGTGAAAGACCTACATGACTGTGACCCAAGCACCTTACCAAAACAATGAGAGTAGTGCCAAAACCCCCTCCCCCTTTGGAACAATTTTGGTAGGTTTCCAGGTGTTAGTATTAAATCTTTGGCTGCCTGGGTCAGTCTTATAGATGCTACCCTGACTTTTTCCATCTGTTCATTAAGTGGCCTGCTAGCCCTTCCTTGGGTCAAATAGCTGCCAGGCTTTCCCAACTAGAACCCAGATTCTCTTTCAAAGGCCATACTGAGCCCTCCTACTTAACACAGCTGACAGTATTTATGGCAACCTCTTCCCAGGTGCTTGTGGTGGTAGTTATATATAATGGAGATTTACTTAAATCATCTTGGCTGAAGTTGCAGCATCCTAGGGATTCAGGTTCTATCCTGTTTAATCTTCAGGGAGAGGTGAGTAGTGAGTTAAGGCTTTTTTTGGGGGGGGGGGGGGCGGGGGAAGATTTGAAGAGGAGATTAAAAGCAATAACTTGAAGCTACTTGGAGACTAATGGGGGAGAAGCAAGGTAATCAAGAAGCCAGTAGCTGTGCTTCCTCAGCTATGTCCAGCAGAAAGGCCATGCTTTTGTGATCAGGTCGTGATTAATAGTGACTTTCCTCTAGGTGAATTCCCTCCTAAGGAGAGGGAACATGCTTGTTCTTGGCGTTCATTGTTTTTTTCCAGAGAATGAACTGTTCCTTGGTTCTTGATATGGTCATAATTTGTAGCAGTGTGTATGTCAATAATCTTAACATGTTCGTGAAAGTAAGAAAAGTATTCTGTTGAGTTTCATTTCTTTTTAATTCTTTTTAGTCAATCACTTAAAAAGCAATTTCAGGTGAGGTAGTTCCTTATCTTAAATTTACCTTCTCTTTTATATCTGTCTTCAGGAAATTGAGATGGTAGAAATATTGAAGCAGGCCAGACTCAGAATAAAATAAAAATGATTTCTCAGAGAAAGTGTCATTCCATTGCTTTTTTTTTTCCTACACTAAAGTGCCTATCTTGTATGAATTTAATGCAAAACTACTACACAGGAAAACAGGAAGAAAGAGTAAAATGTAAAGGGCTTTTTAATGAGAAATTTTAATTAAAATCTTCTATGTAGAATACATAAATTCTTTGGTGGTAACAAACATCTAAAATGCTACAGATTTGAAAAGAATATTAATTTCCTGGAAATAAGTAAATAGGAATTCTTTAAACTGTACTTTTATTTGAAAGATATTTTGTCCTGTTGCTTCTTAAGCATTGAAAAAGGAAACTGTAAGTCAATGTTACAATTTTGGGACTGAGTCTTTATGATTCTGGAACTTTCATGTCTTTACTCTTTCCTCTGATGACCAGTTTCTTTATAAAAAACCAAAATACTGGGCTCATAATTACTCGAGAGAAGTGTGCAACATAAGCACAGTGGGAAATGCTGCACAAAGAGAAGTTGCAAACTTGAAAAAACTCATCTTTTGAAATATCTTGTTTTCTCTTGTGATATGCACACAACTTTTCAAAATGAAAAATTAAAATATCTATATTTACATAAGGTACTATGGAGATTTTCTTTGTGGAAGAGAAAATAATGCTGTTAAACTAAATAATACCTCAGAATTGCAGCTTAGCAATTGGAATGAAGTACAGTTGAATTGCAGCAACACTGTGAGAATTAAGCTTCATATGGGGAACTTCATAAGATACTTATGAGTCTGAGGCACTAAGATGTGTGTCCTTCTATATAGCTGAGCCATGTGTAAATATGTACAGTTCTCAGGTTTAGTTGGACTGACTTTCTTTTGAAGTTTCTTTAACAAGCACACAGAGTTGTATTAAAAACATCCAAGGTTCCTGTTTTCTTTCTCCTCTACCCCCTTTCTAGAGTGACTTGACAACTTGATTATTATTAGTGGCATTAAACTATTGCTTTTCTTGGCATAGATCTGCAGCTGCAGAACAAGCTTTAAACTGAAGACCCATTCCCCTTAGTACATATTTGTGCAACTGGATTTTGAATACTACCAGTATCCTTACGTGAGCTACAATTTAACATACTACTTAATATATTTTTATGCATGTTTTGAGCATGAGGTTAGAGTAGGGGTCTCCTGAGGTTTTCAGCCTCCATTATCCTGTGATCAGATGGGTATTGCTTCCAAGGAAAAGCTTTTGACACTTGGTGAAATATACTTTGCATTTTTCATAAAATGTTGAAAACTTGTAAAGTACTTAATTTTTTTTTCTTGATTTCTAATAAATAAAACTCCATTTTATGAAAGGCTGCACACATTTCAGTTTATCTAGTCAAGGTAACTATTTTTCAAGCTTTGTTTTGGGGTTTTTTGTGTGTTTTTTGTGTTTGTTTTTTTTTTTTGGGGGGGGAGTGTGTGTTGGTATTGTTGTGGTATTTGGTTTGGTTTTTTACCAAATTGCATAAAACCATATAAATTTTGGCTGGTTTTATTTTTAATCTATAAAGAAGTTTAGATGTGATGGCAAATTCAGTCTTATTTTTGGTGTGAGAAATAACTGCATTAATTATCTTCAGGTGAGAAGTTTTAAGCTTTGTATTTAGACATTTTGATACTCTATGCCTCTACACCGAGAAGTTATTTATTAGTTCATATCCATTAAAATGCTTCATATAGATGTCAGAAGGAAAGCATGTTTGCTGGTTTTCTCCAAGATTCTGGAAGGCTCTAAGGATTTTATGTAATTCATATTACACCAAAATATGCATTAGTGCATCTGAATCTGGTGTCAATATGTTTTTATTTATCACATAAACTGTTTTTCCTTGTTGTATTTTGTACTGTCTATTCTTAGTGCTAAAGTAAAATATTAGATAGTTCATCATGCCTGTTTAAAACCTTTATGTTATTTTTTATAATGACCTGAAATATTTAACATTGTCTCTTAAAAAACAAAAAAGGCCTTGAAGTTTGTCTTGTTGTCCAACATGTAACATTTTAAATAGATAGCCTTACTAAATCAAAACTGATCTCATAACAAATCCTTCAATGAATCATCCTCAAGCTGACTTAAGCAAGAAATACAAAGAACATTATTTAAATCATAGAATAATTTCAGTTAGATAAACTCTCCAGAGGTCTGTCAGTTCAGAGCCAAATTTAAATTCAAGTTTTTGCTAAAGGAAATTCAGCTTGACATTTACTATTTAACCTAAGCAGCAGGCTTCCACCAGTTCAAAATATTTTTTGCAGAATGAGAGATAAATGACTGCTTATCCTATATAGATTGATTTACACATGCTGGGAATGATGACTTGTGCCCTTTACTTTTTTTTAAACTGCGGGCAAACTTTGACTCAATACCAATTGTGCAAGCAAATTACTTCTAACAGTTTGTGGTAAAGATAGACTGACAGCTAATACACAAAACCAATGGAATCATGCCTAGCTCACGTGCTTCAAGTACTGCTCTTTTGTAGTTCCAAGCATTTATAGTTTGGGAGGGGTGGGGGTGTTGAGTTTGTTGCTTACTTTAGAAGATCTACATTTTAATATATTCTAATTCTCCAAGTAACCATTTTCCTTCAGTTACAGGGGATGGAGGAAGGGGGGAAAAGAATGAGTCTAAATTATATGATCTTACTACTAGATGATAGTTTTGATCAAGCTAATCCTCTATTCTTGTTTTGAGGTAATGATGTGCTGTCCTTATCAAAAAGGTGTTACTGTGGTTTCCTCTACTTGCTGCTTGTTAGTTACTCCACTTTTATTTCTTCCTCCTGCTGACTTTACCCCATTCCTACTCCCAAGTAAGTGCCCAGTCTTGCACCAGATTTGTCATCTCTACCTGGGATCTGCTCTCTTTTGGCCTAAACAGAGCTCCTGAAGTATAATGTAGTTTCTGGCTACTCAAGTATTATGGGTGGCTGGCTTAGGTCCTACATCCGTTGCTTGCCTTAACTTCTTGGTGACCCAAAGATGCTATTAGAAAGCTTGTCGTAGGTCTGATAAATGTTCATTAGATCTGCTTTGTATGGGCAGAAAGACCAAAGAACTATTTTGGGGGAGACCTGTCCTTGGCTCCATTCCCCGGGTACCTCCAGTTCGTTACTTGTCTTGTTTTGATGTGTCACAGCTTCTAGCTCATGTATATTAAAGTCCATGCAACAGCCAAGATATACTCAACATAAAAGGAAAAAAAAAATTAGATGATGATTCTTAGAGTAATGTGACTGTTCACAGGGGCCTGACTTACTGAGAAACAGGAATGACCAACACTAACAATTTTTACAGACTTTCAGCATCTGTGTGAGGTACGGGAAGAACAGAAATTGTTCAACAACACATTAGTTATTTGCATCACTTCTTTTTTTGTGTTTCAATTTCTATTTTCTTTTTAAACTTTGGACTGATAGTTCTTTGTAGTAAGTTTAACTGGGGTTGTCAGGGTTCTGTTTAAGTTTTGAAAGTACCATAGTTTTTTTCTGCAATAAAATAACAAACTATTATAATCTGGGCTTAGAATGCTCTAGTTGAATTGTACTGCTAGAGGTTCTTAATTTAAAAAGAACCCTGTTGTGAAAAGAATTATTGTTATTTCTTTATGGTAGTTTCACTGGTATATTTCCAGACTCAAATTTTTATGGGGTTTTGCTTTTGTTAGAATACACATTTAAAGATTTGTGTGTATAGTAAAACTAAAATGCTATGACTTTCGACATTTCCAGTTCTTTCTTCTTTAAGGGGGGCTTCCTAAGTTTAGAGTAGGTTATACTAGAATTTTTCTCATTATTTAGTTAAACTTATGATTCATTACAGAGGAATGAGAAAGCTGTTAACTTGAACTTGGAAGAGCTCCACTGATTTAACTCTTTTTCAGTGAGATTTTTTGAAACTGAAACAAATTTATTCAAACTCATAAAATTTAATTCAGGATATCCAAGCTCTAGTTTAAACGGAGTTTGCCAAATCCAGTTTGTATTATAGCAGTCCATAAATTATTTTGTTAGCAATTATTTATTGCTCTAGATTTTAAGTGTTAAAATTTATATACATTCACCCATATACGCTGCAAACATTTACCCATATATGCTTTTTTTTTCCTAATATGTATATGCTTATCTGATATGGGCAAAGATCAAGAATACCTTAGTATTTTTGTTTCAAAATCACATGGATTTTGTTCCTTGCTCACTGTTATTTTCTGAAACATTTTGCAGAAAAGGAACCAATGGAAAACAGAGCTGGTCCCTAAAATGGCAGACCCTGTAGTTAAGCGTCTCTCAGCAGGACAGCCCTTTGTGTTTGGTGGCTGGGGAGGACAGCTTCATTCTGGTTCTGTAGAAGCCTCAAGAGTGGCATAATACTTGGAGTTCCAAACTCTCAAGAAAATGTTTCTGTCTTGCAGATTCTGAGTGGGAAAAAAATAAATGGAGCTTTTAGTTTTGTAATACACCATTTTTAAAGCTATCTACCAGAACTCAAAGTAATTGTGGTTATTATTGTTGGTCCTTAATGCTAATAGCTAAGAAACCATTGTATTTTATTATTTCTAAGTTACTGGTATAAAACACAACTTTATCAGGCAGAGCAAGAATGCTTTTTGTAGTGCAAGTTCTGAATTAAGAATTAAGGACAGATTTTTCACATAGCAGAAAAGCTGTGTGCTTTGCAAATACTGCTACCGAATGACTAAAAAGAACACGCAAGGCATGTGCTATTTCTCACTAAAACATGAAAAATATTCCAAAATGTTAGTTTGCATTACAAGAATTCTTGATACAATGACTTCTCCAAGGGCCCAAAATTCTCCTAGGGGTGATAAGCAGAGATGGCTGTCATCCATTTTTGCAAGTCAACACCTGGCTAGACAGAATATTCGGAATATTCTGAACTATAGAGAAGCAAAGTTATGGCTTCTCTAAACAGCATGCTTCTATATCTAGTGTTGAGAGCAAAGGTTTTTTTAAATGGTAATTGGCTTACCTCTGTTTTACTTGAGAAAGGACTGTGTAAAAAAGAAATACTTAAGTAACATGGAAAAATATTAAGAGATTTCTTTTTTTTTTTTTGTAAACTGATTAAAAAAACCCCAAACCAAAAGCCCCAGGGGCTGCATCTTACTTTAGAATGAGACATATTTAAAAGATTATGCTTACAGGATATCTTACACTCCTTGTTATGGGAATTGAGGTACAGTAACAGGGACTGCAATAGCTGGAGTGTAAAATTCTGCTTAAAGTTTATATAATTCATATAGTTATATATAATCTCTTTATATAATGATCCTTATATCATTTATAAATTACTTCAACATTATGTCTACAACTGTGTCTTACAGTTAAACAGTAGGTAACTATTCATGGAAAATGCATTCATTCATCCATTGTATCCAAACTCAAGTAAAACAGGAGGACAAAGAAAGACTTCCTGCTTTTTCTGAGTAAGAAGCTGCCTTTTGAATGCAAGTATATTTGTCATAGAATAAGAATAGCTCATTTTACAAAAAAAATTAGGCAATTCTAAAAAAAAAAAGAACTTTAGGAATACTGGGTGTTTTCTGTGATATTGAGAGAAATGAAGACCAATATTTGTAATTAATTTATGGCAATACTAATCAAATATTGATTTCATTATATTCTATTAGGAGATTGCAAACTTGCAAATTTGGGAGCTTCAGGTTGGGATATACTTGCATTTAATTTCCCTCCCCCACGCCCTCTTCTGTTCCCACTATTAATTTTCCCCTTATCACTATTACTTTGCTTTTATGTGATGATATTAATCAGAACTTTTATCAGATTGTTTCTCTTTTCAAACACTGCTCAGAGATAAACTTCTTATGCAGATATTGCATACAGAATAATGTTATCTGTAAGCTTTGCTATCCCTGATATATGCCACATGCTTCTATATGAAGAAACCCCACTGTTTGACTCCCAGAGATAAAAAATCTGAGTAGAAGTGGCAAACTTGTGGGTTTTTTCATGAACCAGAGTCTCTGAATTTGTTACTTTTAGGTGGCTGATACAGTAGAGCAACTGTAGGTGAGAGAGAAGGGAAGGATTGGCTAAATCTTCCTGGACAAAATTGGAAAAAACAAGTTCAATTTGTGTAAATTTTTTGCACCTGTGATACCTTCTATAAATATTGTAGTTTCCTATGTGCAGAAAACAATGTTGCCATAGTCTCAGAATTAAAGCAATATCTTAAGCTCATTCAGGAAAAAATCATTGGCTTAGAGAGACATTCCTGTTGGTCTGTGGTATCCAGCTGACAATATATGTAAGCTTTTAAGGCTATCTATAGCACTTCCTTTTCCTCCACAGAGTTCAGGTCACAGCAAATCAAATTCTCTGCAGAACAGACTTTTAAGAATTCCAGTGTTTTTAAATTCCTCAGAGGGGAGATGGCAGTACTTTACATTCAATCAAGTCATATTTATGTTCCCTCACACTTTAATTCAGCCTGATGATGTAGAAGTTGCTAATGGGTTAATGCTTTTGAAAAACCTCAGGCTAAAATAATAACATTTGCGAGCAAATTCCACTTTGTCAAGTGAAAAATGTCATGCAATATGGTTTGTTATTAAAATCAGTGCATAATTCAGCCTTCTCCGTTTTATGAGAAGAAGAAAAAAAATCTTTTAGGCCTAATTTGTTTCCAGGATCTGCATCTGTGCACTTGGAGTACATTTTTCTCATAATAGCAGCTGATGAGACAACTGATGTTTACCCTAAACAGGGCTGGAAATTTAAAACAAAAATTTTAGATGATTTTTCCCCTTATCCTAAATTTCACACACTCAAGAATGCTGTTAAGTACTACTTTGCCTAAAGCAATAGCTACTCGACATTAAGAAAATGTGAAAGTTATAGTTATAATCAAGATCTAAGCATGTGGGAACATGTGGTTTCAAGATGTGTGAAGAATGGCCCAAGCACTTGAAATTTAATGAAGGGGTTGCTACAGATTGCAAAGCATATCTTTCCTCACATCTTCAGTCTTTCTGGTACATCTTTGTTTTCCAACCTCTCTTTTGTATCCATCCTAGTACAATTCCTCAAGAATATCTGTTTTTCAAACACACTTTGCTAAACTTTAAGGAAAGCAGTGTTTCTTTTGCAAGTTAAGCTCCCAGGGACCACCTCACCCAAAAGTTTGTCTGTGGGTTTCCCTGTCTTCTGTCTTTAGTAGAATTATACCTGGGGCCAAAATTCTGGAAAAGACAGTTTTTGGCAATTATGCCTTGCCCTATCATAGTGTAGAACAGTGATGTATACAAAAAGCACAGCATTATTTCCACTTGTTTTTGACCTTTTTTGGGGAGTCATTCTCAGATATTCACTGACCAACCACAGCTCTTCACCTATCCATCTTGTTTTGCTAATCCTCTTTGAAACCTGGTTACCCATTTTGGTTGTGCTGGAAATATAGAGGACTGAGGATTTTTTTTTCCTTGAATTGTCATAGTTATGGAAGCAGGCATTTTTAAATTCCTGAGAAATCAGAAAAACCCCATATAATAATTTGCAGTTCTTTCTGGAAGAGATGAGGAATGAATCTATTGTATCTTTGAATCTATCCATAACTTAATCAGTTTATTCTTTACTAAACAAGAGGAGTATCCCCAACATGGCTGCTGAAGGTGGAAGAAGAAACACCTGTAGCAAATCTCTCACCCTGACTAATTACACTGTAAGATAGGGTAGGAGCTACAACTTTGTCCCATCATGCTGCTGTACTCATTTTCATTAATATAACCAGGAACAGTTAGGATTGCCTAGTGACGTGCCAAGTAGTCAGGGAATCCCAAGAAAAAGAAAGACTCTTGTGTGTAGCAGTCACTTGAGGAGGGAGAACAGGCATTATAAGTTAGCACAGCACTCTTGGAAGGGACTCTGCCTGGGGTGAATCACCCCCACATGTGTGAGCTGAATGTGGAAAATCATGTAGTGTTCACTGAGTGGATGGTGATGATTCTCAAATAAATGCTCAAAGGGTTTTGAGCTCTGAAACAGTTTCATGAGAAAAGTCAAAGAAATTCCATTTAAGCAGGTACATTTTCCATCATTGATTGTTGAACCTCTTGGGAAGAATTTGTGTTTCTCCATTATGATGATCAATTTGTTGGAAACTTGATCTTTTGCTTAATCTTCTGTGGTTTGCTTTGGCACTTTCCATTGTGTAGGCACATTCTTGCATCTGATAAGCCATTGTTGCCACAGTCCTTTCATGTAGTCCTGATATGAATCTTGAAGTTATGATGGCTTTGGGACAGAGGTGAATGCTGTTCCTGTATGTGTTCATTCCACTGAGGATCATACTCTATTAAGACTAAAGATAGTTTCCCCCCTCCATCCCCCACCTTAAATATGGTAATTCTTAATCTCCACAATGAGAAGTGAATAGAAGCTGGTGATTACTACTATTACCATTTGATTTTTTTAAAATATAAGTATAAAATAATTTTTATTAAGCTATCAATATAGAAGTTGAACTGATTCAAGAATGCATGGCATCCATTTTTACATAATTTCTAAAAATGCCTATCTTATCCTGGGAAAAAAAATTGCTTGGCTAAATGCTGAAATGTAGTAGTTGCTACAAACAGGTATTTCCCCCCATCTCACCCTCCAACACTGAGGTTAGAATTTGACTATTCAGTCATTTGGGAGAAACTGAACAGAAATAGTTTAATTTTGAAAAGCTGCCATACATTTCCATGTAGCACAATTGGATAATATTTTAGCTAGGGAGCTTTAGAAAGCTTAAAGCTGACAGATATGCTAATGCAGTAAATAAACAAAAAGTCTTTTCCTTTAGGATCTCACATATAGAGGAGTTCTCTTCAGCTGTATTTATGAAAATACTTGATTTTTTCCCTTTGTTTTTTGTTCCCTTGCTTTCTTATATTATTAAATCTTGCATTACAGCCTCTATAGCACATTAGCATTAGTAAAATGAGAGTAAAACAGAGTTTATTTTCAACGATTTTATTCAGTTGCCTTTTTTCTTTAGCATAACTCACCAGGAGGTTCATATTTCTTTCAGAAAATTGCATCAAGTGGTTAGACAGTTCAGCATTGAAATAGTATTTTTTTAACACAAAAAGCAGAGTGTATAGAAAATCCCAGAGTTACTTAACAATAGAATATAACAAAGTTCAAGAGTCAGTATTGTAAAGAAATTAAACATTTTTTACTTTTTGGGGGGCATTTGCAGTCAACTTCTTTATAAAATACATTTAATTTTGTTTTACAAGGCCAGAAAGATGCTGGTAAAAGCTGAGGAAAGATTACTGAAAGAACAGAGGGACAAATAAAATTTTAATCATTGAAGTGTTATGAAGTTAGAAATAATTGACATTTCCAGAGCATCCATGTGGAAATACAGCTCTAATTTTTTTTTGAAGGAACACACCAATTAAATACCACACAATAACATCATGTTCACAGAATGCTCATTGTTCCAGATACATACTGACTGTTCTAAATGAAAAAAGTTAGGTTATTCTTAATAGTTTACAAACCTGAAAAAGTAGAGTGATATCCTCTGTTCTAAAATTGTTTTTGTTAATTATGCTAGTTGAGGAAAAGCCTGTATTTTTGGTTTATATTTCCAACAGAATAGAAAATTCATGTGCTTGGGTGTTATGCCTTCATTTAATGAAGGTAAAATTAACAGAGACCTCAATGCTACCAGGCATATCTGGCCTAATTTTTGCTGTTTCCTAAACCTTCCCTTCTGTCTTCTGCTTCCTACTACTTTCCATGACAAAAGCAACTTCAGCTACAGAAGAGAAATACCCAGAGATGTAACACTAATCCTCATCGTTTCACGTAAGAGCTTTGCCATGACCCTTGCTTTGCTAATGCAGTTATGTCAATCCTTTGGCTTCTATAAAGAGGTGGGTAAAGTGCCATTCCTTCTGCTTGCCCAGTCATGCCTATGTGATAATTTCATTGTAAAATATACTCTTTTCCTTCTAGAAGAAAGAAGCATGGCAATACTGTTTGTGTAAACTTATTTGTGATTCCTTCATTAGAAGTACTTATTCAATAACAGCTTGACAAAGGTTCCTAAGCAGTTACATTTGGTGAACAAGAGATAATGTTGTGGTAAGAAACAGGATATAATTATTCTACCTCCAGCTTACCAGGAACTGTAAATGCACTGTTCTCTGCAGAGTCTCTACTGTGAGTGACTTTCAGTGTACAGCACAAAATCAACATTTGTTCAAGGAGAAATGATCTGGATATATGTATATAAATACATACACCCTTAGAGCTAGAACCATTGAAGAGAGAGATCACATTTATTTGGACGCTACAGAACTACATAGTGGGCGTTTTCTGAATGGATGCTCCCATTTCTGCTACAGACTAATTAAAGCACTCCATGCTTTATGGACTTTGCTGGCAAATAATTAAGATATTAATTATTATCTTGACTGTTCTGCTTTCTCTTCCACTCCTGTCTCATCTTGCTAGTAAGTATTAGACTATATAGTCTTTAAGACTTGATGTTTAGCAGGTACTGGTTTACAGCATAGTGTGCACTCTGAGGATAAGAAATCTAAAAGCTTTTGTAATTGCCTAAGTGTAAGAGAAAAAAGCCTTTTGATTTCAGCTCTTATCAACTATGTTGAAAGCATCAGTGAAAGATGGTTTGCCATATTATTCCCTACAGGGAAAATATAAATATGGAATGTTGGCCTTTTTAGGCTCCCAGATATGTACCCTGTGTACTGGCTTTCCACTAGCTCATGACCCATTTCCCATCTAGAAGGCATTAGTGTGGCACTGTCCTGGTGTAATAGAAGTCTAGAGCCAAGCCAGGCTTCATCGCTGCTGTCTGCTGATGTGGCTAAATGGCTTCTTGGCTCATATATCTCTGCAATGGCATATCAGCAATAGCCACAAAGGAATGCTCATCAACAGTTGCACTTCTACTGCAAATGCAGTAGAGCATAGGATAGCACTGCTGTGTTTTCATATTTTATCTTGGGCTTTCATTTATTTATTTGAGAGGAGAATTGGAGTGTATATATGGGAATTCAAGATATTTCTTCATGAAAAATGATAAATCTGGAACTTGAAAATGCTGAACTTTATCAGCTGTTTATAGATGGAATATTATGACTAATACTTTTCTTTTAAACATGGCAGTCTTTGAAGAGTACGTTGATATAAGCTCTTCCAATAGACTTCTTTTTATTTAGCATCTAAGTATATATGGAGCAATAAAAGTATTGTGGACAGTTTCCAATAATTATTTCATTACCTTCTGTTTTTAAATACTGTGTCATTTGTGTTTGGACTTTTGTGCATTTGTGTTATGGTATGCCTTATGTTTAGCATTTGCATCTTACCTGGAACTTTGGCCAAGATTTCCAGGAACCAGGAATGTGAAATGAGTGTTTCATCCAAAAACCAGCATGTGGTCAGGCCACATTCTGCTTTTCAAATGGAGCACACAATGACATTTTTCCTTGATATTGAGGGTGACAAAGAAGAACTGAACTGTATAAAGGCTATAGATTGAACAAAATGCCTTTGAGGAGTATCTCAGTTGGTTGAAGCTTGGCACTAATAATGCCATGATGTTGTACGTTTGATCCTTGTATAGGCCATTCACTTAAGAGTTGGACCCGATGATCCTTGCAGGTCCCTTCCAACACAAAAGATTCTGTGATTCATCCTATGTTGGCACACAGCTTTGCTAACAGCAGAACTGTTCAGCTAGCAGCAGACTAATTTGGAAATGAAATTGTTGGGTTTAGGGGGTAATTATTTTGTTCTATTCATAGCACAGTGTTGCCCACCAGGTTAACCTGTTCATCTCAATCAGATTAGAAGCATAATAATGGTATTCTAAAATTCAACAGTCTTGAGATTTTTGTGCAATGGCTAGCCATTTGCAGAGATGACTTGATCTATATAACTTTTCTTTCTGTTAAGGAACACTAAGAAGTGGCTTAGATTTGTAGCTAACGTCACCCTGTTAGCAAGATGAAGTGATTGGTGGCATCAGCTATTCCCTTTCAGTCTGATTCTGAGATATAGCTGGGAGTGAGGTGCATGAAAAAGGAAATTTTTTAAAGTGTATGAACACACAATTGGAATAACAATTTATCTGTTGCAAAATTCAGTAATAATATGCCTACTTTGCAGAGCTTGCAAGCAGCTGCAACCAAAATAATTAAAAGTTGTTGTGTCAGATAATTTCATGCTAATATAGTTCCCTGTTGCCTTTTCAAAGCACAGAGTGATACATAGCACAGTAAAGCATCCTTGTGTGATATGTGCAGAGTTTTTGGGACCCTTCAAGGTACTCGTTTAAATTGTGCTGAATAATTCATGGCCAGCTAATTAGTTAAGTACTGTTCCATTCTAATGGAACCTTACTATCTCTCTGAGTTTGGGTTTCTCATTTGTTCACACAGTACACCCTGAAAAAAAATGCCAATAGAAGCCTTCTCTTGCATCTAAATTATTTCTCTGCGACATTTTTCTGTCTGAAAAAAAAAAAAAATCTTCCATTATCTGCCCTATTTTTTTTCTTGTTTTGTATCTCCCACTGCATCTGTAACAACAATTCTGAATGCAGGAAGTGTATCCTAGCCGTGCAGGATTCACAGTGTTGAGGACAGTAGCTAAGGGTGTAAGATACTGAGAGATACAGGATATAAGCCGGATAAACTGATGCTGTTACTCATGGTACTGCAAAAGTGCCTAAATGGTCTGAAGAGGAAGCTGAAGCAGATTGCAATATCTTGAGTTGGGTGCTCCTTAGAGTTCCCTAATTTGAAGCAGGTTCTAACACTTCTGGTCTTTTGAAGCACTATGACATCCTGTTTAAAGTATTGCCACATAAGCAGAACTCAGTGGCTTCATATTTATAGGGTCAGAGATAAAGCTAAACAGTTAGACATGAGCTTTTTAAGATTCTAAACAAAGCACCATATTTATGGGATGCACATGATAAAATGAGCACATGTACTTCTCATGATTTAGTTTTTAACTCACTATTCTTCATGCATGTTTCAAAGACTTTTATGTTTGATGCCTTATTTTTTGTTTGGGTAGGTGTTTTTTGGTGTGTTTTTTTGGTTCTGATTTTTTTTCCCCCCGGACTAATTGTCTCCTCCTTTCATTTAGAACCTGAAACTTTTTTCCTAAATTTAAAGCAGAAATGTAAGAACCAAAAATACTACTTTAGTCTACAAAATAGCAAAGTCTGTTTTTGGGGACATCCATTAAATTACATGATCACCAAGGTCTAGTAGTCCTCTATGATAATCTTGAATTTTTTCATCACTTAGGTCTTGATATTGAGTTGGAAAAGGAGAACAGCAAAGAGCAAAGGTTAATAAACAGATTAGAAATATTTTAAAGTTCTATTTAAATGTATTTAATTTCAAAAAGTCAAAGTCTCAAAAAGAATTTCTTTATTTGAATTTATTTTTTTTAATTAAAAAAATTAAAATTGGCTATCCCTGATTTGGAAGTGCATGTAATAGGAATTAATTACCACTATAATATTGCATTAGTATATAAAGAAGTAAAAGACCATTGTGTAATGAAGGGAAGGAACATTGTTCATGCTTAGATTTGAGGTTCATAACTCAGTATCTGTTGAAATCCTATACTTGTCATGACCAGTTTTGTACTATCAGGCATGTTCTAGCTGGAGTTTGGCAACTCTAAGCTGACACAACAGGCAGGACATCCTTCTGGTGCCCCTCTTTGACAGCTTTATTCCACTGAGAAAATAAACAGGGCTGTTTGTTGTTACAGAAAGGCTATCCATAATACATAATGTATCAGTACCACTTTGGATTAACAATTAAAGCTAAGGTCTTGCCTTCCAAATGTCTGGGAAGTGACCATGTGGTCATACACATCATATACGAAGTTACTGAGCTGTGCTCTATGAATGCTTCTCTATTTTGGTAAAGTGAAATGGTCTGTCTTAAATCACTAGTGGGTGAAGGCTATCCAGGCACTGAATGGAGCAGAGATTGCTTGCTCACATGGTTACCACATCTGAAATACAGGGTCAAAGTCATTGACTTTCAGTCAGTAGGGATCAACTGCTTCTGAATTCTGTCTGATTTTGTCTATGGTCCCTTGCCTTGCTACTGATTCTGAACACAATTTTCTATGTAGAAATGATTTAAACACCTCACTGTTCAGAAAACTGTATTTTTGCTCTTTTAGGTTACCAACTCCTCATGTATCCCACAGGGAGGTAGTGTGCTTGAGACAGTAGCTGATCAGTCACAGACGGGAACCAAAATCTCGGCACATAAGACATTGATAGAACAAATGTGCCTCTTTAGAGGGGGTAGCATTGCAAGGGGTGGCACTTTCCGCAGTTCCTCAAACCATGCTAACTCTCAAACTAAGAACGGTCCTAGAAAACAGCAAAACTGAGAAAAGTCACATAGATTATTATGTGTAAAATGTGAAGGATTCACACCTGTTCTCTAAGCCTGCATGTTGCCTACCATAATTTGCCACAGCATGGGAAGAAGGAATTGCATGTGAAGAGGGAGTTGTTCATAACTGATAGTTTGGAAGTTCTTGTAAAGAACACTTTTTTTTTTTTTCTGTTATTGCCTTTAGCAGGCGTATCTAGTAATAGGAGAATGTGTTATCAGAAGAACAACTTTCCTTGGCAGCCATTATGTCTTTTGATGTGATTGTATCATTGATGATAACTATGGCCATGCCACCCTGACACCTGATACCATCAGACCCCTCAGAAGTTAAGCAGGGTCAGGCCTGATTAGTACTTAGATGGGAGACCTCCTGGAAATACTGGGGGCTGTAGGTTCTAGTCCTGAGGACTTCACTATCAACATCCAAGCTCACTTGGCTGTGGCAGATGAACCTTAGGAGTTAAAGGGTGGGGCCAGTTCTGCACATGCTGTGCCTCACCTAAAAAATACACTGCACAGGCTGGAAGGACACACCCACGTGGGGAGAGCCCTTCCCAAATCTTCATTTGCAAAGCCTGGCCATGATGATGATGATCACTGATGAAAAATATAAGGTAACTATGGTAACACAAAAACGTCACTCTGTCTTTTTAACTCATGTTTATTTTTAACATTATTGAGTCTTGTGAATTGTTCTTGAAATGCTCAAAAAGATTTTTCTGAATGTCTTCTTTTATTGTGTAAAAGGTGCATATAGGATTTGACAGAAACTTTCAGTGATTTAGAATAACTTTTGCTAAGGATAGATAAGAAACACAAATATTTCTACTGCATGAAACTTCCCCCCCATATTTGTGAAAGTTTAATCTTACTTTCAAATTTGGCAAAACAAATGCACAGCAGCTAAGCTGAAATGATGAAAAGATGGTCATGGATTTTGGTACAAGAAAAAGTTGAGGAGTTTTGAGTACTTGAGCACATGCTATTGCACTCATATATAGAAAACCATAATTTTTGCAAGTGTCAGCAAGTGAAGTTTGTAAGAATTCTTTGATTTCTATACCTTAGAAAGAGTAGATAATTATAGTTACCTATTTAGATTCCTAAACAGTAATTTAGAAGGTGCTTTATCTAAAATCTAAATGCATCCTATGAGGAAAACTATCTTTCTTATTGGGCTGTATAAGTTCATGCTATCAAAATGCACCTCTTAAAATCAATCTGAGATGATCAATGATAAATAAATAATGATCAGTGCCATCAGTAAGACTGAAGACATAATCTTTAAAAGGGAAAACATTTTCTACCTATGTCACTTAATGAATTGAAACTTTACTTTCTTCCTTTCCTTCTCCTCCTTTCCTTTCTTCCCCACCCTTCCAAATTTTCACAACAGTTCATTTCATTTCACTGGTAACCTACATGCAGTTTGAATCCAGCAGAATTTTGTAAGCTAAACCTGACAGAATGGGGACACAGATTTAGAGAGAAAAAATAAGGAGACATACACCATTCTTTATTTTCCTCCTTTAAAAACTCTGCTATTTTAAATCAAAGTAGCTGATCTTTGCATATTCATATGCCCTGAATATGAGTTCTTGTAAAAATGATCTTTCTCTAAAGAACATCCATTGCATAGCTCAGACAGTTGTCAGTAGCATATAAAGTGTGATCTGGTGAAATCTCTGGAAGTCCCCTGAATTCTGCTGTACAATTATTATTTTTAGAAAACCAGACATTTTCCTTTTACAGATTTCCATACCAGCTTGCCATGCTCCTCTGTTTCAAACCTGCAGTTACTCCTATAACTTAGGTAGGCTGGGCCTTTCAGATTCTGTAGAAGAATACATTCAATATTCTGAGTGAAAGACCTTAGTATTCCCAAATTAAAGTGCGTTGTGGGTATTACAGTACTCAAATATTCTTATCAATTGACAATGTTCAAATAATTTACTTGAAAAAAAACTTCAGAAATAGAACAAGGAACACAGTTTGCATGTGAATAAGTGGCTTATCCCTCAGCCAGAGTTTTGAAATCAGTGGTGATAATCAGCTCAACACCATTCAGCAGCACTACTACACAAGGTGAACCACAATGCCTTGCCAGAGTCACCACCATTTCTCAGCCATCACAGTTTTTTCCAGTCAACTGTTTCTCATTTTAACAAAAGCTTTGAAGGGTTAATATAAGATTATTTTTTTTAAGACAAAGTTTCTCCAAAGAGAGGGAGAAGGCAAAATATTGAATAAAGTTATGAGTGAATGTACCAGTCCAGGAAAGTATATCTACTGGATTTGCCTTAAAGTATTTCTGAACAGAAACCTAAATTACAAAGCCTTTAGTGCTCTATGGGGAGGAATGTTCTATTTCTTGTGGGGAAAAAAAAATAGTATTATGAATAATAGTTTAAGTGTGTTGATTTTGGCTGGGATAGAGTTAATTTTTATTAATAGAGATGGTTTAGTTACTGCCTCTTCTGCTTCTTACCCCACTTTGCCAGCAAGCAGGCTGGAGTTGCACAAGAAATTGGAAGAGAACACACTGGGACAGCTGACCCCCTTGACCAAAGGGATATTCCATAGCATAGATGTTTATGCTCAGCACCATAAAGACAGGGGAAAGTTGGCTGTGGGCCACAGCTCCAGAACTGGATGGGCATTGGTCAGTTAGTGGTGAGCAATTGTTTTGTTTCTCCTTTTTAATTAAATTTTCCTTTTCATTACTTTTTTACATTAATTTAACTGTTCTCATGTAAACCCACGAGATTTATAACTTTTACCCTCTTAATTCTCTTTCTCCCTGTCCTGCTGGGAAGTGAATGGCTGTGTGTTATTTTGGCTGAGGTTAAGTTATGACAGCAGGAAAAAGATGGACTGAAAAAAGAATAAAATAATTTAGTGATTATATCTGACTGATGGAGCATTTATTTGCTTAAACAATCATGTTTGACTTGTGAAAGCACTCTTTCTCAGACTAGGGTACTAAATCTTTTTCCACTTTATTCAATATCACTTTTGTATTCACAAGAACATTTCAAATACAAAACATTAATTGGAGTGCTACCAATGAATAGAAGCATTTTTCTCTTGCAATGTTTATAAGAATATATAAAGAAATACAGAGCTTTTCATAACCACATGAAATGAAATCTAAATTAATAATTTATTTGTTTTTCTCCATTATAATAATAGTAAATTATATTTTTCAATTTAAGTAGTAATACAAAACATGTTAAAGCCGAAGTTGTCTCTGGCAAAGACAGTTGAAGATTTTTGATAATTGCTTTTCTTGGACTTTCATTCTGTCTTAGGACAAGTCATATTTGTGAAGCATTTTTAGGAGCATCTGTAGGTTAGGTGGTAACTCTAGCCACTGGGATCTCTTTGAGATGGTGGAGAAATTAAATATCATGCACAGTCATGGCAAAAGGCTCTACAGAGCCTTTCAAATCTCTGACAAGGGATTTCAATGGCAAATTATTGATATTCTTTAAATGCTTTGTCTCAGTGTTTCTATATGAAGCTGCTCTATTTGTGTGAACCCACAGTGTGATCATGTCATCCACATCCATGTGATCCTGCTGATCATTACAACTTGTTTTGAGGGATGATTTCTAAGCCCATAGATTATTTAGCAAACATCAACTCTATTCTCCTATAATGCTTGAGGAATTCCCTTTGAAGGTTTGCTACTGGCTGTGTGTTTATAACCCTCACCCGTGATGTGGTGAAACCTGCACTTCTGTGGAACTATTTAAGACTTTCCTTCCCTGATCTTCAGTAGAATGTTCTCTGAGAGGAAAAAAAACCCCAACCTGTTTCTAGAAGGGTTTCATTGAATCAATTACATTTTGGCAAAGATTTTTTTCCTAGCCAGTCAATATTTGTGAAGTTAAATACTGTCAACAGAAAACTTGTCAGATCGTGGTCTCAAGGTAAATAATTTTTTTCTGTAATGAGATGAATATTTATTTTTCCTTTTGATTTTTTTAAAATTTATTTTAACTCAGTCATTAATATCTTCTAATTCAGTTTGAAAGGGGGGGAAAAAGTAATGAATCTTCTCTATAGTGAGAAAAAATTTAGATGAATTCCAGGAAGCATTTTTCCACTGGAGTGGCTGAAATTAGATTTCTGGATGAGTATTTGCATCTAACAACTAGCTTTGTGGGGAAGCAAAATTAAACTAAAACTATGTCTAATTATTTTGTACAGGACAATATGTGTATGTCCCATTTAATTACCAGTGAGAATAACTTCATTTATAGGCGAGTGAGGAACAGAAGGTAAATGGTGATACGAGTATATCAGAACTGATATGTTAATGTGACATATGCTTATTGTGGTGGATTTTACTGAAGCGTTTTCAATTTCTTTGCGTAACTAGCAGTGCAG
Organism: Poliocrania exsul; assembly: GCA_035041345.1. Taxonomy (NCBI): domain Eukaryota; kingdom Metazoa; phylum Chordata; class Aves; order Passeriformes; family Thamnophilidae; genus Poliocrania; species Poliocrania exsul. The sequence continues at coordinate 32,701,938 of JAWWLZ010000139.1, read as the reverse complement.
AGATGTGGAAAAGAAATGATAATGTGCTGTCTTCTAGCATTTTTTTTCTGTTTTCTAAAAGGGATAAAGATAGTTATAGCAACTTCACTAGTAGAATAAATAATAGTTTGAAGTCAACTGTATACAGTTTTGCTGGCTCATTTTTCTTGAAACAGACGATTTCAGACCATGTTTTTCCAGACCTTGTGTTTTGGTGTGTAGGTTTCCATGAAATTGTATGCCATAATTTTTTCCTATTAGCACACAATATCTGCTTTGTACTTTCCTGGGAAGGTTTGAGTGGTATTTGAGGGGGAGAGAAAACTTTCAGAAAAGCATATCAATTCAATTCAGTGTATTAGATCTCCACTTTTGTGAAGGATCTGAGAAACACCAAGAAGCACAGCATACTTCCAGATTACCTCCTGCTAATTAATAGAGAAGAAAAAAGGAATTCGGCAAAAAAGTCTAGGGATCTGTTGTCACTGTGTCACTTGGCAGGATGCTAACTTGTCTACTTATGTAGAAAGGTGACAGGACTATCTATTTGTGCCAGAGTTCTGTGTTCTTCTGAAAATGGCCTTTGACTACATGAGTCAACACACACTGGTTTGTTTTGCTGTTTGGTCTTCGTTGTTTTGTTTTGTTTTTTATCATCAGAGATACCAGTCTTAAAGGAGGCTATATATATCAGATCTAATATCAAAGCTCTTAATAGTTAAATTCTGTTTCCAGAGAAGAAGCTGAAGTAAAATGGCTGGCTGAATTACCCCTTTAAACATTAGAGCCCCACATTTCTGATACCATTTTTTGCCTCGGGCAGGGCATACCTTGTCTGTGCCTCAAAGCCATGAGGTCAGTGTTATCTCATCCTAGACAGATACTTGCTGCTGCAGATGCCAGCAGAAGAAAGCTACTGTGGTTCGAGATAGCGGTAGGGAAGGTCTTTCCTGTGGTTCAGTCTTTTTTCCTGGTAATATAATGTATTTTAAGGAAGCTTAAAAAAATAATAAATCTGTCTGTTTGATAAAAATGTTTCCACAAATGTTTCATTTGTTTCTCATGTTCTTGTATTTCTGGGAAGATCTGTTACTGAAAAAACATGGGGGTGGGAGGAAGTATGCCTTCCACATAATGAATGGCATTTCTAAATACACATTTTTGAACAGTATTTCTAAACTTAGACCCATCTGTTTTTCTAACCACTTATGCAATCAGATCAGGAATAGTTTAGTAGAGATTGAGGTGACAAAGGGAGAAAATCACTGTAGCTTTACCTTAACCTTGTGTCTGAAATAGTGTGCTTTAGCTTGAAAAAGTGGTGGGAAAACTTTAAACATAACAAAATATAATCACAAAATTTTAATCACATGGTTTGTGCAGTAGATGAAATGCCTCTAATATTGCAACAACGACCTGATTAGTACCCTTGGAGATAATGCTATTTGAAGCTCATCTGCAAGTCAGGCTTTAAACTAATTAATGTTATGGTTAGGGGGAAGAAAAATGTGTATGGAGAATGTAGAATACCAAAATTGAGTGAAATGGGAGTCTATAAGGAAAGTTATTTCACTTGTCTGGGGACTGTATAAATAGAGTAACTGCCTGTCACATTAAGCGTCATTTGTTACTCACTCACTACATATCCTGTAGTCTTGGTTAAATAACAATGACAAAGAAGAAAGTAATTTTGTGAAAATGAGTTTTTCATGATAAGAATAATCATATTTGATATATAGAATTTATTGAAAAATAAGGAGAATAACATCTTATTCTTGTGATTTGTACCAACTCAGGTTGATTAGAGGTGTCAGTGACAATCCAGGCTTTAAAATGCTTTCAGTTTCTCATATCCTGAAAACCTGAATGCTTTTCTTGGTTTGAATGAAAATGAAATGTTCAGTAATTTTCATGTATGAAATAGAATTTAAAAACGTTTCAATTTTCAGAATATTATTGGAACTTGCAGGATAGCTTAAAGTAACTTGAAAGGTGGTGTCATTTTTATGCATTTTTTTAAAAAAATAGATGCTTAATTGTGTATTTTCCCCTATACCAGGAATGACAACACCAATGAAAATGTGTTGTGATAATTGCATGTGGAATTATTGTTTTGATTTTGTTCCTTCTTGAGTCTCTCAGTCTCTTTTTTATTTTTATTTGTGTGTGTGTGTGTGTGTGTTCTGCTGTGTTGTGTGCTATAATTGAAGTCAGAGCATTTCTTTTGTCTGAGTGTCAGGTACTGTTGTAACAAATTACCTTGTCAGTTAATACTAAAAATTATAATGTTGAGGTGACTGACTATGTATTCAAGTTTAAACTGAATTTCAGAAATATGTTAATTAATTTGTTAAATTAAGAGAAATAAATACTTGAAAGTCTTCATTTTGAACTTCTTCTCAGAAAGTGTAGTCTAGTGCCAGTTATGCCATTGTCAAATGTCTTCTCTAATGTGTTTCTTTTCAGTGTTGTAATAGTGCTATGCTAGCTCAGAGCTTGTGTACCTATGTCTTAAATTTGGGCACAAGTCCTCTTTCTGATCCATTTGGAGCACAGAATTTCCTTAGTTTTCAATTGAAACAGAAGACAGTCACTTAAAAACCCTTTTCTGACAGCTTTTGTTTCTGTTTTGTTAAATGGAGAAGAAACACTGCAGAGCTGTATGACTAGAGTTATGTAACTTGTGAATCATGCCAATGTAACCACAGAATGGGAGAATCTGAAACAGAATTGTATGAAATTTGGAAAATGTGTGAAATTGTCAATGTTCCTGCATACAGAGAAGTGATTTGAATTCCTTTTATAACGTAAACCCTCTTTCTCCTCTGATGAACTAGTAGAATTTTTATTAGGTGTTTTTTTTTCCCCCCTCACTATTCTCCTCCCCGAAGGTTTGAGAACAGTTTTTCAAAGGTTCTTTTAAATCTATAAGAATTGTACAGCTGGTGGCTTTTGACTTGAGTTCTTCCTGTTTTTAATAGAGGGGTATACTATTAGCAATATTTTGTAATGACAGTGGGAGAAGAGTCAGTGTTGGAAATGGCTTTGCAAAAGAAACAAAAACAAGCCTGCCCTCCTAATTCTGTTCCTGTATGATGGAAAAGTTTATAAAATGTGATGATTCAATGTTCTGTAGTGTTGAGATGGGCAATACAGCAGAGTTGGGTAGTGCTGTACTCTGACATTTATTGTTAAGGTATTAGGATAGCATCCTCTCTGTCTGATGGACTATATGCTGGTTTATTTCTTTGGTTTTCTGAATTAAAGTTGAGAAAAGGAGGCAGATTATCTCCTCTGCCACCATCTGTGAGTCTGTGATATATCTGTACGAAGTTTACAAATTATATTACTTATTTGACGTAATAATTTAAAATCCATTAGGTTTTCTCTTTTCCAACTTGTGTGGCTGCACAACAGGATGTATACTTCAGTAGACCGGATGCTCAGTTACTTCTGATTGTCCTGGTTTATGCTGGAAGGCGGGCAAATACCATGGAGCTGCTTACTTATTCTCTCTGCTCTGCTGTATCTCCCTTGGTAGGATGGGGGAGAGATTTGGAGGGAAAAAAATAAAAGGTAAAATTGATGGGTTGAGGTATGGACATTTTTACAGGTCAGAAAGGGAAGGGGAAATACTAATACTGAGTATGAAAAAAGAATATACAAAGCAAGTGGTGCACAGTGCAATTGCTTGCCAACTGATGCCCAGCTGGTTCCTGAGCAGCAACCCCAGGCCAGCTTTTCCCCCAAGTGTATATGCTGAGCATGATGCCCTATGGTATGGAATATCCCTTTGGCCAGTTTGGGTCAGCTGTCCTGACTGTTCCCCTCTCAGCTTCTTGTGACCCCCAGACTCTTTGCTGGTGGGGCGAGGAGAGAAGCAGAAAAGGCCTCAACTTTGTGTATATATGGCTTAGCAACAATGAAAACATCAGTGTGGTAGCAACATTATTCTCATCCTAAATCAAAACCCACAGCACAGTATCAGCTAACAGGAAGAAAACTAACTCTATATCAGTCAAAACCAGGACACTGATTGTGACTCTCTAGGATTTTGCCTGAATCCTTTTAGGAGAAACAAAGTGTACATTAAGCATTTTAAAATGTTTGGAAGGATCACTTTTAAGCACATACAAGTTTTTGCCATCCTTGATTTCATCTCATTTTTTTATTGACATGAGTCAGGTTCCATATATGCTGTTCTGGGCAACTGTTACTTGCCCCTAGCTGTCCAGTGAGCCTCATCATATGCTTTTTGAACAGAATTCAGCAGAAATTGTGGCAGGTCAACTTCGTTAAGGTGAGCAGACTTTTTGCGATGCTGTTGCACTGCATTTTCCAACATCTACTCAGAAGAATGCACAGCTGGCCAGATTATTTGTTGTATGTAAAGTCAGTACTGATTTAACATCAAGCCATGCTCCTGAATCTTACTCTTGATTACTAATGCTCAGAGTTAATTGAGTTTCTGTAGATACATTCTCTCAGTACTATTAGGAAAGGAAAAAGCAGCTGATACTACTTTTTAGACATAAGTCACTGGGGACTCCCCAGAGCTTCCGGTTTTCCATGAAGTTCTTAATATGAAAACTACAAATCATAAAACTGAATTAAAAGTAAGTGGCTTACAAGGTTTAAACATCAGGACTTCAGGGTGTTTTCTTTCTGGATCTCCTTGTTTTATTTTAACCTATACCTTATTTTGCTATAGTTTTGTTATGATACTCTCTTGGTGTGAGACCTGACTGTGCATTAGCCTTCCCACTCCACGAGCTCCATCCTCCTAAAGGTTGAAAAGAAACCTGGATTGACAGGAGCCAGAAGACACATTGATTACCTTCTGCTGTAAAGTGTCTAGTCTTCAGTGTGAATGGAGCCAAAGACTGCACTGGCTGCCGTCTTAGAGATGTATTTTTTTTCCCACTCTTCTTAGCAAACACAACAATTACAAATTCAAACAAAAAAACTCCAACAAAAGTGAGTTTTCTGGAGTGGTTTTGAGGGCTGTTTAAATCAGCAGGAGAAGGTGACAGAGTTTTATGTCTTTGTAAAAAGCAGTTTTCAATAGAATTATGTGTGAAATCATGTTGCTCTGAGCACAGTACAAATTGATAAAGATAGAAATTTCAAGCTGTTAGCAGAGAAAGCTTTAGCCAGTGCTCAACATAAAACATATTTCTGGGTTTATTTGTGTTAAGTTAATAAGGAAGCAATCAGGTTTAAACCTGTGACTATTTCTGCTGTTTCGGTTTCCATGGTGCTTGCTACTTTCTTCCCTCTTTTGTCTTCAGACACACACACACACACACACACACACACACACACACACACACACACACACACACACACACACACACACACACTCTCAAGTTATGGAAGGCAGGAGAAGAAACAAACATCATTGGCAGTCCTTCCTTCACCTCTGTAGTTCTTGCATACTTTTTCCTTTTGACTGATAAGGAGTGCCTGCTTTTACCCACAGGGTAACCCCTGGGGTGGATGTCGGGAAGGTAGAAAGAAGTCTGATGCTTTGCTGTATCTACCTTGACATACATGTGATGAAAGGTATGTTGAGTCTTAACCATAATGCATGAAGAGTTAGAAAGGCAATAGGCAATTAGAAAACAAGACATGTAAAGAACAGAAGATTCAGTATAAAGGTGTATGAAGTGAAAAGTTGAGTTAAAAGTTGTTCTTCCCTCTCTGCCCTGATGCCTTGCATATATCTCTAGAATCTATATATCATTATTCTCATCCACATATTTAGTTGTGGCAAATGAGTTAACTTTGTCAAGGCTGGAAAAGGTTTCTGTAATGGAGAACAACATTCTCATATCCTAGGTTGTGGCTTTACAATTTCACATCTATAATTTCTATCTCAGATTTTCATGGCTCTTTTGAAATTTGGAGCTAATATCAGCAGGTAAGGTCACTTTCCATTCCTACTTCATTCTCAAGAATATACAGACTAAACCTTGCTGCTCCCTCTTTCTCCCTGTTTCAACAGCCTTAAGAAGGATGGGATGTTATCTAACTTGTATTCATATACAACAAAAAAAAAAATAATTGAACCAAGTAAATATTGCATTGTGAGTTAGAGAAAACTTGAACTATACAGCAAAGAGTGAAATATTGTTACTCAAATGTGTGAAGACAGGTGTTGGGTTTCTTATGTTCTTTGTTTGCTTTTTTATTGTTGTTTACTGAAATAGTGTGATATTCAACTGAAATTTCAAGTTTCAAATAAACTGAAACTCTTTCTAGAAACTAAGTTACTAGTAGAGAAAAAAAATACTCAAGGAACACCATCTATATGCTCTAAGGATGAAGTCAGAGGCCTAAATGAGGGACTGCTCTGATGTTTGTAATTTCTAACCTTATTGAGAATAACACCTGCCTATACTCAGGGTTCCAAGGCTAGTACAATATTGAGAGATTTTATAGCAGATTCTTCTCCCTGTTTTTCCCTTGGGAATTGTGGAAACTGGAGTAAGAGTTACCTTCCTGACAGACTTGTTTGGTTTTTTTCCTTCATAATGGCCTCAGAATGAGGCTATCATATCTTCCTTTCCAAAAAAAGGAAAAAGTCTTCTTTAGATTTAAAATTAGATTACTTCCTGTAATCTGGCACATTCTAGCTCCTAAATACCTAATATACTTCAGCAGTACAAAGTCTATAGCAATATATTTTAGGGATACCTTTTCTCAGTCATTTAACGGATGTGTGCGGTTCAAAGATTGGTAAATGGATGTAGTCATGCATCATAACAATTAAGACTGGTACATGAATGAAGTAAAGCATCATAATAATTACATATATAGTCTAAACTTGATAAATAGTGAGTAATTTACAATAAATTAGACCTGTTCCTTTTATCTGAACATTATCTAAAATAGTTGTGGTAATGTATGGAATCTTAAATTGTTCTGTTATGGTATAGAGACTGCATCTTATCTGCCGGCCTGGTATATTACAATGTCTTTCTGTAGTTTTAGAGTTCATACTGAAGGCATTAAACACAAGCTTATGAAGTCTGATTTTTATTTTTTAACCTTCAATACATGGACATTACTTTCTCCATGCTCAGAGTACATGGGGCTGGGAGGAAAGTCTAAAAAGTAAGAGATTCAAAAGTTAAAATGGATTTTCTGAGAAAACTGCAATATTGTTAATATGTTAGCATGTTTTCAGGATTCTTAGTCCTGTGACTTGGGTATTGTTTTTTGTGGTGGTGTCGTGGTTTGTTTTTGTTTTTTTTTTTAACCTACTCATTTACCTTAAAATATGGAATACAGAATGGGGATAGAAAAGTGGCATCAAAAGTGTATGAATTTTTTTAAGGGAATAGAAATTAGTGCACAAGATCAAATAACATCTGTAAGCAAATAAATGCAACAATATTAGAATGAACATGACTGAGTTGCAAGAGCACCTACCTCCCTGAGGCTGTACGAAGACTGATATTGTTGTCTTTTGTTTGTTTTTCCTGGAGTCTGCTCCTATAAATTTTACTAAGAAAGAGAGCTGGCTGGTGGCAGTGTGGGCTTTTTAGGGAAGGTAGTGGGAATAAATCTATCCTTTCATCAAGTAATTCCCAAACACAAATTTTTTTTTTTAAGAGAAAAAAATATTTTTCTAGACTTTGGATTTTAGTGCAGACTATTTCCCCCACTGTTTCAATTGCTTGTCAGCATGTTGCTAAAAACAAAAGGGCAATTTGAAGAAACTGTTTGTACGCTCTAAAATTGTTCAGTATTGTCCTTGAATTGCTTCAATTACTGCCAGCACACAGTATGAGTTTCTTTATTAAAGCCTTTCTTTTTCCTTTCCCAGGAGCTACACCTTCATTCTGAATACTTGCAGAACAAATTAATTTCACCAGAACTTGAAGGGGTTGAAGTGTTTTCCCATTAGTACCACCTTTTAACACTGAGTACTGTTAAAACAGAAAAAATCCCAACAAAACAAACATGCAAAACCAAAACCAACAAACCAAATAAAAAACACACAAAAAAAACCCACCAAAAAAAGTGCATGCAGATTATTAAACCAATCTATGGAGGAAATGATAAACTTCTTATTGCTTGGAAAGCCTATTA
>JAWWLZ010000139.1:32669871-32693759 GCA_035041345.1 Poliocrania exsul | reverse complement strand
AAGGAGGGAAAGGGGGAAAGGGGAAGGGGTTGAGGAAGGGGTTGGGGAAGGGGAAGGGAATGTGTTTGAATTCTGCAAAACCAAACCAAATGAACCAAACAGAAAACACAGACAAAAAAAGTATGTGTTAATTATTAAATGGAAATGGTTGGCTTCCTATCACTTGAAAAGCCTGCTCAATTGGTTGGTTGGCTGGCTACTTCTGGCACTTTCCCAAGAGAATTTCAGCTTGATTTGTTGCTGTAATTCTGAATTCTCTCCCAGCTACAACCAAAATTAAATTTTAATTCTGCAAAATTTAGTGATTTTTGGACTTGAGAAACAATTGCTATCTGTAGTTAACTATATAAAATTATTCAACCTGTTACCTATTTTACTGAAACAGAAAAGAATGTAAGCTATGTTTTGCTTCCTAAAGAATTCATAAACACTGTATTGACATGTTTTTGAATGACTAATTAATATGTTACAATGAACTATAAATATTAGTGCATAAGAGATTATTTTTGTATTACTGTGTAAGAGCTATTTAAGGATCTGTGACTCGAAAGCTAAAGATAGTTTCCTGTGAGTAGTAAAGTGAAAGATTTGGACCATGTACAATATGGACTAAATCTGTCTTTCTTACATTTGCTTGTATCTTGATGTACATAAGGGTACTGGCTTATGCTGGAGGGATTGTCTTGTGGAGTCCGGTTTCACACAGATTTCTCAGGTTGGAGCATTAAGGAGGGTTGTGAATTGAGCCACTGCCATCCTCTTTTACATCCCTGAACTGCAAAGCAGATTTGCTACAAAGGCAGTAAAGAGTTTCATGAAAACTGGTGATCAACCCAAAAGTTAGTTTAGCCAGGAACACCTCTGACTGCAGCTATCAGAAGGTGTGCAGGAAAGAGTAATCACATATTAATGCCGGTATTTTCTCCCAATCTTCCAAAATTTGTGGCTCAACTCCTGCTTAGATAGCATAAAAATGTTTGTTTTACAATACAGATCTCTCGTTACCCTGAAACTGTACAATGACTTCTTGAAATTTTATAAAATATTAGCATCCACAGTATTCTGCTGCAAGATTTCTAGGCTAATTGCACATTATGTGGAGAGATGTCTTTATTACTTCCTGTGTTGACCTTGCATATTGATTTCTTATATTTGGAGTTAAAATAAGTGATCACTTCCTGTTAACTATTCCTTTTTTGTAGCCCTTTACCAAATTTAAGTCTGTGCCCTAATATATTTGGACATGACTTTTAAAAACAGAGTTTTGTAACTTGCATTCTTCTTGTTTTGTTTTTTTTTTCTTTTTTTCTGTATCTCTTCTAGCTATATTAAATTGTACACAATTTTAACACAGAAAAGTAACATGGTAGAGGTTCCTTATTTTCTTTGCAACTACATGTTTTGTTTTTCTTATTTCTGCTAATGCTTGACTGGTCATTTCTATAGAATCATGAACTATAGAGTTCTCTTCTGAATAGTGTGTTTTAGCTCATTGACCTTTGTTACATGTGGTTTAGTTCAGCAGTGAGGGATATTCTCCTTCCTCATTTAATACAGTGCTTTATGTTTGATGGAATTCTGCAGAAATGAACATAAAGACTATACCATGAATTATAAACTAAAAATGTCATTGGGCTCTCTAAGTCAAGTGCGCTTTACGGTTCTGTAGACCTGCACAGAACTCTTTTGGAGTAGCAGATAGACTTATGATTGGTTACTTGGTTACGTGTTTATTGATAATAGACAAGTAAGACTTTGTTGTATTTTTGGGGTATTTTTAAAAAAAATATATTTATCTAGTTATTTCTTCATTTGTCCCTAAGATACTTTCATATATTCTTCAGAGTTCAATTTTATCACTTTATTCTTTCTGTCAGTCAAATCAGGAGAGCTGAGAAACACTTATCCCTCTCCTGGACTTAGAACTAGGACCAATTGTCTGACTTTGCTTTTGGGATTGGTATTTGACTTTTTATCAAGTTTCTGGTTGGAATCTTGTATTTGAAGGCTTCTTTGTATCTTTATCTTCAATAAGCAAAATCTTGGAGATAAGTGGAGGAAATTTCTGTTAGTGATTGTGAATTTAATATGGTGCTTTTCCAGTGCTTGCACATGGGTTTTTATTTCATGTTTGCTCTTGTTCCTTAACTCAGTAAGACAAATTCTTAATAATAGGAACTTAAATATATGTCAAGATCTTAAGGATTTTGAGGAAAAAATGGAAGTGTTTTTATTCTCATGAACCATTGAATATGAAAGTTACTCAGAAGCAAACCAATGCAATGACAATGTTATAGAAAGTTAACTGGATTTGTTGAACATAGGAAACAAATTTATTTTTGTTGAACTTGAGTAGATCATTACATAAGCATTTAAATTTTATCAAATGAACTGAAGAGACAAAATGCTAAAATTGACTGCTCCTATGCCAATACAGAACTAAATTAGATAAGTTGCATTCTGATAATTAAATGTAATGGGTTAGAGGATTGCCATAAAATAAGGTCAAATTCAGTTGCTTGAAATATTAAATGTAAACAGACAAAGCAGTATGGCAATAAGCAATCATTCTCTGATGTAGCAAGCACACACAAAGGGTTAAGTCCATAAAATTGTTTAGTTTGATGTTGTTCCTATCAGTAGAAAATCTAAAAAGTGTCTTGACCTCCAGAGGTTCTTTAAATCCCACAGATTTGACTGAAGATGTGGATAACTTCCCAGGTCCTGCTATGGTGAAGGCTGACTTCAAATAAATTCATGAATTCAGCATTCCTGTAGCCTTCATGGAAAGCTATTTTTGTAGGCGGATTTCTAGACACAAACACAAGCTGTCTTACAAAAGTATCACTTCCTGGGAGCTTGCTTTAAAGAAATGTTCTTGGGTTGACTAAATCTGGTTTTAAATTCCTCCTTCTGCTCAACTGAGTATGAAATGAAAGTTATTGTGATATAGGTCTGTAGCAGCCTACTGAAAATATTGTAATTATACCCATGCTTCTTGACAAGTTGCAAATGTAAGATTTCTTTGTTTGGCAAAAGCAAAAGAATTTCCCTGTACTTGTGATGAATATCCAAAATATTGTAACATTCTCTTCTATAGTGCTTTTTTTAACTTTTTTTTCTGTTGTTGTTGTTGGTTAGTTTGCTTTTGTTTTTGTTATGTTTCATCAAGATTTTGAATACTAATTGTGCAAACTCTCTAAGGCAAAAGCTTCTCTCCCTTTTACCAGTTTGATCAGTTGAATCTCCAAATCTGAAGAGTTCATGGTTTGGCAGATGACTCTTCTTCTGCATTGAACACGTCAGAAAGATTAACATGATGTTGAGACCATGAGAATTTTAATCCAGGGCCCAGGGAAAAGTTCCATTTGTTTAAATGTTCCATAGACTGATCCTTGTCCACTAAGAATAAAATACTGTCCATACTGGAAGTTTTGATTTCTATTTCTGAAATAGAATTTGAGATTCAGCTCTGACTTGGAGAGCGAAGAATGCAAATGGTTTTTAACAGCAAGATAAAATACCAATCCATCTCAAAACTTGTGCTGTGAGTGAAAAAGTTTCAGAGAATGATGATGAAATCTGAAGCAGCAAAAGTTTAAATGTTATAGTATTTACTTACATAATCTTTCCAGATCACAAGAATAGCAAAGGCTGTGAGAAAATACAGTTGTAGGGTGTGTATGCATTTTAATATTTACACAGAAAAATCTTTTTATTTAAAGAAAAAGTTACAGGATCTAAACTAATCTTGCTCCAAAAGGACACTTGCTTTATCTGTTTTTCTGAACTCCCTATTTACTTCTTAAATATAGCTGTCAGTATTTTCCAGTGAAGGTGTAGAGGATGCTGTATGTGCTTGGTTCTAACAAACACACCTCTCTCTTTCCTACAGAGCTCCCAGCCAGTCTCTCTGCAGCAGCTGTTGTGGTCATTTCTCTAAACCTGAATCACTGCTGCTTAATAGCTTTGGTATAATGGATAATCCAGGCAGCAGTAGTTCTAAGAGCTTCTGCTCAGAGTCAAGGTCCAGTGGTTTGAATATCCTCTCCCCCCTGAAAAACTGTATTCTGAGAGACATGGGAAAGGGGAGCAAGCACAAAATGGTACATGGGCAAACTTGAAGATAGCTGCATTTTTAAGGAAATTTTTAACATCTTAGGATGCAGTATGCATTTTTAACATCTTATGATGCAAAATAGATTATAGATCTGTTTTTCCAACAGATAAGTTTCCTAAAAGCAAGGTTATATTTTAAGAGGGTTAGAAGTGACATGTTTTGCTGAAAATTGCTGGCTGTCAATTTCAGTTGCTTAAGGCACTTCGTTTCCATAACAAACACAGAAATGATGCATTTAATAGAGGGTGACTCTGCAGAAACTGCAGTATCTCAAAATGCATATCTTGTTAGGATTAGGTGAATTTAAACTTTCATTGCTCAGTGGAGTGTTGTGGGGGTTTTTTGTTGTTGTTATTTCTTTGGAGTTTTTTGCGGTCTTTTGTGTTGTGGGGGTTTTTTTTGTTTTTTTTTTTTTTTGGTGTATGCATACTTATATAAAAGTATAAACTTGATTTATCTTAAAATATGCCACTTATACTGGATATGATTTGACTTAAAACTCAATACCTCTTGCACTGAATTGCTCTGAGTGTCTTAGAACAAACCCATCCATGATGGACACAGGCAGGCTATGTCCCTCATTGCAGACAGGACAAAAATGAGGATGATAGGGAGAAGAGAGTAAGATAAATAAAGATTCTGAGGACTCAGAGGGACTCTGTAATTGAGATGATTCTCTTCTAATTTCACTTCTTTCACTTCAGGGAATAAAGCTTATTTGGGAAGATGCCACATTGCCTGCTTAGTAGGGATGAAGTTCCTGGCAACTCACTAGCTGCAGTGTAGCTGAAAATGGTTATGCACCCATAAATACAGTGTTAATATACGTTCTTCATTTTGACCCTTCTAAGAGGGGGTTTGAATTAATTTAATCTAAAAAAAGAATTGTCACTAATCTTTTTTTATTTTTGGTTGTGAAAAATTGTATAGATTCTGAATTTTTGAGAGCTTAATTTTACTAAGGCGATTGGAAAAAAAGTTGTCTGCAAAGAATACTTTGACAAAAATACTTAATTATATTCCTGATATCACTCACTTTCTCTTTTTCCATCTCTTGAGATTTCAGATAAAGAAGGTTGTGGGAAAGACCACATTGCATTCAATCTTCTAATCTCACTGCTTGAACTCTATATTTGCAATTCAGTCAACATATGAAAAAAAAAATCAGTTATTCTCCATGTAATTAGTATGAAGTTGCCAAGGTTGGATAACAGCCCTTCCTAAATTGCTTCCAGAAAGTATGGAGAACGTGTTTGACAGATTTTTGTTGTTTTACTTAATTTTGTCAAGACAATGTATTCTACTATCTTATTTCACCAAGGTGTAATCTGGCCTGACAATTGTGTGCTAAATTTAAAAGTGAATAATGCTTTAACAAAACCAATTGGAAAACTAAATCTGTAAAAGTTATTTGTGTTGGATAACTCATGAGATAAGTCTATATTTGTTTCCTTGTTTTATGTAAGTTGTAAAAACATTTGTATGTTGTAGCAACAATGCTAAAAGAAGATCAGTACTTTGTTCATGCTCAGAGCTCAATCAAATGGCATGAAGAAAGGAGAAGTTTTCTCAGCAATAAAACTAGGCAAAACTCTTAGTAATATAACTTTGTAACTAATGCATTAAATATTTTGGGGAGTGAGCACTGCAATTTTTATTTAAACAAAAGTACTCATTTTTTGATAACTTACAAAAAAAAAGGAAAAAAATCTATTCAGAAACTTGTTTAATAAAGGGGAAAGTCTGGCAATAAACTTCCAAACAGCAAATGAAATATTTTACTTGGTCAGAGATTTTTTTCTTGTGGTTAAGACAGTACAATAAAAAAATCCATTATTCACACAGCTCAGCTCTGCAGTAGTCTCTAATGCAAAAACACCCTATGTCAGCGTTGTGACAAATTGAGGCAGAAACATTAAACTGATAAAACAGATGCACGCCAGAGGACTGTACCTTGAAAATTATATTAAACAGTACCAGAATTGTTTTCTTGTCTGTGTGTGTTTGGGGTTTTCGGTTTTCTTTTGCTGGGGTCCCCCACCCCCAGCTGTATGTATGAAAGCAGCACACATGTTCTGGTGTTGGATTGTTTGGGTTTGATTGCTTGGTTGGTTGGAATTTTTTTGTTATTGGAATATTTTTCTTTTTTTTGATGCGGGGGCTTTTACCCCATTTGCTTTATATGCAGAAATTAGAAAATATGTGTTTTTTCACTGTGGATGCACAGCATTAAGGAAGGCCTGTGAAATGCTGCTTCTCTGGTGGGAGCCCCACAGTATCACTAGCATGGTAGCTCAAAGAGAAGGCTGCAAACAATTTGAGATATTTTGACAGCTTTTCTTTAATCAATAACAACAGAAATCAAATCCTTTGTGTTCTTTATGTGGTTTAAGAGGAAAAATATAAGCAAGAAAACAGTCCAAGGGATTTAAAAGTAAATAATACCATATTGAGGAAATGTAAGTTTAATGCCTGTCTTTTTTTTCCATAAAAGAAGAATGCCTTTTCAATTGGTTATAATTTCACTGTGTCTCTTTCCTTGTAAAGTGCTGGGGTCTTTTTGTGTTTTTTTGGTGTTGTGTTTTTTTTTTTTATTTCCTCCTCTCTCCCCCCCCCCCCCGCCTTCCCCCTCCAATTGTTTTGACAGAATTTTAAGTTTTCAGAAATTCACATTTCTAACTAAAAATAACTTTGAAATATCTTCCAACCAGCCTCTGCTAAGGAATAGCATTCCACCTGTTTTTTAAAGTCAATTTAATATTCATTGCATGGTTTATTTTTTTATGCACTATGCTGCAGAGCATTAGATATCATAACACAATAAATTAATTCTTTTTATAGGTGGTATAGTGACACTTTTCTTAACAGGGACAGGAATATTAGAATTTCTGTAAGTTTTAAAATTATTAGATTCTAGCAGTTCTGCCAATAACATAAAAGGAGAAAAACATGACGGTATTAATAATTATTGTCTGAAACAACTGAGTACAATAGATCTGTCCTAAAGTCATTGTTGACTTCCAAAGAATGACTGAAGATGTTAATTGTTTGATGAAAGACCAGGAGATATCTGTCTGTATGCACTCTAGATGAGTAGATGACTCAGTCCAAGAACTGAAATCTAGCTTAAAGCTTTAAGGTTTGTGTTCACTTAGTACTTCCGAAGATGGTTATGAAGACGTGAACAAGTAAGTTAGTGCAGATTTGCTGATAAACTTCAATGTGTTGACTATATTCATTAAGATAAATGTCAGGGTCTGAGGAGGCTTAAGTTGTTACCATGGAATCAGAAGTCTGTATGCTGATACAGGGTGAGGAGCAGGAGGACAAAGAAATGTTGTTGTGTTGGTTGTGGGTGAGTTTGTTGTTTTTTTTCTTTTGTGATGTTTAAAATTGATGTGAACTCTGAGTGTCCAAGACCTGTGAGGAAACACTGAGACTCTAAATATGGAATATTATGATAATATCATTTACCACTGCTGCCTTAACAAAAAGTAATTTTTTCTTTATTACTACAGCCAGTTTTTGCATCACTACATCAATGATATAATGAAAGAACACATAGACTTAAAAGTGACTTTGGCATTCTCTGGTATCCAGCAGTCTCCTGTGAAACAGGTTATTTTCAGCTTCCCCAGCTCTTACGTTGGTTGGGCAGATCCGCAGTGGACAGAAAATATGTGCCTTTTACAAACCAGAGCCTCGTGGTTCTTGAGGATATGAGAAGTGGCCTGGTGTTTTGAAGAACTGAAAGTGTTTTGGATGCGTTACCTAGGGAAAACTAAGTGATCAGAAAGTGCAGGGAAAAGTAGTTCTAGTGGGGAAAAAAGAAAAATCTTGGACTCTTTCTAGATCCCACAGCTGCTGTGAACTGTATTATGAGGCAATTGTAGGCTTGTGGTTGGTGTGGAGTTGCTGAGTGACATGCTTAGTAAGAAAGGGTGCCAATAAGTTCAAAAGCCCATAGATATCTCACAATGTATTTTATTACCATTTTATTTTCACTTTCATTTCTCTGTAGCACTTACTGGAGAAGAAAGCCCAACAAACAAACCAAACTTTGTTTTATCTGAGCCATTCTTCAGTGTTCATATTATGATTAAACTCAGAACATTTTTACTAGTGTTTTAGTTTTAGACTTTCAAAGAGAAGAAGAAAATAGCAAGTCCCTTCCAGAATTTTATGAGAGACTACCTCCACATCCAACTTTTTAACTTTTTTATGAGTTCTTGGGAGATACATTTATCAAGAATGGCTTATAACTTCTTACAGAAATAAATTAATAAAAAAAATTTTATTAGAAAAACTGTGGTGATTTGTGCTCCAGAATAACATTCCAGCACTTGCTGGTATCACTAAATATAAAGAAAACAAACTGTCTTATTAAAAAAAATATATATATGCAAATGGCATAAATACAACTTAGCTATTTTTAAAATGAAACTGAAGGTATGTGTTCTTGTGCCTGAAGTTGTGTTAGTTTGTATTTATAGCTTGTGTCTCAAAACCTATTAAATGTCAGTGCTAGGTTGCCAATGTTTTTCCTGTTTTGAAGCAAAATGCATATAGTTTTTATGAGTAAAACAAAAAGTATTTTTATTTGGCAGAATGAGAATATTACATTGTGGGCAAAAAATATGTAGCCTGGTGTGACAGATGGTGAGAATTGCAAAGCAGCCATTGGTATTAAAATTGAATTTAAAATGACTTAGTGGTTTTGTAGGTTTTTTCTCTATGTGAATGGATGAGTTCAATAGCATTTGCCTGATGCAGATGCTCTGTTTGTTTGGATGGAGCCATTGGAAATGGACTGATTCTGGGTTTGGGAGATATGCCTGGTACATATTTAAAAGCCTGTCTTTGTCTCTGAAAGGACTTGCTTTGTCAATGCATTTGAAGTCTGGCTGTTTTGTGCCTGCATTTTCAAGACAATGGGTTTTCTGGGCTATATAAATAATGCTGCATTGTGACCGTTTCTACCATTCATTTTAAGCATGGTGGAGGGACGCATCTGGGAGTGGATTTTGTTTGGGTTTTTTTTCCCCCCAGGTGAAAGTTAAAAAAATACTTCATCTAAGCACGTATTTTAAGAAGGCTAACCAGAATTTTAAATGTTAGGTACTTGCATTTAAGTTTTTAAACCAAAGTTTGTGAATCAATGGTTTGCTTTCTGTACCTCCCCTCCTCTTCCCCCCACGCCCCCCCAGTATTCAGCACTTTTCATAATTTTAAAGGATATATGAAGTGCTGAGTGCCCTTAAAATTCTGACTCGTTCATTTAAAAAATGCTAGTGAGATGAGAAGGTTAAAACAGGCTGACTTCTAGCTTTAAAAATTGCCCTCTGATTTAATTTTATCATCCTTGCTATACAAAATATCAGATATGCTTTCACAAATTTAATACTTGAATTTAATGATTTTCTGGGTGTATTCTCATTATGTGCTTTATCCATAACAGAATGGCACTAAGAGAAAGATAGTGTCAGTTCTGTAAAAGCAGATCATTTTCTGGGTAGTTATATGCGGGGGTCAGGCTCAGCACTGAGGAGGATTGATGTTGTGAATAATACCTAGCTGAACATCAGAAGCTCGACACGGCAAGATCCTTCAGAAGATTGGTATAAATTTTGTTTAAGCATGGCTAGGCCAGCTCAACCTGTAATGACTGAAAATTGAGACAATTTGCTTGCTGCTTATTAAAAAAAAGGGGTAAAAAATAATCAGTTTAGTGGTGCTACTATTAAATCGCTCATTTCAGAATTTTTAATGCAATACTTGATAGAAACCTAAAAACTTATATTCTTTAAAATGGGTCATAAATTTTCTAAAACAATAGGAAAGCTTTTGTAAAATTTGCATACTTACATGTAATTACTTTCATCTCTGGGATCATATTTTTCAGGAATATTCAAACAAGCACCTGGATGGCAATTTTTAATTTGTGCTCTCAAAACCAGCAGTGTCAATTTGTGCTTTCAACGTGTAGTTTTACAAATAGGATATGTTGAAAATACTTTTAATTTCAAGGACATATTTATCTAGGCATTTCTATTTTGGCATATTCCAATCTTAAAAAGAAAAAGGTATTTTAAAAAGCCATTGACGTGGGACTCTTTGGGGAGAGCTGCAAGAACAGCACATATGGATGAGGCCACGTGTTCATAAGATGCTACAACACCTTCAAATTTGCTGACTTTCTGGAACTTCTGAATCTATTTCTGTCCAAGCCCAATGTGAGTGGAATTAGGATATTCTACAGGGAAGGGACCTAATCTCATCACCTTTGGTCATGTCCCAGATGAGACAATAGATTTTGAACTCTTGATATTTAGCTGTATTTTCTTACCTAGTTTCCATACCCTGCCCTGGATAATTTCTGTAAGGATACATACCCCTGCCCTTCAAAAATGTTGTAAAACATAACAGGAAGTTAGACACTTGCTAAGAAATCAATTTTCTATTCCAGTAAGTGTTCCAGTTGCTGAATTTCACACAGGAAGTGAGATGTATTAGTCACTTACCTTCAAAATAAATCTTCAATTATGCTAAATTAAGTAAAATTTAAATAAATTATGTGAAAGCAACTTTCAAATTGACATCACATTAATGTTTCTTATAAAGAAACATGAGTGGGAAAAAAAATTAACTGGCATGGATAACTACTTAATGAACTTATCTGGAGACTCTATTCTCCAGTGTATGTTATCTCAGACTGTTCTCTGAGGAAGAGCCATTTCTTATCCTGGTTTATGCATATGTTGGATTTTATTGCAAAAGCTTCCTTAGAAACCTTCAGGAAGTCCAGGAAAAAGATATTCTTTTCTGATGTATATTTGCATCTAGATATTTCAGAAAATAATTTGGCAACCTTTTAAATGAATTCAGGAATTATAAGCAAGACTTTGACAGAATTGGTGATATCTCTAGGTAACAATTTCTTGGTTCAACAAAGGGTAAAACTGTATCCTAACTTTCAAGAGAATTGTTCATGATGAAACATCTTCCTGTATGAACTTTCTGTTGTGTATAAAATTGCACATGATCAAACATGCTAGATGTAAACATCTAAATGTATGAATGTAGCTCATGATTGATTCATGCCCCAGACTAACTGCAAAGGCAATATACTGCTTTCTGATCCCAATAAGTTTGAGATGATAGGTGTTGAATTGAGCTGTTAAGAGACAGCGTAGAGCAATATTCATCATTTCTTTAATGATTGAGATGGCCTTAGTCCCTTACAGGCATCAAGAGATTAATTCAGTTTGGTTACCTAAAGGACAACTAACCTGCTAAGTTTGACCCCCACTGGTTATTTCAATCAATTCCTTCCATTTAAAATATATGCCACAATTTAGAGCAAGACAAATGTTAGGAAAAAAAAGACTTCTAAGTAAATAATTTAGCTAATACCAGTGAAAAATTCTTCAATTATGTATTGCTCATAAACCTTCCAGCTATCCCTACCATGAATAATAAATATTAAATAGTTGCCATGAAAAGGTTCCTAACACACTGCAGCTAAAAGTTGCTCAAGTTACGGTAAGAAAAATTAAAGTACACATCTTTATTCCCTTATGGGTTTTTTAAGTTCAAAATTTGCATGAAACTTCAAGAAGAAATAACTAAATGGTAAATAAATTGACAATGAATCCTTATGTATTTTGTATCCATACTTTGTGAATAGGGGATTTCTGTTTTCTTTCATACTTGTGTGAGCACTGAAAAATCATGACCTCATGTGACTGTAGTAGACATAGTTTTACAAGGCTCACATATTTTCTGAATTTTCAAGAAAAAACAAAAATCATACAAAAATATATATATTTCCTCAATTTTTAGAAATCCTTGTAAGGTAGTTCACATACTCGTTCTCTTGATTATTTCACTGTGCAGGATGTCAGTGAAGAATTTCACTTGGCATAGCATGGAAAACAGGAATGAAATAGAATAGTGAGAACTCTGGCTCATAGTGTCTTCAAGTGTTGGATGCTCTTTTCTTATTTATTTATTTATTCACATAGAAGTTATTTTGACACTCTTTGGTACCAAGCAGAGTTTAAACTTCGGAGAAAAGTTACCTGAAAGACATAGGTCACAGAATGTCCATCAGCATTGAAGATGATGATGATGGAAATACTATTTTATTCATTTGTCTCTGGTCTGTTGTGATTTATTTGCCAGGCCCATTTTCATTTGGAAGCACAGATTTGCTTGCCTGCTTGACTGGAATGCTTCTCTTTGACAACTGTGATGTCATAATAATATCTATCTGTGAAATCACTAGGAAAACTGAACATGGCGAAGAAAATAACAGTCTATTATAAAAAATTCATGCTGCAAGTTTATATATATACCTTTGATATATCTACCGCAGTTTCCACAAGAAACCTCATGTATTACTGTGATTTAGGTCCCACCTGCATAAGATAGATTTTCATAAATAATAATAGAAGGGTATAGCCATATAGTGTGATGTTGAGAAAATGAATATATGCTTAATTAGAAAACCTATGGCAGATCATGTATCATTGCATCTCAAACTTCACAATCATCACCAAATTTGTATTCCCATCTTTAACAAAACAGCCATAAGTGAGCAATCACCTCAGAGAAGGATTCACATTTGTACTGCAGGCTAGATTATACACACAGTACTAGAAGCTAGAAATTGTGATTTACTTAGGAAATCATAGACCATGAAACAAAAAAAAAAAATAAACACATGAGCATAGGCTTCTTAAGTCATGTTAGTTGACTTTGAGCACTATCAACGTCAACACCTTGTCAAGATTTTTTCTTGTTTTAGTCAAGGAATTCCTGTCACTGCTCCTATATACAGTCATGTTGATGAGTCAATGTTATGACACACACTGATCTGGAAAAATAATTTTGACCAAAGTTATTGAGAGCGAGAGCAAAAGTAGTACAAAGTTTCATTTGCAAAGAACTTGAAAATATTTTTCCTTCCCCTATCCGACAGAATATTATTTGACATAGACAGAAGAATGTGCTTAACAAAAGATACCTACAATAACAGAGTTGGTAAATCTTAGAAACTTATTTAACATTGTAAATATTTTTGAATCTTAATAATAGATGTTAGTCTGATGGGGCATATCTGCCATCTGGTGTCTAAATGTGCAGTGCAATTCAAAGGTGAAGGATGGGATGTTCAGGTGTTGAGGGTTGCTTTTATTGTCTCCAAGCAAATGTTAAGTGAAGGCAAAAAATGTTCTGATTTCTGTGAGGTCTGCAAGGTTCATCTCATTTTGTTTACCCTGAATAGCTGATATCAGTTGTGGCAGACATAATCTTGATGAATGCAATTTGGGGAGGGGGCTGAAAGATGGAAATCTACCAAAATGCAGCAAATAAGCATTCTCAGTTTGGTCAATCCTGATCACCAAAAAATTGGTGATCAGCCTACTGAACAGAGATGACTCTATCTTAGCTAGGCTGCCAAACACAAAGAAAGGCTGAAACTGAATATATGCCAAGAAAAGGAGGACTGCAGCAGAATGTGTTGAAATCACACCCAGATATAACATAACTTTTCTTCATGATTAATATGTAATTTACACTAAATTAAACATCCTTGAATTTATGTGTACACAATTAGCTTGTGAGGGATCCATCAATATTGTCAAGATTCCGTGTTTATTTCTTCCCTTCTTCCCTCAGCCCTGTGGCCTTTAGTGGTTACTTTTTAAATCTTCTGTCCTTTTATCCTTTACTGCTATCTTGTGGTGTGTGGTGGAAACGAATGATGGTTCAGTGTCTTTTTGTCCTTCACTTTAATTACTGTTAATAAAAATGTTTAAAGAATACTTTAAAGCGAAGAACAGCAATTATCTTGTTTTACATAGGCCTTCACTAAGCCTTATTTTATATGTAAACATTTTGCTCTTTTTAAGGTACAGGTGGAGTATGAGCACCAGAAAGATACATGTAAATCTAAAACCTGTTTTTTTGACACAGAAAATGTAGGTCTGAAAACTGCTGAATTCTGGCACAGCTCTTAGAGGAGGAAGACGCCTTAGGTGCTAGTATGGGAAATGACTAAGTATATATTCTTCATAGTACTGTTTATATAATTCATATCATACCTTTCACTCTTAGCAAATGAAACCTGTGCAGGAGTTGCTTTCTAAGGGACTTCCCCCCACACCCCTCCCTTTGAGGAATACATCTGGTGCTGGTAGTCTGATTTGCAAGTTGCAGTTTCAGATGCAGATTGAGCTCTGTCTGGGACCCTAGAAAGTCAAGTGGCTGTGACCTGTCAACTCTTTAGGTAGTAAGGGGCACAAAGACCAGGTGGTGTCAGCCAAATGAGTGAACATTAGCAAATGCAACAGGAGCCGAAGACTCGGAGGGAGGTGAAGGAAAGAGCAGGAGTTGTGTGGGTCTAGACTGTGAAGGTATAAAAGACCAGGGGTTCCTTTGTTGAGGTTCTCCTCAGAGGCACCAGCTCAGGCTGTTTCTGTTACTGCACCACAAATAAATTGCTTTATGGAACTAGACATCTAAGAACTTAAACTTTATGAAACTTTCCATCTTCTATGGGAAGCCTCAGGTCGAACTGGTAAGGAAACCTGGTCTGATTGTGAGTGTGGGATGTGTAGGGAGTCAAGCAGGGCTCCTGACAGGTCACTGGAACCGCCTGCTGTGAAAGGGACTTCAGTCGCAGCAGTTGTCTCTGACTTTGGGAGTGTGACTGCTAGAGAGTTTTGTGAAGTTTCCCTAACACCCCAACATGTTTATGATCCATCCCTTGAATTCTAAGGTACACTGTGACATTGACATCTTCCAAAAATTTAGAATAAAAATCTATAGATAAGTCAAAGGGTCTAAAAGAGGGAAGAGTAAGAAACCTAAGCTATAACAACATTCAGGATGGATACAGGAAATGAAATTACTGGAAGCACTGGTTTATCTATTGCTTTTAATTTTATTTAAGATGGTTACAGTATCTGACATAAACTATTGTTGAAGAGTGACTTTTCCAGAATCCACTTTTTCAAGTAATATACATATTTTCTTAAAAAAAAATCTGATTTGCAGAATATAATTCAGAAAAAAGACAACAAATGCAGAGCTCTCTTTCTTTGTTGCCATCTTTAGTGATAAATTAAATGTCAATGTTTTCAGATTTCTATCCATCCAGATGCATCTACTATTGGCTTTCCATTGTTTTCTCTTTGATGTATATAGCGTGTATATAACTCTTCAGCTTTAGCAATCAACAAAACCAGTGTAATATTTGTCCTTCTCTTTATTTCCCATATTTCTTCTATGCCATTTAAACTTCTGTTTTCTATTTTTTTAATTGCTTTTCCTTTCTTCTTAGTTTTGAAAGCTGAGACACTGTTTATATGAGACTGTTAATTGAATTTACCACATCAAAGATTATTGCTCTAAGTTACAAAAATCTGTACATTATTTATTGTATTTCATTGGTTTGACTCAGACTAATTTTGTAGTCTGGTTTGTAGTAAAGACCTTTCTATAAAAATTACGAAGCCCCAACCAGTAGCCTAAACATGTCCCCATTAGGTGTTTTCCACTGCTCTTCCCCTGTCCTCACCTGATGACAAGTCAAGGTAAGATTCATTGTTACTAGGGAAAAAGAGATGACTATTAGCTTTCATGTGAAGTCTTAGGCTTTTGGTAGATATTTTCTCATTCTTAATTTACAGTAAATAATGCAGAAATTAAAATTCTGATTATTTCTTTTTATATACTAGTCAAAATTGTACACAAAATATGTATTTTCATTCGCTCCAGAGATGCTACTGGTTCTGCATTTTTTTGGTGTCATATGACCTTCTAGAGTTTATTTTAATGAAGACTAGTCACCATGTGGCTTCAGAAATGCAGAATACGGTGGTAACCTTTTATGTCCATCTTTTTCTAAACATTTATCCCTAGCTATTTGAAAAGGTATTAAAGTCACTGACCAAAAAAATCCTTTAAGGATAGCGGTTTAAACCCTTTAATCACACACAGGGATGAGGCAAATTTAAATTTAGTCAAACAGTTGTTATAACAAGATTATTCTTGTGTAAAACTAGCTCAGTCTTTCAGTATAAAGGTTAATGTATGCAATATGTGAAAAACTCATGTAGTTCTTATAAGGTACTGAATAAATGGTATCCTGTTTTGTTCATCAATGACTAACAGTTAAATTTGCTTTTTTTTTAAACCACTGCATGACTACAGTATTCACTGATAGTAGCACTAACTCACGACCCTTTATATCTGGTCTTTTTTCTGTGTGTAAAAAAAGTTAGTAATTTTCTTCCTGGCTGTGCTTAATTCAGACCCAAATATTCAAATATTCCTGACCCTCTTTCCTTTTTAGTAAACCTGCTGTGTTATATGTCAATTCTACTTTCCTTCCCTTAAAAAGTAACTTGGGCTACTTAAAGTGGTGGGAACATCCATTAACTTCCCTCTGTTATGGTTACTCCTTTCCTTCATCTCCTGTGAAATGTTGGCCAATACACCCCAAGCCTTCAGCGTGAACTGAAGGAAGAGTATCTGTGTGCTCTCAATACAATTCTCTCCTGGGCTTGAGCAGAGGCCTCTCTAGGCACAGAGAAATTACCAGGAACCCTACCACTAACCCTCAGGAAGTCACACAGGCCACTGTGGCCTTTGGTCTCACCTCTTCTTATTACAGTTTAGAAGAAGAATATCTGTACTAGACATTCACTCCTCACAGCTTTCTCTCATCCCTCTCTAGATGGGGATGAAAAATGCATTGAAAATTCTATAATAAAAGAATTGTCAAAAAAAGGATTATGAGTTACTGAGGGTAGGGAGATGGGTAGGTGTTGGAATAGCACACTCTAAATCAATCTCTGAAATGGTTTAGAAAGTAAAAGCCAAAGTTACAATGTACACAGAGGAAGGAACTCATGAGAACAATAAAAACAAAGTGTTAGGAATGGAATGAAAGAATTCTGACATCCATTATATAGATAGTAGCTGATAAAGATGTTTTTTCTTGTGTGCACGGACATTTGTCAAATTTATAGAAGAATAAGCTGTCCAATGACTGAGAAATACTAGGAAAACTATGGCATAAACCTAAGTCATAAAACTGAGAGGATATATGTATACAAATGAAAAGGTGCATGTGAGGGTTTACATAAAAATTTTTCAAATAAATATATATTTTATAATGATGCTGATAACTTTTTTCCAAATGAGATCTAAAAGAGTTATATTAACAGTAGAGTAGTTCAGCTAGTAAAATTTTCTTGTGGATGATGTCACATAAACCCACAATCCAGGCCTGGGTCTTGTGTTTTCTGAAAAATATTCTCTTCATACTTGTGGTACAAAAGGTTATTTCAAATAGTGAATTTGTCACAGCAGGTTTCATCATCCACACAACTATGCTTCTCATTAACTGTAGTAAAATGCATCAGCTCTACAAAGGAATCAGGTTGCTGTTTTGCTCTTTGTTTTCCACAGTTGTTTTTCTGAAACTCTCCCATAAAGCTATTTCTAGGCTGTTTGATATTTCCTGCTTTGATGAACCATGAAGTTATTAGTTATACCCAGTGGGACATGTCATTTTCTCTACAAGCAATTCATATAATTAGCATTCCTGGGGGAGTTCAGTGTCTGAGTGAACAGTACCTCCTTAAAATGCAATGTGCTCTGAGGAGGGTAGATACACCATAAGGGAAGGTTCTCTAAGGCATATCAGATGAAGATCATCACCTAGACAGTAGAAGCAGTCTTCTCCAAGTTTGTTATTTAAATCAAAGCTCGCTGTTTGAATGAATCCTGTTTAACTCACCATTACAAATGGTCTTCTGACTAAAATATCAACATTCAGCTAGGATATAAGCAGTGATGTAATTCCACCCTGTACTTCCAAGTATGTCAAACAAGTTTTCCATGTGTATAAAGTCTCTTGTTTACAAAAGATTAGAAATCTGTTTTGTCAAACCATTATCCAGTTAGTATTTTTCAGACCTTCAGTTTGGGTAAGATCAAGAGTATGTGCAAAAGCTGTTAGGCACTAATGATTTTAGCATCTTTTTCTAAAGGTCCCTGGGTGATACCTTGCATTATTCCATATGATGATTTGTGCTTTCTTTTTTTTTCTCTGTTTGTTTTGTTTTTTTTCCATAAATGTGTACATGTGCAAACACAATAGGAAAGAAGTGGTGAATAAATATACATAATCTGTGAGGCAGTTATTGGAAAATGACAGTATTTTCCTCTGACAAACTCCGTTACATTTGCTATTGTTTATTTTCCCAGTAGATTTTTGTGTCTTTGATTTAAGAAGTGTCAGAAAGTGCTTCTCTACAGCAGGGCAGATATATTTTTGTCTCCTAATGCAATTAATTTATTGCTGGCTTGCTATTTGTATTTGCCAGTAAATTGTAGCTGCCTGTGGTCAAAAACTATTTTATGAATTTTTTGCTCTTTCAGAATCTATTTTAGGTAATTAAGATATTGTTTGTTTCAGGTAATTGAAACTTTGGTGTCAGTCTTAGTGTATTCCTCTTGAAATAAGTTCCTTTTCTGAGCCAATACATTATGTTTCTTTCTATTTTAGTTTGTTCCAAAATTAGTCATGGCACCATGATCACCACCACACCAAGCAAGGTCAGCCCCTGGGTGCTGTAGACAGTCCCGAGGACTTCTCACTGTCACTGTCCAAGCTCGCTTGGCTGTGGCAAATGGACCTTAGGACTTAAATGGTGGGGCCAGTTCTGCGCACGCTGTGCCTCACATGAAAAATCCACTGTGCAGGCTCGAAGGGCTCACCCACGTGGGGAGAGCCCATCCCATATCTTCATTTGCGAAGTCTGGCCATACACACACACGCACGCGTGCCCCTGGCAAACTTATTATTTTCTGCTTTCTTCCAACCCAGAATTAAACAAATTTAATTCTATGCTCTTTGAAAACCATTATAATAGTCACAAGAAATCGTAAGATTGAATCAAACTGATTATATAATTTTTCTTCATTATGGAAACTAATCCATAATGAAGATGGGGAAAAAAACCCCTCTGCTCTTATGTAATGTTTACTGAAGTATTTCAGATAGTGGGAAGTATAAAAAAGCCTCACATATTTTCCAAAGATGCCTCACTTTCCATGTCATTAAGGCAGTCTCTCTCTCTCTCTTACTCTTATGGAATAGGTAATAAAAATACAGAAAAGGCAAAAAGCAATTTTATTTCCTTCCAAACTAGCAGCTTCCAAAAAAAAAAAAAATTTGGCCTTTAAATCCTTCTATCCTACCACTTTCTGGCAGTCTGTAGAAATTAATTTAAAAAATGATGATGTGCTTCATAAGCATTGCTGTAAGTCCTATTGCTGCTATACCTGAAATGTTGATAAAATATACTGTTTGTTACAATGACATACTGTGGTGTTGGCCAAATGGTATCTATTGCTGATTATAACAGCCAATTGTACTGTGTAGTTATGATCACTGTTGAATCACAGGTTGCTGGTAATTTGTATTATCTGAGTATTTTTGGCGATCCACAAGGACCTGAATTAGTGCAATCCATAATTTTCATTTTTTTGAGTCTATTACATAATTCATTATGTCTTTTAAAAAGTATGTGATAGACTTCAGTAGATGGGAATTTACAAATAAGCTTATTGTGCTTTGAATTTTTTTTGTTTCTGGTGGGCTGGGGGTATTTTTTATCTGATTACAAATAAATGTACTTTTTGTACTTTTGCATATTTGCTGGTTTTAAAAAAATGAAATATAAAGCCCCCCAAACCTCTTATATCCTTGCCAACTGACTTTTCCATGGATCATATGCTTACACTTGCTGAGTGACTATGCCTTCTAATTTAGAATCTCCCTCACGTTGATGGTGGACTGAAGTGTAGATGCTAAAACCTTTGAGACTCGTGGTCTGTAACAGAATGGAGACTTCACCTGTCTCTTTCACCTGAATATCACATCCTTCCAAGAAAATGGAGAGAATGCTGCTTCTTTCAGCTCCTTAATGTGTTCTTTTCCTATCTGAGAGGTTTATGTACTTATTGCAGTTGGGTTTTAGCTGTTCTAATATACTTTGATATATTCTTTTTTCACTGGCTCTTCTTGTTGGAATACTGTAGTGGCTGCCTATGTTTCTGGCTCTTAAAACAGGTTGGTCAGTCTATGGTTGTAAACTGTAAAATCTATATGCTGGAGAGGGGAGACTCTATAATAAAATCTGCCATCCTATTGGGATGACTTTTCAGAGTCTAAAGCATTAATAACTGTTCTATGCATTCCAAGTTAATAATGATTGAATGTCATGGTTTGTAAAGTATACAAAAATGGGCACTGAGGAAAGAAGGGGTTTAATAGTTTGGTGGGGGCAGTAATAATCTCTGTTGTATAGTACCTGCTGGAAACATAAAGTTTAAATGGAATATTTTGTGTACACAAAAAACCCTCCGAACATCAAATCCAAAAAATCAAATCAAACAAACAAATAAATAGAAACCCAGAGGAAAAGGAGAAGACAGATTTTTTTTTTTTTTCGGGGGGGGTGGGGGGGGGTGGAAGGCAGTTGTGCAAAGGGAAGAATTATTTTATGGAGCAAGATGTTGAAATTCCTCCAGAGAACTGAGGTAGAGGCTTTTCATCAAGAGGGAAAATTGAACCACATTTCCTCTGAGCAATATAGAGTATTCTTCTGTTGACATCAATAAAACATCAAAAGAG
The DNA here is from genome assembly GCA_035041345.1 of Poliocrania exsul. Taxonomy (NCBI): domain Eukaryota; kingdom Metazoa; phylum Chordata; class Aves; order Passeriformes; family Thamnophilidae; genus Poliocrania; species Poliocrania exsul. The sequence goes on along the minus strand of JAWWLZ010000139.1, from coordinate 32,672,919 downwards.
TAAGAAGTGTCATGAATAAAATGAAGAAAAGACTATATTGGACTATATGGGAAGCAGAAGTTTTAGAGAATTGTGGTAGATGCATTAGATTTTAAGTTATTTATTCTGAAGGTTTATAGGTATGATTAGTATGATGGTTTCTGTGTTCTTATTCAAATAGTAAAAACTAACTTTCTTGAATTGTCAAAGAAAATGAGTTAATAAGACAAATTATTAGTATTGATTTATTATACTTGAAAAGAAAAAGTACTAGTACTATACCAGAACAGCAAATGTTGGTATTCCTATTCTGTGAAAAGTGTTTAGTGAAGTCCAGTGATTTTACTGCTACATAGTAACTTTGAGAAATGGCATTTACTAGAGGCATGTGTTTGTTTTCTGGAACATGTCATTATCACAGATTACCGTATAATAAAAGCTTTTATTCTTTTTAAACAATATATTGCATATAGGAAAATGAGGAGAGCAGAAGAAAATGGGTGGCTTGGAAAGGTAGTAGATACAACATTGGAACAGTACTACTGAAAAGATTTTGTTAACTACAGATAAGGATATTTCACCTTGACAGCAGTCTATCCTTAAAACAGTATTACAGAGCATCCTCTGTGAGACTGTAAATCTCACATATGCTGAAAAAAACCAAAACAAACCAGTACAGTAATAACTGTGGGCAGTTATTTAATTTATTCTGCAAAATATATGAATTAAATATGTAAGAATTTTTCTAAATCTATACTAAATATTGTGGGCAGACCTGTGTCTGGCTTCAAGAGTTATGTGACAGGGTCTATTAAAAAGGAATAGTAAACTGTAATGAAAGGTGACTTTTAGTTTTTAACAAATATTTTGAAGCTATCAATTGCTTAAATGACAATTAGATTCTGAATTAAAATGCTAGCCAAGTATGAAGCTGATGGGCTTAAATGAGTGCAATACAAGTAGAAAATATCTGAAGATATTATTTCATTATAACCCCCCCACCAGACTGAAGAATGTGCTCTCTAAATTTCTTCAGACTGCCACTAGATGGTGACAGTAACCTTTAAGAAGTGTGGACTTGATCAGCTATGTGCAATACTGAAAGTTGCTTTGCTGACTGGTATATACAGTCTTGGAGCAGTAATATCCACCAGCTCTGTAAAACTGGGGAGACGTGTAACCATTGCTGACTAAAGACATAAAATCCTCTTCTGTCTTACCCTCTTACTTAAAAATGTGCTGTGTAGTGCACTTTAGTGAGGATGTAAATATCATGGAGCTACATTTTATAGCTCAGTATCAAAAAGGACAATACCAGTAATAGTTTGGAATGCTTCAGGAAACTGCATGATTTGGAACACAAATTTATGGAAATGTTCTGTTTGAGCATGTGGGTTTCTGTATTTCCTACCATCTCACTAGCACGGTGCAATTGTTTCCCATTTTCAGATTGGAACTGGAGGTTTTGGCATTGAGAAGGGTGGGTAGTTTCATGGAAACACATTTCATGGGGAAAATGAGCTACACTTTAGAAATTCTATTCTTTAAAACATCTTACCCAGCATTAAAGTGCGCATGTATGTGTTTGGCTGAATAAGGGCAAGTTGATAGCTTTGAGTTCTGGAACTAATTACAAACAGGTACTCTACTGATTTCAGTGATCTCCTCAAAACAACAACTAATTACATTAATTTTCTACCAGATAGAATTTAATCTCTGGAGCTTAAAACAGTTTTTGTTTCCAAAGAAATGCATGATTTGAAATTGCAGTTTAATTTGGCATGTTTCAGAAGACAGTCAAATTGTTCCATACCTTTTCTTCTCCTTATGCCCTCCTCTATTCCTTCATTTGTTTAAGGCTACATGTAAATCTTTTCAATTTCTAGTAAAATTTGTGTAAGGTAAATATCTATAACTAATGAGTATTTTATGTTAGTGCCATTTTCTAGCCTTTTAGAGATCATCTATCAGTTGTTCTTGTTAGTCACTGTGCATACAGGACCATTCATCATCAAAAATATTTCCGAGATACTAACTGTGAGGCTTTTGATCTACTCACATATTTAAAAGACTTAATAGGCTGCCCAGTTCCCTCTCTTTGGGACATGTAATCAAATGCATTATGTATGTGAGGTCCAAAGCTCCCTATTTACATTAGGGTTCACTCTGTTCCTGTTTAGATGTAGTTACCTATCCATAAGTATAAATATGTAACTGTCATAACAGATGTCATTGAGTCTTCCATCACTTATATTCCTTAGCTGAAGAAAAAATTATCAATATTCTTCAATGTAGTAGGCCATTAAATTGTGAATTGAAGACATGGTGAGTTCAAGTTGAAAGTCTTGTCAAAATCACTGACAGCAAGACATAACTTGTCTCAGGTTTGCTCAGTTTGTAAACTGATATTTGTAGAGATTTAAAACTGAGATTCAGACAATTATTATCTATCAGACAAAGATGACTATGGTTTGCAAGAATAGCTATATTGTACTATGAAGAAGAATATTTTCTTTTCTGATTCCATGTTGAAAGTTTCATAGAATAGATTGGGTTGGAAAAGACCTCCAAGATCATCAAGTGCAACCCTTGGTCCAACTCCAGTCCATTTACTAGATCATGGCACTCAGTGTCACGCCCAATCTGCGTTTAAAAACCTCCAGAGATGATGAATCCACCACCTCTCTGGGCAGCCCATTCCAATGCCTGATTACTCTCTCTAAAGCGTTTTTTTTTTTCATGATATCCAACTTAAATTTCCCCTGGCAGAGCTTGAGCTTGAGCCCATGACCCCTTGTCCTATTGCTGACTGCCTGGGAGAAGAGACCAACCCCCACCTGGCTATAAGTTCCCTTCAGGAAGTTATAGACAGTGATGTGGTCACTTCTAAGCCTCCTCTTCTCCAGGCTAAACAACCCCAGCTCCCTCAACCTCTCCCCATAGGACTTATGCTCCAGTCCCTTCACCAGCCTTGTTGCTCTTCTCTGGACTTACTCCAGCACCTCAATATCTTTCCTGAACTGAGGGGCCCAGAACTGAACACAATACTCAAGATGTGGCCTCACCAAC
>JAWWLZ010000139.1:32606943-32662254 GCA_035041345.1 Poliocrania exsul | reverse complement strand
GTGACTGTGAGAAGTGTGAGCTGGCTAAGACAGAGAAGGAATTTACTCAATTTTATGATTTACTTGTTAATTATTCATTAACTATGACAGTGGCAATTAAGCCCCAGACTAACTTTTTCTGTTCTTTCATCTTTCCTCTTGCAAAGATGGACTTTAGCTAATCCATTCCCGGAGATCTGTCTAATTTTCATTTCTCTTTCCGCCTTTCATCAATTGCAACTCTATCTCTACTTTGAATTTCATGCAATTCTTCACAGCTTCCTTTCCCAGACACATACTCTTGCACTTCTATTTTCCAGTGCTTTCCTGACTGCCCCTCACTTTGTTGCACAAAACATGGTTCTTGATTCATCATGCTCTTAATGGGCTTCTGACCTTCCTATAACTCTCTGTCTTGCCTGTTTTTAAGCCTGATCTCCTCCACACCTTTCTACATACCAGGTTTCACATTCAGCATTTCCCTCTCTTCAGTTTCTTTCCTTAAAATATAGCTTTCTTGGAATCCTTGCTCCTCAATCCTTAACTATCTTATTAATACCTCTTTCGAGGGAAGTGCTGTTTTTCTGAGTGTACATATGTAGATGGAATCCGTTTTGCCTCTTCTTTACCAAGTTATAAAGGCGATAATGCCATGATGGAATGCAGTGTATTTGCTGCGCTGGGTTTTGTAGACCTTATGTGATGGTCACTCCTTAGGTCTTAGCCCATAACTGGTTTATTTAGCTATATACACAGTATTGTCTTAGAAGAGGATAATTAAAAAGAGCCCTGTTACATGTTAAAAGAGTCAGCAGAAGAAGGGAAATGATCAAGAATGTAAAATGTCTCTGTGTGTTTCTGTGAAACTCAGAAATAATATGTGGCTACCTTTCACACCATTTGCTTTTTTTCTTTTCTTTTTTTTTTTTTTTTTTTACTGACATGCAGGTATACCAGTTAATTGCAAATCTGCTGTTCTCTTCCTGTATCTGTTTATAATTAGAATAAAAGCAAGTTGTGTTTCTGAAGTGGATCACACAGGCTTGGGTGCTAGAGCTAGCGCCAGTGACACAGAGATATATTTATTTATACCAGTCAAGCACCAGGCTTTTCTCTACCAATAGGGAAAACATAACACTGACTTTTTCCTTCTTCAAGTGAAACTGGGCAATAACAGGTTCAGGAATTGCCTATTCTAATTTTCCAGGACAGGATCTTCCTGTCTGGATATTTATATAGCAGCTACCACTGTGGTATCTAAACCCCCTATTGATTTATTAGAGTGCACTCATAAAGCTTTCTGGGTTTTTTTTTTCCCTTTCTCTGTTATTTTATGTGGTGTTATTGTGGGAAAGCAAGGTTAGTAGAAGAATGTTTCACATTTTGTTCTGAAAGTGCTGAGGTTTACAGCCAGTCTGATGTGTTCCAGAAGCAACTATCACAATGTGGACCAGTATCCAAGAAACTTTGTGTCTCTTACTTTCACGAATTTCCTTCTACTGTTTTTTGAGGAGTAGAGCTACCTTTTGTGACCTCCGTGATCTCCTGATAATACAAATAAAGTGAAATGGAATTTTTGGAAACTGAAGTGAAAATTATTATTACATGGCTAATAATTACATTATTAACCATGTAATAAGTCATCAGTGTCAGTTCAAATACCAGTTTACTTCCGGCAGTTGCTTATTCAGCAGATGGATGTTTGTGCTTTCCATCGGCTGGAGGGTGTTTGCCTTTTTTTTTTTTTTTTTAAAAAAAAAAAAAAACAGTGGTTTGGGCAAAAGTTTATTGTAGGATGGATACCGCTCACTTTTTCTCTTTCTTTCTTGAGTTAGGGAGTACTTTCTTTTACCTTCCAGAATGAAAGGATTTGGAAGTGTTAGCTTGGTTTACCCTAGCTATGGATCTTTCTGAGGTTTCTTTTATTTGCCTGAATGCCTGAGAGACAGAAGAGATATCAAAATAGACTTGCTATGTTTTTGTTTTTAAAAAAAAAATCAAAAATCACTTGCTCCATATAGCTCTGTAGAAATACTAACTGGCTTTTTGTTTGGGGGTTTGGTTAGGTTCTTTGCTTTATTTTGTTTTGAATGCTCATTTCATTACCATCTCAAAAAAATCGCAAAACCAACCAAAATGGTCATTCTATCTGTGTCTTATGAACATTCCCCAGCTTTCTGGGTGAGAAAAATGAAGTACAGAAAAAAAAGGACAGAGTTACTTTGCCTGCTGTCACTGAAGGCCACTTTGAATTTCATTTTCTTCTGTTAAGATCAATTTTTTCCAGAGGGACTGAGTCTGTATTCTCATGAGAAACTTGGAAAAAAACCCAAACCAATTATTCTGACTTCAACTTCACAGGAACTTATTACTTTATCCAGGTAGCCAGGCTTCCTGAAGGGTTCCTAAAGAGTTTTGGATCTCTTCTTGTGTAAATGAGTTTTGTCCACTCATATTGATAACGGACATGTTCTTCTAATACGTTCTCAGAACACCCCATTGTAGTCTTTTTCTGGATTCATGTATAATATTGCAGCAACATTATACAGACAGAATGACATGCTTTTATTTCTATGTATTACCAAGCCTCAACTAAAGTTATATGTTCACAGTTAAGGACATTTTGTGTCCTTAGGATACTGAATTCACGTATGTTGTGAAAGTGTCTTTTTAAGTATATGCACATGTTCTTGGTCTAATATTCAAATAAGCTAGTGTAGTAATTTTTGTAGTTCCATTTACTACTGCTTTTAAATATTTTGATAAACTTCAGTAAAGATTACTAGAAGCAAAGTTATCTCTAGGTGTTTGGCTTTTTGGGGTTTGGGGGGATTTTTTTTTGCTTGTTTTGTTTGAATGGAGTTGGTCTGGTTTTTATTTTCTAGTGCTTTCTTTTTAGGAATAGTGGTAGGAGCAAAAATTGCTCCTTGTTGAAGAAATTTTCCTGTTTTGATAAAACAGTTCTGAGGTATGCCATGCTTTCTGTTATTTAGAAGAAAGTGAAGGATGCTGCTACCATTTCAGATCAAGGCAAGTCGGACATGGAAGTAATTGGGGATGGAGCAAGGAAGAAATCTTTGAGTTGAGCCCAGATGTTCCTCAAAATTAAGCCCAAGTGACACTGACTGGATTGCCAAGAGCTGTAACTTCTGTTGAATTCTGAGTGAGCCAGGCATGCTTATTAAATGAGTTAATCAGTAAACAGAGCACAGAGTAGAATTATTGTCTTGTAGTAGCAATTATTTTCAGCAGTCTAACTAGAAACAGTGTTTCTGGTTGGAAAGATTCGTGCTCATAACTATGTTAATTAAATGGCACTATGCAACATATTCTAATTATTGCTTTATGTTCCTAAATATAACACAGAATTTTGGGTTAATTCTGTCATAACTGTCTATTTTTAACCACATCTTACCTTGGAGTATATGTAATGACATTTTTTGTGGTAGCAATTCTTTCAAAGAACGTGATGATAAAGTTAGTGCTGATAAGTAAAGATATTAAAATATAAAATATTCTCAAATTCTTATATTCTAATATCAAATTTTCCTGTGGCTTTTTCCAAGATGCTATTGCTCATGGTAGAAGATCATTTTGAAATCACCTCTGATGGTGACCATGTTTAGTCCAAGTTCTGTGGTTTGTTTTTGTGTTTTTTGTTTTTTTTTTTTTTAAAAAGGAAGCCATGTAGCCATGTTTCCAGCTGCTTTAGTTAAATGCTTATTTTATTTCAAAGACCAATTAAATATTAATTTAACAGCTACAGGTAGAGGATTAGAAATATTTATAGACAGGGAATTCAGAGAGGGTGCTTGAAATTATTCCCTGACTTGCACTGATAGCAGTGTTTAATAATGCTTTTGATAATTGTTTACCACTGCATTTATATTGTAACACTAAGCAATTTGTTATCTATGTCTGTTGTTGAATTCTACAGGATGCTTCTCAATACAAAAAAGTTTCAGGATTTGAAATTTTAAAGTTACCAGTAAAACTTTTGTCTATGAAGTTGGACGTAAATGGACTTAAAGGGAATGAACCTTTTATTCTAACCTTAATATTATGTATATTAAATCAAGATTTAGCATCTTTGATTTGTTCAGTAGACATGTTTATGTCTCAATTTACTGTGACAGAGCTATAAAGAAAAAGGGTTTTCTAAGGAGTAATCTCTGCTGCTCATTTACACGTGCTCAAAAGATTACACAGAGGGCACGGAATATAAAAAATAGTGGTGCTTTATCTTCATCAGTCCACTAGTTTACTTCTATACCAGATGCTCCCTCATTCAATACCTGGAAGGTCAGTCAGCAGCATGAGGATTTTCCTCTGGTTCTGCGTATATAGTTAGGCTATCAATAATTTTTCTTAAATTCGTGCTGTCTGTTTTTAATGCTTGAAGCACCTGGTTGCTGAGAATGGAAATATGTTTTCATTCATTCTAGGAATGAATTGTGGTTATGAATACCAGTAGATTCTTACCAAGTGTTTGTAGGGAAATATTTCTATTTAGTGTTGTCAAGCAAATCTTAGTAGAGATCACATGATCTCAGAATCTCTGCTAAATGTCACTTGCAGTGAGAGGCAGCACTAAGATCGAGGTAAACCTAGGAAAAATCAAGATGAACTTTAGGAAGTGGATGATTTGAGATTAACATTAAAAGGCTATGATAACCTGAATGTTTGTGAAAGCCTAAGCTAAATCTCTATGTTAAAAAAACATTAGCTATTATAAGTTGTGTATAAGTGCTTTGTGTGTATTCCCTGAAGAAGAAGATGTCTTTAGATGTTTTGTTGTTGAAAGCCTATTTGTATTTTCTTCTGAAATGAAAAGATGTATATCACCAATGAAAAGAAAACATAAAATTGTTCCCACACTTTTTCCATTATGTGCAGGCAATAAAAGTTATTAGGGGGACACTTGCTACTGCTGTATTGTCAGATTCACCACAGGGCAACCTTTAGCATCCCAGGTGGGATTAGGATGATTCACGATCAAATCCTTGCTCATAACTGGAGTCAACTAAATCTAAAACATCTTTCTAAATGCTGTTAAGCTGACCTGATTTTTCTGTTTCAAAATATTTGCATTTATTCCAAATATTTTTTTGTCATTATGTGAGGAAGGGAAGAAAATCCATCCAGAAACAATGTTTTTTTTCTATGTGCTAAAATTAACTTTATCATTCCCACTTCTACTGTATTTATTATTATTTATTATTTATCTTTATAACATCTATGTGTCCCTTCCAACTCAGTTTATTCTGTGTTTCTATGGCCACGCTGAGAACCTGGGATACCCCGAGAAAAGCATGAAATCTTACCCTTAAAAGTTTTTAGATTAAGTATATTCCATCTCAGTGTGTGAGTTTGGTGAAGGAAAAAGAAATGTTCTGATTAATATTTGAATACTCTATTTCTACTTTCACAAACATGCTTAGATATGGAAAAGACAAGTTGACAGAATGTCTTTAAAAGTTTGTTGATAAAGATTAAAAACCAAGTCACTAAGATAGTGAAATTGTTGATTAGCTGCTTCCTGGATGCACATGGTTTCAGACTCTTACTGAATACAGTGCCATTTGCATAAAATGCTGCACCAGCTGAAGAGCATTACAGCCTTAATTTCTGACCTAACAATTCAACAGGCAGGAATCGTATTAAATTGTATTATTACACAGTCAGATGAATACAGCTGGGATGAAGATGTATATTGTTCTCATATTTGTTGTGGGTCAGAATGCACACCTCTAATTCTGCAGTAACATCTCTAGAATAAATGAACTCTAACCTGTAGAAATGTAACCCCCTTCAACCCTGGGGTCCTGTTCCTTTAGCCAGATAGACTAGTCAAGATCCGATGCATTAGAGCAGCATTGTCTGCTTAGATTTACTTAGTGAAGTAATGGTGCAATGCTGACTGCACAGCTGCTACATCAGTGTCTGCAAAAGAACAGTCATGCATTAAAATCCCAGTGATCAGGCATGGAAAACAGACTATACAAATGAACAGAAATTACTTCACTTTTGGTCAAGTGCCAAAAGCTCATAAATCTGAAAAAAGCTTGTCTATCCCAAGCTAGTGTATATATTGTAGCTGTGAATGAGAAGAGTAAACTCTGTGACTTGGTCACCTATATCGAGTTACTTCTGCTAATAAAGAGCTTTGTGAGCTAGAAACTCTAATGTGCTCAAACTGTAAAAATATGGGGTGTCCTTTTGCTACTACCAAGAATGGCCCATGAAAAGCATTTTATGTTCTTGTTATCTTTGAAATTCTCCTTTATTGATAGAATGGTTTAACTGGTTGTTGAAGAAAGGAAAGGTAAAAGGTGATTAAACAAAGGTGAAATTACTAAGATATTTATTCTTCAAAAAACCTGCTTAATACCTCAGATTCACTTGCGTCTTTTAATCCCAGGATATATGTCTACTTAATTTATGTTAAGTTAGACCTCAGATTTGAACCGCAATTTTCTTCAAATCCATACTAAAATTTATTTGTAAACTGGATCTTGGAATTTTTTGGATATCTTGGATTACACACAAGTCTCAATTTTCAAATGAAAACAAAAAAACAAACAAACCCACAACTAGTCAGAATATCAAAGTGACTTAGGAAATTAGATCTCCTTTTCCAGATCCCCAGAATTAATTTCAACCTAGAGACCGAGGAATGAGTAGTAATAATGCCAGGAAATTTATTTCTAGGTGAGGACTGACATGCATCTTCAGAATAATTCAGAGAACTTCACTTTCATTTATTATCCTGTATTTGCTCTCTTAGAATTGGGGAACCTGTCTTCTATCAGTAGTAGCATGCAGGTACTCAATCAGCTTCTTGAAATAGGAGTGTGAAGAACACAGAAAAAAGAGGAGGATTACTTTTAATTTTGACTGAAATAATTTAATCTGGAAATAAATGGAGTGTGTTATTCATTAGAGATGTCAACCGGAACTTTTCTTTAGCTATAAACACATTTTAAAGATGTAAGGAAAAAACACTTCTGATTTGGAGAAATAATTTATTGATTATTTGAAAAACATATTTCAAGAGGTTAAATTACATATGTCATACTTTCTTTTTAGTGAGATAAAATTCTAACTAACTATTTGTTAGTAACAGGACTTTAGTGCACAGTCCTGAAACTGTAAGTATAAAAATTTGCACTGAATTACAAATTAAAAATGCTTATTAATTGCCACGTAATGAGGCTACTTTTTCTTGCATGAAGATAGATTTCTTTAAGGCAAAGAAAATTACCAGAATAAATGTGACAGAATAAGGAACAGACAAAATGTTCAATGACAGAAATCATATCACAGAAAAATATTCCTCCAAGTTAAAGATGAGGTACAATGTCTTCTTTGATCAGTGACCAGAATGGCAGAGCTGTTACTTAGTGGATGGCACAGCCTCTGAATAAGACATATGAACAATCCACTCTGAATAATAGATGGTCTTATTATAGTGCTTTACATAGCTTACTTTACAGAAAAATTACTATACAGACATATTACATAGGATTTAACACTTCAGAGAGAATTATTATTTGTAAAATTTCATTTTTCTTCTTAACGTTTTGAAAACTAAAATATGGAGGTGTTAATCTGATTTCTTTTCTGTTTTGAGTAAATCTTTAGGTCATGAAAAAAACATTCACAGGAGTTGAAAATGTAACTTTCCAGGAATGGTAACCTATCTAGCAACTTTGAAAGCAAATTGCAGCTTTATAAGCTTCATTGCTCTAAAATGATTGTACATGTAAGATGGGAAAATAACATGCAAATGAACTTAAATCTCATCTATAAATAAATGGAAATGTATCTCACCCAATCAAAGCTGTAATTTTGAATGCAAATGTTTATTGTTAACAATTACATGGAACAAAGTTAATAACGGCTTAATTCAGTCAAGTGAACCACAATAATATTTGGAAGTGAAGCTGATCAAAACCTAAAAGACTTCACAAAACAGTAACTGAAGAAGAAAAGCTGCTTTACCAGCTCTTTGTAGCAATGACTTGACCCTTCAAGGTTACTTGTATTAAGGAGTCATATATTTAATCTTTATTCTTCATCAGAAACAGTTTGCAATTATCAAAATATGATTTCTTTCATACTTCAATGCAACCTCACACTTTTCAATCCAGAATAATAAGCAGTTGTTCAAATTATTTTTCTAAGAAATTAGTGTGAAATCCTTTTGCTTAATTATAATGCACATTATTGATCTATCAAAAATTATAAGACATATAAATGAGCTGTAATAAGAAAACACATAAGTGATGGAAAGAAGTTACTTATAAAAGTTCTTCCATTGATTTCTATCTCCCAGCTCACCTTTTATTCATGTCACTATCATTGCACCTGTATAAGTAAGGCCATGTTTCCCTGTGAGACATTGCCTCTTACTCTCCTTAGCTGATCAGATGCATATAGACAATTCAGTTTTAGTCATCTCTGTGGTTAGGTTACCTGCATTTGTTCCTCAGTGTTATGGGTTTGTTGTTGGATCTTGTATAATATTCTTCTTTAACAATATGACATGTTACAGAGATGAAAAATAGAATAGAAAAGAAATTTGAGAGTTCAGTTTTGCTTATAATGATTTTGAGTTTTTCTAACTTCTACAAGTCTGAGAGTATTGCACGTGTACTTATTTATTCACCAGGGATTTAGCCATTGTGGTGTAATATAGCAAGGTAACAATATAAAGATATCACCCAGGAAAAAAAAAGTATAAGGCAAAAGAGAGGAATAAAGAGACAGTAAAAAGAATAAGAGTTAGAGGGAAAAGAGAGAAGGGAAGTGAGAGAAAAGAGTAAGTGTTTATAGTTACCACCCAAGGGTCTCTGGTGAACATGGTTGCTGTTATTGTTGCTGGTGTCTTAATTCTTCACCAAGTGGTGGGGGAAAGAAGCCCATGAAACATAAAATTCGGTGAGCTTATATATCGCCTGAAACCCTCCTGGTGCCTCCTCTGCATGTGTGGCAAGGGAGGTGTTTTGCAGTTAATCTGTTTTTGCAAAGTCATTTAGGGCTGGGGAGGGGAGGGATGCTTCAGAGGCATCCCTGCTGAGAGTGAAGCCTTCTCCAGGATAGTGGTGGATGTGAGCACACAGGGACCTCCTTTGACATGGCCTGATTCATAGGACATTAATGTTACACGCCCAGAGAGTGACACTGGTGTCCTTTGGGTAGGCATCACACACACAGAGTCACTCTAGGCTTTCACAAAGCTTCCAATTGGTGAGCTGTGGCCTCCACCTCTCAGCCTTTATCTTCAATCTCCTGGCTTCTTTGCACAGCTCGCTATGGTATCCAATGTTTTAAGGCAATTAAGAAGGTCTAGTTCCTCACATGGTATAATTACTTGAAGGACAGGAATAAATAGTTCTAATTGCATGCTGAATTTATTAATATTTTTTAATATTTATTAATATTGAATAGAAAGAGCTACAACATCAACCGTTGTGAAAGATGCTGTTGCGGCCAGTCTTACCTTTGCTGTAACTCACACATGTAGCTTTGAAAATGTATCCTTTAACAGCTGTCTTCCTAAACAGTAGCTGTAGAGTGAATTCTAACTTTGACTTTCAAAAAAAAAAGGAATCAGTTGCTCAGTCACTATGTGACTTATTAACATAATTAGTTGTCATAAAGATGCAAGCTTAAAGATGTTGTTGCTAATTAGTCATCTGGAATGTGATGTTTCTTCCCCTTCTCTTCCTGTTTTTTTTTGTTTGTTTGTTTGTGGGTTGTTTTTGTTTTTTGTGGGTTTTTTTTGAGATAGAGAGCGAAAGCATCATTATTACCCCAAATTTTTGACTCTGATCTTTCTTCCTAAAGCATCTCACCTGGGGGATTCAGATAAAGTAGGTAATTTTGCATTACACAGATGTTCTTCATGGGTTCTGTGGAAAATAGATTTGTTCAAGTTTTTAAATTAATCTTTTCACACTGTTGAGAAGTTAAAATGTCAGTAAAAGGTTAGAAGCTATGTTCTTGCTTTGCCTTTATACATTACAGAAGACTTTCCCATGGTTAGATGAGTACAATATCATCTCTATCATCTTGTGATAAAATCTGTGAAGGAATTTGCATGTACTGTTATCAGTTTTGCACTATATAAAGAAAACATAACCAGTTAAGTGTGAAACTCCCACTGTAATCAATACGAAATTCTCTGGTACCTAAGTGAATCCAAATGACACAACCACCTTCAAATCTCTGGCTTTTAAGTTATGCTTTTGCATTTCTGCACAGGGGTAGAGAAAATAGTCAAAGGTTCAGGATAACCAACTTTTAACAGGGATGTTACTTTATTGCTGAGTGCTTCGATTGCTGCTTTTCCTCTTTTAGTCTTTCCTGCTATTACTTCTAAATCTCATTTACATATTGATGCATTTTTTAGTATCAACTACGAAGCACTGGCACCAAAATTTACTAGCATGATGTAACACTTCTTGTGACAAGCAAAACGATGTGGAATTCAAAACAAAGATTTTGACTGCTAGAGCAATCTGGAATTCCAGATGTTAATTTTGCCTAGCTCTAAATGTTGGAGAAGGAAGAAACTGTGACCAAATAATGCATATTTTTAGTTATCTGTTCCTCATTAGAAGAAATGGAGCCAGAAACAATAAAAAGGCTTCTGTCTGAGGTATCTCACAAGCACATTAGTGCATATGTCTAGAATTTTTGTTTAAATTATATCAACTTTATTTTAAATGCTGCAATCACCATCTTTTACATCACAACTTTATGCAGAACTCATGTGGTAAGCAGTTAAATCTGGGTCTTGTACCATTTTTTACTGGAAGGTGTAATGTCATATCTCCTAGCAAAGTATCCTAGTGGCCTAATTAAAAGCTGAAGTACTCTCTACTGGATTCTGCAACTTGGGTAAATTTTATCAGACAGGAAAGGAGTTGTAGGATGGTCTTACTTTTGCTCCTAGTGTTTGTTGTTTTTTTCTATTTTACTTTTTATGATCAAAGAGATGAAATTTTCCTCTGAAATAGGAATCCTTAGTTTCAAATGCATAAACTTCAGATCATCTTTTTGCTAATATTTTGGCTCCATTAATATTTCTCTCCAAGAGAAAGCCAGAGGTTAGCAATGTGATTTGGCATATAAACTGCTCATTAGGACTCTCTTGCCTGTTAAGAAATGGAACTTAGAGCACTGTCTCAGTGCTCAAATCCTCCATGTTAAAGAGTTTGGCAAATTTTCCTGACTGTTCAGACTACAGATGTTCTGATTGTGGGAAGACATAAAAACTGCACACCCAGAATGTTTTTGAGCTCAATACAGAACTGTATTGCAAATTAAAGCACCTCCTAGACTGGGAGATAAAGGCTGAGCAGGGGTTTGTGGATTCAGTTTGGGGAATATGTAACATTTAGAGTCTGAATCATGACTTGGGTTTATGTGTTGATGTACATAGACACAATGCCAGAGAAGTTTAGCACCAGCCTTTCAGTTACACTACCAATATTCAAGGCCAAAATGTTTGATAGAATTGTGTAATAATAGGAAACTTTTAAAGATGCAGATACTACAAAAGAGCCTTTCAGCAATTAACAGCTCAGAGTTTATGAACAGTAAGCAAGTAGAGACTTAAAAAAAAATAATTAAGTATTCAAGTAGCAGGCAGCCAAGATTGCAGGCTTTTTAAGACAGAAAAATATACCTACCTATTGTGTCAAATTAAAATACCGGCAGCTGCATTTCTTCCAGCATAAAGACGAGCAGTATTTTTCAGAGTATGATTAAGCTGGAAATGAAACCTGCAAGTATTACAGTTAGTAAAAACATTTCTTTAAAATTATTGTCTCCTGTGACTAAGGAGCAGGAAAGTAATGGCAGCCGGAATTTGCTGTATGACTATTTTCATTCTATTGAGAGTTACAAAGTTGAACAGAAAGAGCTCCTCAAAGTCATATACAACACAAACATTTGATGAATGACTTACTGTTTTGTTTTATTGAAATTATTGCTTGGTAAGAATCAGGAAACATATCAACAGTTCTGCAAATCTGATGTGGTATGTACCCTTAATAAAAACAGTAAGGCAAATGTGATTGAACTGATACATTACCTCACCTCTTTCTCTTTATGATACTTGGTGTTTTTTGTGTTTGTTTTTTTTTTTTTTTGGTGGTGGTTGTTTTTTTTACATTTGTTTAAAGGAGAAATGCTTGACAGGATGTGCAACTTCTGAGTAATTCATTAAATTAAATAGGGGAAAAAAACCCAATAAAAAAGTCACAACCTCACTCCCCAACTAAAGCAAACACCTCCAAGTTATACAATTCATGCAGTACAACCTAAATAATGTACAATATTGTCCTTGACTATTCTTGTAAGATATATGGAATGAAGCTTTAATACTGTAAGAAAGTGAACTGATTAAGAGAGGCTTATTCACTTGACAAAAGTGAAAATGAGATTTGAATGGTAGGTATCATAGGAAATCAAGAAAGCTCTGCAAGGGGATTAGTAATTACCTGATTACATCCTTCTAGATTTAATCAAAAAGTTGAAGTGCATATGAAACTGTATCACCCAAAATAACTACAGCAATTGAGTTGCATGTGCTTCTGCTAAAAGCAGAGCAAAATTTTACAAACTAATGTTTGAGGCTCTGAAAAGCTGGCAAAGAAAATCCCAAGTGGCAATCCCCCTCACAAAATTGAAAAAAGTATGGATTATTTTTGCCATTAGAAAATTGTCATAAGAGTGTGGAATATAAATATGGCAGAAAGTTTCAAATAACATTTAAAGAGATGTACATGTACAAAGATGTACTATATTTCTCAGAAAGGGTCAAATACTGAGGTCATATTCTTTTTAATTCCCACAATATTGCAGTGTGTATTGGTGAATAAAGTGAACACCACTGCTCACGCTCCCAAATTTTACAATATCAGCAGAGAAATGGATATTTAAAATTTGTGACATATCTAGTTCTTCAAAATAGGAGCTACACTTGAAAGACAACCCTCTATTCTACGTCATGTCTTGTTTCTCTGTGCACTCACTACACCTCCCTTTTCAGTGTGCTGTCTGCTTTGTTTTGCTATTTTCAAAGTAACTGAATGGTTTATATCCATTAAGGCAATACTTGGCTCCTAGCTAACTAGTTTATTTGAAACAGTTATTAGCACTTAATGTGTCTGAGTACATTTTAATTTTATTATCACCTTTTCTCAGGTTTACCTGGAAAGATATTAACTGAATTTCAAATGATAGAACACTAAGTTAGGTAATTTCAAGACTATAATTTCCAGCCATTTTTAATGCACTTGCAAAATTAGAAAATCTGATAAGTTTTCTTGTAAGAAAGCAAAGGGATTTCCTTAAAAATTCTACTATTTTTTCAAAACAAAGAAACAAAAAGTTATTTATCATTTCTATTTCTCTATTTGTTTAATATTATCCATGCAAGTAGCTCTGCTTGAGGGAGTTTCTCTGAAGGTAATAGAAATCTTTCAAATCCGGTTTCTCAATAGAAATTTTACTGTGCTTTGGTTTAGGATCTGAGGACCCTATTTCACAGAATCGTAGTGTTGCCTGATGCCTAAATTCCTGTGAAAACAGACACTCAGAAACAGTATTAATGGAGAAAGATGGTATACCTTTATTGAAAGCTTTCAAGGTGCACACCCAAGGTCTGACACACATTCACAGGCCCACACATGCACACCCATGACCAGAGCTGTCACATACACTAAAATCCTTAGGCATTAGTAGAATGGTTAAGGTTTAAAGAAACCTTGAAGATCATCTAGTTCCAATCTCCCTGATGTGTGCAAGGACACCTTCAACTAGACCAGGATGCTTAGAGCCCATCCCACCTGGCATTGAACAGCATTGAACACCTCCAGGGATGGGGCTTCCACAGCTTCTCTGGGTAACCAGTTGCAGCTTTATAAATCTTTTTGTTACCTAAAAATGTAGATGAGTCACTAATGCAGGTGTTTTTGAAAACCTTAATACAAGTGATACAGCTTTAAAAATGTGTACATATTTACTGTATAAAAACTTAATGCAACTGGAGGTGTTTTGCACTGAGTTGCTATGATTATCGTCTGTAGAGAATAGCAGACAGCAAATCATCTTAACTATGTAGCCCTCCCAAAGAAACATAATTAAAAATGTAATTTGCCCCTTTGCATGAAATGAGTTTTAACATGAATAGTTCAGTAAACTAATCTACTATATAATTAAAGTAACATACAAAATCTCTTTAAACCTCACCAAAGGAGAAATATGATAAAAGGCCAGCCCTGTGTTTCATCCTACAATCATTTTCATTGCAAATTAGACACAGGTGTATGCTACATAAATAAGAAAAACTATGAGTGTGATGGATGTGATTATTATTCATCTCAAATATCCTTTTCCTTTTTTCCTCCCTGTTCTAATTAGATAGTTTCCAGCTGTTCAGCATTTGCTGCTGAGATATGCCATTGGAGAATCACATCTCAAACAAAACACAGCCATTCTGAATGCAGTATTCTCTTAAAATAGTATTGGAAATGTTATGGTAAACATTTGAACAGAGTTAGAAAAAAAAACAAACAAAAAACCAACCAAACAAAAAAAGCCAAAACCCACAAAACCCCCCCCAAGACTGTAACAAAGGCAGGGAAGAGAAAAAGTTCATTTAAACTTAAAACAGAATAAAAACCATATATGCAATGGCAGGAGAATATAAGGTCTCTTGGAAAAAAAAATGACTTTATGTGAATGAAAATTACTCATGTCTACTTCTGTAATGGTAAAAAGTGTTAATTGTCATCACCACAGAAGAAGCTGCATTCTTCTGCTGATTAGCTGTAGTTGAACCTAATGTTTCCCAAAATGGGCTGGACTCTTAAAATCAAACTGGTAGTGAAGAAAAGCTTTACAAATTTGGGCTTGTCTGGTTTACAGTTTCATGAGGTTCTCTACGGTATGATGGAAAAATATTGCTACCAAGTAATTAGGGCAGGACATGAAGCCAAAAATCACAGGAAATGGATGTGTGCTAAAGAAATGCACCTACTCACAGAGCCATAAATTGATTGTTATCCTACTTAGTTAACAGAGCTGGCAAGTGCAGAGACATCTTGACCAGGAGTGTATGATCTGGAGGGTTTTTTCATCCTCACTCTTGGGTGCAGCTGGCTTTTTTTCCTGTATGTGTCTTCTAACACAGTCTACTTGTTCTTTCTTCATTATTCTGCAAATTCCATGTGATGTCCAAGTCTTACAATCTATGGGATGATTCATTTTTGGTGGATAACTACTCTTTTTTATCTTTCTTTTATCCTGAAAGTAGTTTTTCCTCCTGCTACCAAGACTGCATCCCTCTGGCAACAACTAACTGACCCTTAAAGAGTTTTGATCACAGGGTCTCTGTGATCAGTTTGTGCTTGTGCTGCTGGGGTCCCCTGCTGCAGTCACAATATACTTTCCTCAGTGGTCAAGCTGTAATGTCCTAATAATGTAAAAAGTGTTTTCTTAACACAACCTCTTCACACATATTTGATGTATATTTCTGTTGTAGAGTCACTCGTTGAGTAGTTGACTCTACAAAGATAGACTAGATGCCATTAGGAGGTCTACATATATATATAATGCTTTCAGAACTACTTAGTATTCATGTCTATTGGTTATGGCAACAACACTAGCTCACAATCAAAGTTGTTTTACATTGTGAATAATGAACTGGTTTTGTTGTTTTGTTTGCTTTAACAGTCTGGGAAAGGCCTTATATGTGGTAAGCCAACGTATGGCAGTTTTATTCAGCTGTCCTTAAATTCTCATTTCATTTCTGTATTTAAATATATGAAGAAGTGTGAAGTACTTCTTTTTGGTGGCCCATAGGGAGAAACATGAATAGGCAACATTATGAGCTTCTATGTTACTTTTCACCTACACATACTGCCAGCTTGTCCTGGTGTGCTGGCACCTGAGGCATATGGGTTATATAGGTAGGATGGCAGGAGACCCTCGAGCAGCAGCCAGTGGGCTGCACAAACACTCAGCTCTTTTCTGGAGGGAATGGATGTGGTTGCACAGACAGCCTGGGGCCAGAGAGTTAATGCAGGGTAGTTGACTGCTGGAGTAATCCCTGATGGTCTCAGAACCTGATAATTAGTGTTAGAGGCACCTGCTGCTGCTCCTCCCTGTTGCCTGCACCCAGTCAAAAAAGCAAGTTTCTTCTCCCAGGGCACAATATGCCGCTTTTTTTCCATTCCTGATGTTTTTCCAAAGGATCAAAAAGATTTTAAAAGTGTTCTCCTTGAGCTACTTTACAGCTCTTCAACTTGTGAGTACCAAGCAGAATATTGCTGTTTCGTTGAGCACCGATATATATATATAGACTTGCAACGTGGAAAGTCATCTGTAAGTGCTGAGTCTTTATTAATGAATAAAATCCTCTCAGCGTTAGTTGCACAGTTTGAGAAACTAATGCAAGCATTGAAATACCCTTCTGCTTTCTGTAATTAGGCAAAACCAGCTTAAATACTTAAATATTTGCTGCCAAGAAAGGTGTGCAGGAAGATTTAATGTATACATTTTGAGCAATCAGAAAAAATGTAAAGGAAAACTTCAAAGCTATTGCTGCCTTGGGAAGAATGTTTCACAATTCTGAAGTAACTTTTGATGAAATGTTTTTGCTTTTTCAATACTATTTTCATTGCTAATAATTAAATATTTTTTGTGATTTGCTGGTAAATTCTTTATATTTTTTTCCTATTGATTATAGTTGAATATGAAAACTTTATGGTTTTTAAGTGCTGGTTTTAAATTTTGCCTGTTTCTTGTAATGTCTTTTTTTGATAATAAGGTGCCTCTTTTTTTAAAGACTTGGTTTGTCATATAAAGTGTAACTGTAAGTTATTTTAGTAATTTATGTTCTTAAGAGATTTTTTCACTAAGGAAAGACTGTAAATTGCCAATTAAAATGCTATGACTTATGACAAAAATAATTACAATTCAAACTTCAGGGGGCAAAAAATGCACAGGGAGACTTCAGGTGACAAAAGAATACTTTTTATAATTTCCTAGGTTTCTCAGGTTTCTGCTATTTAAGAGAGTTAGGAGGTGGGACATGACTCTATATCCTATTAAAGTTATTTAGAGGAATTATTATCCTTCCTCTTATGTACCTGAAATTCCAAATGTTTATTAGATGTCAGTAAGAAATTTAGGATAAGGTTTTCAGCTATTACTATGCCAATGCTTAATGTATATGCATGCAAATTGGACAGAAGTGAGTTTGAGATCCTTTCCTTTCCTCATATGTCCTCCAACTTAAGCTTTTGTTAGGCCTAATCTTAACATTATTTTTTTCTGCCCTCCCTTGCCCATAAGCTCATGCTCATCTATCCTCACAGCTTTTCCTATTTCATACTTTCTTAAGAATTACATTAGCTCCTAGCCAAGACTGAGGATTTAAAAAGAAAGCATTCAAATAAATACTTGCTTAAAAAATATTTATGTAAGACTAGGTAATTGCAGTTTTGAAGCTGCTCTAGCATTGCAGGGAGTCACGTACAATAGCTGCCTTAACCACACATTTAGTGAGTGCTTTCAAAACCTCACATCCTTGGCAACAATATTTTATTTATGCATAACTCATTCCTTATAGTGACAATTGTTTTGGCTTTCAAACAAAGCAGATTGTGGCAAAGCAGTGACAGAAATTCAGAAGTGCTAGCATTTAGAGAAAATCATAACTACTGCTTTCTATTGGAATTAATTTTTCATCTAAATGACCTATGCATCCATTCGCTGTAATTTTTAATTGCTTTTCATATCTTCAGTGATAGTCAGGAAACAAAACTCATGGTGATGAGAAGGGCAAACACAATCAATTGTGATGTTTCTAAAGTAGAAAAGAAAGGATTTAGCTCTACTGACATCATTAATAGAGGATAGGCTTAAGACTCTCATGCTTATGTTACCCTACCACTCCCTCCAGAATGGGAATATTAGATGAGATTTTGTAGCAGCTCAGATTTGGGTTAATATCTTGTGTAAAAACTGTTGCTTTTAGTTTTTTTGTATAGAGCTATAAAACAGTTTGCTAAGAGCTGCAGAAATAGACTTAAACATTCTTGCTTGCAGAGATCTTAATGTGAATAATATATATTTGTAACTGAGGTGGTAAAACACAGCATAATGCTATATTTTAGCGATGTTTTAGGATAAATTTTTCAGTTCAAGACTTAATGCTTCCACTGACTTGTTGGAAGAGAACTTTCAGAGATGGAGTTGGATAGGTTAAATAGGATATTTATCTGCCCCATCAAATACCTTGATGGAAATCAACAATCAATTTTATTTACCAATTCTTGAAAATAATATTTATATTGGTTAACATGGTGCAGGGAGATGTTGGGAAAAAAGAATGAAGGTTTCTTGATCTGGCTTCAGTGGAAGAAAAGGATTGTCTTGGATGTGCAAAGCTAAAGTGATTGGTAAGACAGGGTAAGATGCTGCTTCACACATACAAAGGTGTGTTAGCGTTCTGTGCTGTGGCTTGTGTATGTGTACACATATACTCTATGTGTGTGCCTACTGGGAACAGGTGCTTGATCTTGCTACAGGGTGGAAGGAAGAGCATGGATTTTGGATAGAGATGATTAACAGTTTTTTTTTTTTTTATCTAAAGCAATGTCAGGCTAGTCTTTGTACTGGAAATAAAATGAAGTTTCTGCTATGCCCATTTATGGATTTTGTTTGAGGGCAAATTACAGAGTATTTTAAAATGAGGATGATTATCTGGAGCCTGATCAGATTTTTTTTTCTGAACCAGGTACCTTGTCTTTGACAGTGGCAGGCAGCCTTTTCTGAATGTGGTGTGTTTTTTCAATTAAATGCTCCCCACCCTACAGCATTTAAGGTTAATGCAAAACTTTTGGAAAGATAATCTTTATAAATATTTACACCATGACAAGGTAGGCCTCCTGAAAGACTAAGTTGTAAAGTAGCTGTGTATTAATGTTGGTGATTTTGGTTTCACTACAGCTCAGCACAAGATGTGTTCCACTAAATAGTGGAATGTAAAATACCACTTGTGTTCTCAGAAATGAAATTTGTCTTTATGTTGTGCTCCAGTGATACTGAGAACCTGAGATTATTTTGTCTTGTTTAAGCATCTCTGGTCTTCACAATTCTATGGTTTAAGCTTCACGTTTAGAGTGAAAAAGAATGGTATGGTTGTTCAACATGTCAGCAGGTTGCAATGGTACAACTAACTACATGTGGGGAAAATATGAGCAAGATGCTCTCTTCCTCTAGTAGTTGCCCTTGTGATTTTGTCCATTCCTTGCTTACCTTGCACTGTAGTGAAAGGGGACTGGGTGTGTGTGGGTTTCTAGCTAGTTTTCTTTTAACTGCTGTTATGACCATATACAGGAAAGCTTCTCAAGCAGAAGCACTTCTGCAGGAGTACAGTACTTCCATGTGGCTTAGCAGAACTTACTGTGGGGATCAGAAGTGCTATAACAGTTTCAAAACTGTTTCTCATCTTCTCAGTGGTTAGATTTGTTTAGGACCAAGAAGGAATAAATTCTGCTAATGCTGTGATATGCCTACCACAGTAACAAATGTTAATCCTCTTTGAACTGCTACTATTTTGAGTGACTACTTCCATCACTTTTTGGATGCCAGTCAGTGCACTCAATAGTTGCTTGAAAGATGAAGACATTCACTGTTTTACTTTGTTTAGTTTATATGTAATGGTGAAGGCCAAGAGCTTGTATCCTTTCTATCCTAATAACTACATTTTTGTATGTTTTTTTATCAGTTATGGGATAATTTAATTTTCAATTCTTACTTTTTCTCCTTTTTAATGGCTCATCCTAGTTCATCTGTACCTCCTGCTGTTAGTATCTTTTCACATACTGTATTTTTTATGTACTCTTCTGAAAATACTCTTAATTATTCCGCATCTGACCCATTTCCCATCAGAAGTACAAGACTTGTTCACTGTATCGCTTTCATGAATATTTTCTTAAAGTTCATTTTTTTTAATATGTAGAAGCTTATTTAGGTGTGCTTTTTCTTATACATCTGAAGATACATCAAAGTTCAAGAAATTTCTAATAATTCTTACAGACTTTTATTCATTAGCTAGAAAGAAGTTCATTAGTGTAAAGATATGATAAATGTTGTTGAACTTCTCTGTAGAATTTCTGGCAGTTCCATTAAATATGAATAATTTAGTGGTCTCTTAATTAAACTTTCATACACTGTTCATGTTCATGATAATCCTAATATGTAACTCTAATTAACACAAAATATTTTTATATACCCAGACTCTCTCCAGTTTAAATGTCAAAACACCACAGTCTTAAGATTAGCAAGATGCAAGCTTATCAGTTATATGTTAAATACTCTCATACTTTATTGTGAATATCTTTAACAAATATCTTAAATTACTATTTATTTTCTCATTATTTTAGTGATCAATACCTTCTTTTTCAATTTCTTGTAAACAGTGGAATTTAACAAATATTTCCAGTCATACTATATTTTCACAGCATTCTTGTTAAGGAGCTAGATAAATGCTGTATGTTGGGTTTTTTTGGTTAATGTATAACACAATATTTTTCCCTGTAAACACCTAACTCAAGCTAACAGTTATCTATATCTGGAAGACTAAAATTAGCTGGTTTTCTTATGTTCTATTTACATAAACATTTTAAGAAGTGTTTTGAAAACCCAATATAAGTAAAAGAAGAAGCAGCTGTCAGATGTCAGTGATGTACTACTTAATTTTCCAAAGAAGGGTTTGATTTTGATGTTGATTCTACAAGATCTCTCATTAATCAAGTTGCCTCATGTATTTATCATTTTTACAGGGTTAGATAAATCACAGGACTTGAAGAGTATACCTCTATACCTCTTGCTTCCAACAGCTTAGTTAAAGTGAAAGGCTAAGAAAAATGGCACTTGAAAACATATTCATAAGGTGATTAAATTTTTGAACTGAGTGCAAAATGTTACACTCTTTATCCTGTCCCATTTTAGGGGTAATGACATGTATTTGTTTTGGGTTTGCATCTTAATCTAGTAGATGTGATGCTAGATAAAAAATTCTTATTCCAACTCCAAAGCAAAAAAAAAAGCATATTTTTAATATTTCACTTTTATTATTTTACATTTTCTTTTTTTCTTCTGTCCCTCAAAAAAAGATTGTACATGTTAAGTCAAATGCTACAACTCAGCACCCTGTGCCTTACAAGGGCTGCCAGTGCAGTTTGACTGGGGAAAAATGAGGCAAAAAGTAAGGATCTTCATTCCATTTTTTTTTCTTTGTGCACATTGTATTATTTCAGGTGCCTGAGTCATGGGCTGATTTGCTGAGTAGGTTGTTGATCACTCTTCAGTCATATCCTTGTTTCGCCCATGGTGTGTTGCAGCCAGAATTGTGGAATCGCCTCACACACTGAGGTTTGCCTGGCTTTTGTCAGCCTAACTGTCTATGAAATTTGAGTCATTGATCTGAGCCCAGTGGATAAGCTGGCATACAATGTTCAAAGAACTAGCTGTATATGTACCCTTATAAGAAGTGATTTGTGTCTTATTTTTAATACTTCTTTTCAGCTATGCTTTTTCCTGATTAATATATAAATTGCTGAGAGCGTGTAACTGTGTACAGTCTGAATAAATAATTGAAGTTGTGAAATAAAATCTAAAGATATTTGTATGAAAACTATTTATACTTTTAGACAGAATAACCAGACTACCATTAAAATGAGCTAGAGAACACAATCATTACAAATAGAGGGCTTATTTGGATGTTTGTGAGAGGAAGGTGATGAATGATACACAGGAAGTTGCAATTCCAACAGTAATTTAAACGTAAAAAGTCTTTCTTTCACATGCACACAAAAGTAGGTGTGGTATTGCTGAAAAACGTTCAGTTTTATTTACTGAAAGATTACAGAATTGCCTCTAATTTACAAAGATAATGCTGGAACTGAAATGTAAATTTTTCTCAAGGGTAATTCAAAAGGTTCTTGAGCATTTTGAATAGCATTCCCTTATAGTTTATGCATATTATGTTCTTTTGGCAACTGAGTCACTCTTCTCCACCTAAGATAAAATAATTCTTCCTACAGAAGAAAGTATCATAAAGACTGATATATTTTGGTACTTTAGAAGATATTAAGACAAGGACAGAATTATCTATATAGTTAAAAAATAATAGGAAATTATCCTTCTTCTGATACAGTTTTTTTTCCCCTGTTCCTTCTGAGAGAATATGGTGGTGCTGATGCTCTGTGAGCATCACTTGTGGTGACAGGGCAATGACTAGGCAATTTTTAATATAATTAATTATTGTACCCATAAAGGAAGGGCTGAGCAATTAGCACTGCAAAAAGAGTGATTGGAGTATGGAGAAAAGGGAGTGAATACTGTCATATCTAAATTTTCCATGAACCTAAAATTAAAATCGTGGCAGCTAACAAAAAAGAGATATCCAAGATGAAAGTAATGCTCATTTAAGATATTCAAGTACTTCTGACTTCAAGAAGCCTGAATGCTTGACATAAAACTGTTATAGACTCAGCAATAACAACAAAATAACCTCACCCCTCTCAAGTCTGAGGTTTCAGTACAAAAAACATCCTTTGAGAAGGATTTTCTTGAACTGTCATTTCATAGAACTTGTGTAAAAAAAAATCTGCTTAGATAAACTATTATAAGTAGTAGCAGATTAAAGACTGACTGAAGATTTCCTAACTAGGTGTAATGTAAATACCCTGTAAATTATGGGCTAATGTAGGTATCTTTTTACACAGTTGAATTGATGCTTAACTTTTAGTTACTCTCTGGTCTAAAACAAGCTGTACATCATTAAGCAAGGCTGCAAACATCATTAGACAGGTTGTAAAGTCTTCGTCCATGGATATATTAAAAAGATAAAAAAGCTCATCAGTGTCTACCTTGCAGAGTGTGTGGTAGGAAACAAAGGTATCTAACAAGTAGTGGTTCAACATTTAAGATGACAGTGCCTTTGTGGTTTATGAAATTGATTTTATAAGTTCTTATTAGATGTTACTGTGTTGTTGGTTGCAAATTCGGACTTGTCTCTTGGTCACATTTTGCATATAAGCCCCTTTCTCTTTAACGTTGTTTAGATTGCTGGGATCTGCCAGGTCCTTGTCCTCTTTTCAGGGGACCCTTAGTCATCTCTTGTGGTGCTTGCTGTCTTCAGTAGGGATCTTCCACTTATCTAGCACTTTGAGAACAGTTGGGGAAAAGACAGGGTAGCTATAATTTTCCACAATATTTCATAGTTATAGCCATCTAGTCATAAATACAGAGGCCTCAGTTTTTTTAGCTATTAATACTAGAGGATCAGTCCATTCAGAGGAAATACATGAGGTCTGAGCATGTGTGTCTTTTTCTCCAGTAAGCCTCAACTGAGTTAAAGAGATTTTTCTGTGTTCCTTCATTTCCATTAACTATAATAGTCTAAAATTCTTTATGTTGCACAACTGGTTTTCTGCCTTTTTTTTCCCTGATATTTCTGAAGAGCAAAATCACTTAGCCCTTAGTTGGGACCATTTTCTTTGGACAGAGAGAAAATAAAGATAAGACAAAAACATTCTTTAGCTATGCAGGGATATGTGTGTCTTTTTTATTGCACTATTTCAACTGATCCCTGCCATCATCTTTGATCAAGAGTTTGAATGCGGTTTTGCCTTGCTTGGTGGGACAAAGGTGTAATCTTTAATAAGAGATGAGAAATAAAGCCAAATTATGTAGGTATGCAGTTCCAAGGGTTTGGAAGTTTGTACTGATTTTTCAGTGATATGCAAAGCTGTCTATTAGTATTTTATAAATTATTTTCATGGTGTGGTTTCAGATAAACTACTTCAATTTAATATTGTTTTCAGTAAATGCAGCAGAAGAAATCTGATTAAGTTGTGTAGAAAAAATGATTCATAAGCAATTAAGGAATCTTTATTTAAATCCCATATTTTTGCATAAAATAATTTGAAATGCAAACTGAATATATACTGTAATTTACTGGAGTATTGATGTTTTGTTTTGTGATTTTGAGGAGGGTATGTATGTGTGTGTGTTTTTGCTTTTATCCTAGAGAAAATGTCAACAGTGATATTTGCTAATGCCAGGCCAAATTGTTATTATTTACATTACAGTATAAAAGGGCCACCAAACAGCCAAATGCAAATTAAACCATAAAATAAACAGTGCTTACTATATTTTGCCAGTAGACAACTTGTTTTTAAATCTGAAGATTTCTTGTCCACTTCCAGTCACTGTTATATCTAATGTGATCTTAATCAAAGCATATTAGGACTAAGAGAAATTATTTGTTTATTTTAATTTTTGTACATAGGGTAATATTTTATGTGCAGGTATTTGATTTGACTACATGCAGTTTTGTTCAGTGAAGCCTCTTGGGTCCACTCTGTAAACCAGCTTCATTAAGAATTACTCTGCACAGAACAATTTATCATCTTGGAAATTATCTGTAGAGCTGTAGCGAGGCTCTTCCTGCTGCCTGGTTTGTCCGCTTGTCTTGGATAGCATCCTAGTGTAGCCTCAGCCCAGGTATTAGCAGCTTTCAATGCATCTGTAAAATCAAACCCACTAACTAGGCCAGTGGAACATGTTGAGGTTACAAATCTGAAATTGCTGCTGTCTGAAACCACTCCTGTGCTGTCTGAGCTTATGCTCAGGTCTTCATTAAATGCTTCTAGCTCAGCTGTCAGAATAGATACATGAAATTGGATTTGAGCCTTTTTGAACCCTTTCAGATTGAACCTTGTTTTAAGCCAAAGAGTTCAGCAAGTACTTTGTTGTATTTGAACCTTAACACATCATGAATTTTATAGGAACAGGCTTATGTTTCTGTATATGAAAACAAGTATGCACAGTTCAAACTTCAGCAAAGGCTGCTTGAGCAGTCACTGAACTTCAGAAGTTTGTAGTAACATTATGAAAGTCACTTTTCATTTGGATGTGACATTATAAGAAAGATCCATTATCTATATTAGTTTCTTATTAACTTCATGTATTTCAAACAGAAACAGAAATGATGCAAATATGGTGGTTTTAGAGTAAGGATTTCCAAGATGTCAAATTACAGCTTAAAAAAAAAAAAGAAATCTGATCAAAATTACACAAGATTTTTTACTTTAGAATCTCTGAGGTGCAATTGTACAATATACCTGCTGTGACCACAGTCTCTCCAAATCCCTCTCCCTCCCAATTATACAATTAACATTCAAGAATAAATTGGCTGTCTTCTGACACTTGTAGACGTTCTGTATGAAGGCAAACAAAAGTTTTTCCTCAACCTCAAGTTATCTATTCTAGAAACTGTGTTGAAACAGAACTCTAGGGAAGAAATACTTTAATGAGCTCAATGCATATTAAAATGTTCTTTATTCAATCACCTCTGGAGCTGCTCCAAAAGACCCTTTCAGAAATGTGTAGCATGATAGTGCTTTGCAATTTTTGATAGAAAGCATAAGTTTCTGCATACTGAAGACAAAATGAAATCTTCCAACACTCTGGGTATGCTTAAGCTGGACTGTTAGATTTTACAGGCAAAATCTGTAGTACTCCCTGTTGGGTGTATATATATTTCATTCTGTGCTAATTAGTGCATAGCCAATTTCAGTTAAGAAGGAACTCACTGGAGTGAGAGGGGTTGAGCAGAGGTATTCGAGAAGGGCAAGTGACTTAGTTTGTGTAGTGTGAGTTACATTAAAAAATGTCATGTGCAGAATCACTAAAACCTGCAATGACTGAAAACAGAGGCAATCAGAATAAAAAACAAACAAATAGCCTTTTTATTTTTTTTCCCCCTCTGAGTGCATATTTTACAAAGAGAATATCTTTGGAAGAGTTTTCTTTGTTCATATGTAGTGAACAACCCCATGACATACTCATCAAATATTCTCTGGGAGTGGAGCGAAGGGAAAGTATTTGATGATTTTGATTCAAATAAAAATTTAGCCATAAAGTATATTTCTGCTTTTGTACAATTTTACAGGTATAGATGGCTGAAAATTTAAGTCTAATTTCCAGAACAACTAATAATCTTGGGGCATTTTTTATGAGTTTGCATGAAAGAAGAAGAAGGGCTAATTTTCTTACCTTAAAGTTATCTGCTAGAAACAAAAGAAAAACAATGAAAATGGGTAGGAGATGGCAACGTTCAGCTAGAACTGAAGTGCTTAAATATTGCTTAAGTAGAATAGAAGCACTCTTTACTGACTCCCATTATTTTGATTACTATCTAGATGAATATTTAAATAGTAATTAAATAGTGTTCTAGGCATAACTCAACTGGTGTCAGTGATCTTGTTATTTTTATGACATATAAGAAAGATAAAGCAAATGTTATGCTCATAGCCTTGTTAAAGGTAAAAAAAGAAACGCCTTTTAAGGAAAGTGAGAATTTGTTATTTTCTTAATAGAAATCTTAACAGAGTAATCTAAGAATTATCTTTAGCAGTTCATATTTAATTATTACAGAAAGAGAAACAATAATTAAGGAATAAGACTTAATAAAATTAAATAATAATACAGTTATACATTTCTTCTAGTAGTTCTTAATATTTCAGTGCAGCAAGAAGCAGTGAGGAGGAAGAAAGGAGGCAAATATGGGAAGTTGTCAACATCCTTTTACTTCAAGAAGTTTTCTTCTTCCTTGC
This sequence comes from Poliocrania exsul, assembly GCA_035041345.1. Taxonomy (NCBI): domain Eukaryota; kingdom Metazoa; phylum Chordata; class Aves; order Passeriformes; family Thamnophilidae; genus Poliocrania; species Poliocrania exsul. Next base: position 32,635,558 of record JAWWLZ010000139.1, on the reverse strand, counting down.
CCTGGAACACAAAACTTTAGTCATTCTTATACGTGTGCTAGGACACCTTTGCACCTAGTTTCTTCAATGTTCTTTAAGTATGTCCTGTGGTGCATTTTATCTATGTTAGATAGCTGTTAATTCATACATTTGTTAGGTACAAACCCCAGTTTTGTCTGAAATTGGATTATTGTCAACTGACAATTAGTTTGTAAACCCAGGAATTTCCATTGCCAGCCTATGTCCCTATTCTTGGCAGGTGCACTTCCATCCTATATCCGGCACTGCCATTTCTAAAGGCCTCTGCTGTCATGCTAGGTCTCTATTAAAGGCATAAATACCCCACTCTACACAGAATAACTACTTGCTGCTACTATATATATATACATATATATATACACATATACACACACACATATATATGCATAGTTACATATATATATGTATATGTATATTTGTGTGTATATATATACCATACCAGGATAAGTACATATAAACCAATTTAAGCATGCCTATCTGGTTGTTAACAAATTCCTTTATAGCTAAACAAAGCGAAGAAAGTTTGAGGCAGGTAAAGCCAAGTTCAAAGCAAACAAACTCTGATAAGCCTTAATCCAGAGGTCTGCCAACTCAGTAGGAAATATGTGACCTACTACCACTGCTGGAAATACTGTGTTCATAAGACCACAGGGCTACACATATACTATGTTGTTAATTTGCTTCTGAAGGGACAAATCTGAACAATGCTGCTATTAGGCAAGTGTGTATTTTGATTAGGTATTTACATCTCATTTTAATTGCAAGAAAGAGTACATTATTTGTAGTCAGTCCAAACACTGAAATCAACTGAACTATGCAGGTTTCTGGTCAGAATAAATTGTCAGACTTTCAGATGGTTATGTTAAGAAGGTCCCATTTATTATAAAAATATTCTTTCACATAATTTTGCTGTTGGCATGCATAACAGTGGTAGCTAACGTTTAGGGGAAATAACTTTCACTTATTTCAATATTTACCGATTACTTTATGAATGTTAAACAATGTTTGTTTTCTTGGTTTTTTTGTTTCTTTTTATGAAGGCATAAAAATGTTGATTGACAGCATTTCTATTAAAAATCTGTAGCTGTTCAAAACCCCTAGTATGAAGACTTACCACTACCCTGAGGATCCAGCACAACAGTATTTATACCTGCAAAACATTTGTATTTCTAAGTCTCTGTAAAATCAGCCCACAGACCTATTATGGTTTATCTGTTATCTGGAGTTTATGAATAAGATTGTATTACTTTTTTCAATAGTATTCTTCACTTAATTAGTTAATATAAATTGTTAAAATGTTTTTAATATGATCTTTATAATCAGAAAGGTATAAATTTAACATACGTATGTCATAACTTCCAGATTTTGATATTTTGTTATTTTTTATGTTTTGATAACCCCAAAGATGGTCTCCAAACCTTCCAGACATCCTGTTTCAATGTTTGACTCCTCTCACTGTGGTCTTGCAAGTAGCTGAGGTTTCTCCTGCTACAATTTCTACTTGTTTCCTCTCATTCCACTGAGCACTTCTGGATGAGGCCAGGTCTGTCTTCTCTCCAGATCCCTATTAGGCAAACAGAAGTAGCAATTAGATATCCCCTGGACTTCTGACCTCAGATCCCTCTCAGCCTCTCCTTGCAGAGGTCTGATAGGGTATGGCAGTGGTGGTAGTCTCCCACCTGTTTGTTTGAGAGAATGGTGACCTACCTGAATACAGTCCATCTAGTTATTATTCTGATGCTGCCTTTCAATGGCAGAAATAGATGAAGTAGAAACAAAGAAAAGGGGAAAAATAGATGAATTTTAGTTTCTTGTATAGTTCAGTATTGCAGAATTTCACTTATGTGACCTAAAATATGGAACATTTTCTTTCCTACAACAGCTTTTTTCTGCACACACGTCTAAGGCTGAAATACTTACTCTTTTAAAGTTTTCATCCCATGAAGCAGAAGTTGCATTAAACATTGTTTCATTTCAGCAGCTGAGAAAAATGCTGAGGGCAGGCTTCTGCAGTGCAAACAGGCAAACTGTTTGTTGTACTTCTGTATTTATCCCATACAGATACCAATCTGAGCTATGAGGCCAAACACAAGCCTTGGCCAAACATTCACACGGGATGTGATTGTTTTCAGTCACAAGATAAGCTCTCTGCCCAGTCATACCACAGGTGGTTTTCCAGCCTGACTTTTCATTGCTCCCTTACATACAAGGTCTATTTGACCTGCTCAAGACTGTGATATATGTCTTCTTAAGAAGTTTTAGTCTAATCTTCTTCTTTGATTATCCAGGCATTCCAGGCATCTGGAGCGCAGCACTCTGCGGTTGTCACATTTCAACGTTTTCAAGGAAATGTTACAAGGTTCCTAAAAGTTAAAGTTGTTTGTTTTTATTGAAATTACGTAAAAACTGGCACAGAACAACAGGAAATGAGAACACAGGAATAAAGAAGAAAATTCCTTAACAGATTACTAAAAGACATCTAATTATTCCTTCCACAGGGCAACCAAACAACATTTCCAAATAGGTGGGGTTGAGGAGGCCTTCTCAATCTAAGTATGCATTCAGTGTTACTCAATCTTGCAGGATTGAGGCTTTATTTGGCCTGAATCTGTAGACAAGTCTGTACTGTTTATTGTTTATGCCAGTATTATCTTTCTTTTAACATGGAAATAGAATATTGCTTGGTTTGTTTTTCACATAAGGCTTTTTTTTATAAACTTGAGTTATTTTCCCAGTGGGTCTTTTTTTTTGCAAAGGTAAACAGGCCAAGATCCTCTCCTTTAACCCTTGAGCCTGCCTAGTCCCCAACCTAGGATTCATTTATTTGCTTCAGTTGTAGGCTGAATTCATCTTCCTTGAAAACAAGTGATTATGCAGTCTTCACGTGAGTCTGTGTGTGCTACTGACTGGGGGTTTGTGTGTAGAATTAAACTGATTTCCACTCAGAAGCTGTAGTTTCCTGCTTTGTTCCAGACATACGGCACAAGAATATCATGCACTGGTACTTCAGGCCTTTGTATCTCTTTCATTTACATTCACTTTTACTTTCCATGCACATGGATCTCCAAATACTTCTCACAAGTTCTTTCAAAGTATTCTATAAAATTCGTTGTGTACAATTTTTTTATTTAACTCCAAAGAATTTATTTATCTACTTGCTCTTAATCTTTTTCGGGTATTATTCTTTAGGTTAGTGCGAAAGAGAGAGTTAGTGCTAGAGACAGACAGCATTAAAGTATTTGCAGTTCTTTTTCTAGGAGTCTCAAAAGGTGGCTAAACTCAAATGATTGGCTTTATTAGCAAAATAGGCAATTTGAATTTTTCTTTACATTTTTTTAAACACTATTTCTAGGACTGTGCAGGAGCTTTGGATTCCCAGTTCCTTGCTGCTGCTCCTGCTGAGCCCTCCTTGAACTCTTACTCTCCATGGGAGAGACAGTCTTCCCTACTGATTTCCATTAGAAAGGTCAGTGTTGTCCAAACAAAGGCCTTCAAGCTAACAGAATGAATAGAGTAATAAGAAACATAAAAAAGAGGCACTAAATCTGTGGTTAAAAACATTTTTTAAAAGGGTTCATTGAAACTAAAGGTGACAGTCATTTTATGATATACCTTTCCAACACAGCAAACAAATGTGGTGATTGAATGACTGTTTCTATTCAGAGTGCTTAAAATTTTGCCAAAATAGATACTCATATAACTCAAAAGAGTTTGGACTTCCAAGGAAGAGATAAAGGCCAATTATAACAATTATTTGCAACCCATGTAAATTCCATTTAACTCTAATCACAGAATATCTATGATTTAGGGAGAGTCACAATTTATAGGGAAACACATTTTTATACATCTAGTTTTGGTGGAAGTGTTAGAGTACAATTTATTTTTCATTATAAGGCTATAAAGAGAAGAAGAGTGAACAAGTGTGGCACTAAGATTTTTTTTTTTAAATAAGACATTTGATATGTTTCCTCATGAAACTTTCTTTGCACTATCAGTTTCAATTGGTTCAGATAATATTGTAATGCTTACTACACATATTTGGAATTAAAAATAGTTTATTGATTGTTTACAAATGGGATACTTGAAAGTGTTTAGTAAGTATGTATTTGATAATTTGAAAGGAACCAGATATCATTAATATTTTGCAAAGCTGTTTTTCTTTTGGTCAAACAACATATATATCTAGTCAATGTAATAAAAAAACTCCAGAGGGTAGCTTTCAAATTTTCAATTTTTTTTCCCTTTAATAAAAAACTTAAGAGATCCGAAGATGGAAGCAGCACTTAAGAAATTATGTAGAAGCTTGCAGAGCAATCAAGTCTGCGTGAGAATGAAAAGACAGAAAATTTATCACTGACTGGGAGTTATATACTACATGAAAAATAAAAGTACTGTGGTCTTGCAGCTAAGTTTCTTTCAAAGAAAACTTGTAGATCTTCACGTTCTTGAACAGAGTTAACTCATCCATCACTTCTGAAAGCAAAATAAAATTGATGTGGTGTGCTATATTTGATTGGAAACCTTGGAGCATGTGCACAAATGAGTACTAAGCTAAGGAAGATCAGAATTACCAGTGAAAATTAGTACTTTTTGTGTGCATGGTGTTGTTGTTTCTTTTGTTTTTAAATAAATGACTCTGGTGCAGAAATGCCTTTGAAGTCATATAAACCCCCCCCCATATTTCAAATAGTGTTTTCTATACTAATTTTATATTACTTATTTTTAATGGCTTTAGTATGAATATCACTGATTATTTTTCAGTTATATTTTCTGCCCTTTAAGCTTTTCATTTTTTACTTTTAAAATACTGTTGTTTATTTCTTCATGAAAGGCATGCTGTGGAATATTTTGACTAAAAAGTTATATGATATATCTTTGCCATGGTGATCCTTCTTATTTAGTTTAGAGAATAAATATGCATTTACCACTGAGGAGTAAAATACATATGCATATACATCACATACACATTTGCATATATACATATACACACACAAATCTGGGCATCTGTGTACAGAAGTAGAAAATGCAAGTGAAAGTATCTATAGCTGAGGATGCACTTTCCACTAGCACCTTTTTATATACTTAAAACTATGGACAAAATACTTTTATTTCTGGTTATAAGGTGGAGTAATCGTTTAAGTTCATAAGGATTAGTCTCCCTTTGTTATAATGACTCAGATAAAAGTGGAAAATTTTTCAGATCAAGTCAAGTGAAGGGCAGTATTTGAACTCATGTGTGTGGTATTGGCTCAAGACATTCTTTTTATTTTGTGACCTGTCATTTAATGGAGATTTTTCTACAGTTTTTGAATATCTTCTGTCCTCTCATTGAGTGTGTGATTCTTTTAGATTGTTTCATTTTCTAACAATATGCTCTGAGGGCATGGGATGGCATGAGTACATGCATGTGTTAATGGGAAGGAGAAAAGATACTGAGATGAAACTGAAGCATTACTCTGGATTATAGGAAAATAAGTAGACATTGGCCTTAATAAACTGCCTTATCAATTGGGTCAGATTTCTCAGAGGAAAGTAGCTTGTTTGATGAAGAAATATATTATGAAAGCATTTATATAAACATCATATCACAAAAGCAGATATTGGTTGGACAACCAAGGGATAAAGGAACTCCTATGAAACAGGAATATATCTTTTAGTTTCATTTTTCTTCATCTCTCTTCTGTTCTTCTGCTTTTTCTTCATGGTCAACTGCTCTGACCCTCTCATCCATCTGTTAAAAGGGTAATAGTAAGTAAATGAGGAAGAGTGTTGAATTAAAAATCCAACTTTTTTCTAACAAATAAAAGCATGCACAACTTTTTAGTTTGTGTTTCTTTACAGTTACCAATAGAAAAATAAGCAGACTTGACCCTCAATTGGATTTCTATATCATTATTTACACATTGCTTAGTTAAATATTGTTCAAGTCAAAAGAAAAACACTGGGAAATTTTAACAGGAGTAAGACTAAGGTTGTAGATATTGATTCAAATTATCCTCAGTCTCTTGATAAAAAATGATAATCTTGGAAAAGTATAAAATATTGTCTTTTTTTCAAAAACCCCACAAAATAAAACATACTAGTAACAAAGGAAAATATACCGAGTTTAAGTGCTCTGAGATACATGAGTATTGCTGTTTGTTAAGGCTGCGATAGCTCCTCCCTGTCAAGTCAGTCCTGTGCCATTCATTGCTATTATATATGGAGTTATGAATTAAAATATGATGAAAAGGAGGAAGAAATGTGTAAGGTAAAGTGAAATTCTCAGGAATTTATTAAAGATGCTTGTGTGGTGATGGAATGGCAGCCTGAGCTATGGATATTGATGTGCATCATAGACAAAGTTTCAGTCCATAGCTGTGGGGAGAGACAGCCAGTACCTGACAAATCCTCTGATGGCACAGAGCTGATGCAGAAGCAACTGCTAGGTGAGTCCATTTCTCTTGTGTACTCTTGAAGCAAGACAGCCCTACTGGCATCCCACTGACTTCCAGCAACCATGTTGGCAGCTAAAAGTCAGTGGTTTGCAAAGTTTCTTGCACAACATGATAACCAGATTAAAAAGAGAAGAAGTACTTCTGTGGAATGGTTTCCATGATTACATTGACTATTGCATAGCTATTTAATTTTGGGGAAATATGCTTTCTTCTTATGTACTCATGAGTCAAAGACCATCATTTTAAGCAAGATTGCTCTCTTGTGAGAGCTCTACACTTTAGAGTTAAAAAGGGTCAAAATAAGATTTTATTTGACTGAGATTTCTATAAGTGTTAACAACGTCTAACTCCTGCAAATACAGAAATTAGAATCAAGCAAAAAATATATCTTAATATTTATCCCTAAATACAAAGTTATCTTATCTTTTTTTAAAGGGATAATTACTGTGATATGAAAAAAATGGATTTTGTCATCAAGAAAAAATACAAATAATACATTAATATTAGAAAATTCTAGCATGAAAAATTTATATCCCATGTTTGTTTAACTTTTATAATTTTTACCTTGATATTGATATAGACTCTTGTATGAAGAGTATATATCTATATATGTACTCTACATATGTACACAGACAGATATAGTAAGGGTTGGTATTTATGCAAAATAGCTTTTTGATCTTGATAATTTTTTATGTAGGAACTTGTTATTCTAGAAGCTTCTGTATTTTTTAAACATCCCCATTCAAATTTTTGACAGTAATTTTAAAAACATCAACAGTAATGAATCAAGAGTATGCTTAGGAATCTTTAATATCAGTTTGTGGGGTCTCCAGAAATACTTTGAAAATGAATCAAATTTGCTTACTGATGCCAATTTTTATTTTTATTTGTGAAAGAAATTAGCCATTTGTGACATGTACATCCATAATCTTTATTGCCCCAAAAAAGCTCAGGATCAGTACAGCTCTGAACTGTGGCAACCTGCATTTTTATTTTGTATTTGTGTGTCTGTAGTAAATGCTAAAATTCTTGCAGGACTCCAAAGCTGACGTATTGATAAAAAGTTTTTAACTGTTGTAAAATCCATTATAAAACCAATAGATATGCATGTCTGGGCTACCCAACTAGCCTTTTCCTCCTCTGTGTTATTTTCTGATATTCCATATTCAGTGGGATATAGTTTTCTTGCTCTTGTGCTACTGTAAAGCAAGACTAAAGGTACAAGAATAGCTGTGTGGCAATGGGCCTGTTGTCATTGTCTATCTGTTTGTGTGTATGCGAGATGGCAAGCTGAGGCCTGTGGATGTTTCTCTTCACAGAGAACACTTTCAACTGTCATGCCAGGAGTGCTATTAAAGCTGGCATGGCTGGTAATTAGATGCACTCACCACATTTACACTGCAGTTTTTGATATGAAAGTAACATTCGTATAGACATTGATGATCTAGATATATATGTGTAAAATGAGCTAACTCATTTAACTAGATTTGACTTAATCAGTGACTTGGTATTAAAAATATTTTAAGAATTTGCTTTCAATCAAGGAGAAATAAGCAGAGGTTATGACACTAAATAAACACTATTTTTATGGTCTGATGTTGTAAGAGGTATTAGTGCAGTATCTCCTAAGTTGTGAAAAAAACCCAAACAAAAACAAACAACAAACAAAACACAAAAAGGGATTATAGCTCACTTTCCCCCACTTTAAATCTTGCATGTTAATCTTCCATCAGTTTCAATGTGTCATTAAGTAAGTAGCTACTGGGTATAACTATGCCCCTTTATTTTCTTTACTGAATAAACTCAGTTTATTCTTATATTTAACTAGTGCTTACCGCTGAAACTGTACTCTTCTGCTAGATTTAATTTTGCATCCTTCTACACTGTAGTGTTTATGCTGGTATTTTTTCTCTTTGAGTCATATAATCAACTACATAGTTTTCTGTAGGACCTTAATTTACTGTTTTATCTCCCCAGTTGAAATGTGGCTTTCTCTTCTCAAATTTTCTCTCAGTAAGACTTTTTTAATTTCTCTTTTTTTTGTTTTGTTTTGTTTTGTTTCTGTTGTATCAAGCGTGTCTGCTTCAACAACACAATCTCTAGCTCAGAAAAAATCCCCAAAGTCAAAGGAGAAATAAAATCTGGAAGGGTGAAAAATGTGAAACCAGTATATCTACCTATCTAAAATTGAGTACTGTTGTTTTGAGGGAAAGAGACTCTGGGAGAAGGGTACAGATTGTGAGTGTCTGAGGATAAGCACAGGTAAGCACAGCTGAGGAGAGAGTTGTCTTCTGTTGGGCCTCATGTCCCAAAGATGCATCCTATGATCCCACAGAGAATGTTGAAAATCATGTGGGTGCATCAAACTAAACCCTCAGCGTTAAAACATGCTGTATTTCAATTTTATAGTGTCTAGTTTTTAAATGTGTTGCAAGGGGAGGGGAACTGATAGGAGTAAATCACTGTTTATTTTTCAGTCTTCCAGAGCCAAGGTAATGTATAAGATCAAATCAAAGAAGCAGTAATCGTTTTCAGGTATCCAAAAAGCACAGTTCTCATATTTAATCAAAGCTGCCTGAAGGCTGAAAAACACTAGCCTAGTCATGGTTCTTTTTTTTGAGCACAAATAATACCATGTGAAGCACATATAAGAAAAACAAAGACAGGTCTTTGGAGATCTAAAAGTCATGATGGAAAGAGAAAACACGATGATCTGAAGTGGTAGATTTTTAAGCTGATGAATAGTAATGTGCTGAAAAGTATGAGCATTCTGTAGGAGCTGTCTTGTTTTGTGGTCAACAGTCTTAAAATAAAGCCAACAAAATAAAGAGAAATAAAGGAGCAATCTCACTCATCATATATAGCATATCAAATGTGTGCTTCAGAAGAATAATAGAAATAAAGGACAGAAAATTGTCAAAATATGCCCTTTTGGTACAAATACCTAGAATCTAAATTTATTGTACTTCTTTAGAGAGGTAGGATTAGAAAATGAAAATTAAATTATTTTTAAAAACTCTCCAAATTATACCTTTTGTATTAGAAGATCCTTATTTCACAAGAAAGGTAAGGCAAGCTTCAGAATGGGTAAAATCCTACCCTCTTGAGTGTGTGGTGTTTATCTTCTGAATTTGAAAGAATTATGATTTCATAAAATCTGTCAGATAGACTGCACAATAATGTTGCCCAGATGAGAGGATTTTACATAAAAATCCTCACTGACACTACCAGAGCTTTTCCTGTACAGATGGGAACCACTGAATCATCTGGCCTTTACATTGTATGGCACAGGATTTAATAAGATTGAAGAGAGTTAAAAAATGTGAGATAAAAATAAGAGATGCATAACTATTTTGCAGAAAAGAGCTTGGGGGGGGGGGACATTGACAGAGGTGCTCAAAGCAGCTACTTTGTAAGCATTCATGTAAAACAAGAAATGATTGATCTAGATGTAAGACAACAAATGAACCTAGTAAAAATAAATGGTTTGTACAATGCTTGCAGTTTTATAATTTAAATGTCCACAGTATAATAACTTTACATCTAATGGTTTATCATATTAAAGCATGATTAAGCATTTAAGTAAGAAAAATAGTAAAAACCAATCAAACAACCAAAACCTACAAGTGCAATTCTGGATTTTCCCAGGCTGAGATATGGAAAAACTATTTTTCCACATTTTTGTTGATTTAATGATTTCACTATGAGACACCGAATACTCTGAGCAGGATGAGGAAAATGAATGGTATTAGTGAAGCTGGGAGATTGCAAACCTGGTCTTGTATAATACTCTTAGCTGATGGAAGTTTCCATGTATTAACTCTAAAATTAATTTGCTTGAGTCATTTAAACATTAGCAAATTTAGAGCAACTTACGTAACCTACAGATTGAAAGAGTTCTCATACAAAATTAAAGTGTTCTGTTTCTTTCCCAAATTAGTTCCCCAGGTAGCTGCACTAAAAACCAGAAGGTTACAAAAAGTATCACTCTTAAATCAATTTGACGCCAGAGAAAGTCCATATTTCATAAAGAAGAATTGATAATCAAAGACTCAGGCTGCCCTGCCCTTGGAAGCCGGGTTTTCACCAGGGAGTTGTGATATCACAGGCAGGTTTGAGGTGGCAAAGGAATTGTTTTCTCATAAGAACAAGATGGATAAGTTCAGTAGATTGCATTATCATTTTTGGAAATATTACATTACTTATCCTGCTTGTCGAGCCAGTTGTTAGTGGCCTCCTTAATGCTCTGATTCTTCTGCTGCCTTTCTAAGGCCTTTGCCTTTTCAATGTTGCTACAGCAGGGTCTAATGCGAGGAAGGAAAGATGTTGTTTCTTTGATATGGTCTCCTAAAGGGGAGAGAGGGTCCTTAATTGGGAGACTCTCTCCTCTTCTGCAGGTTGCCCCCAGCCCATGAACCCTGGATCCAGTGCAGAAGTCACTGATTAGTCCTCACAGAGGTATGGTCAGTGCTTCAAACTTTATCGTAGGGCGAGCAGGGTTAATATGCCTTCTCAAGGTACCCACACATACAACAATGGTTTACGTTTGGCTAATGCTGTCTGTCCATGCACCCGTCACGCTGCTGATTGGGCAGTAGGTGGCATCCACGCGGACGGCAACAGGGAACTCCAACCACTAATGATTGTTTTTCTCCAGCCTAGTGGTTACATTCCTAACCATCACACCTGCAAGGACACAGTGTCCTTGACCAGGCTGTCTGTAGTGAGCAGGGGGTTGTGCATACCGGCTTCTGTTAAGATGCCATGGCCTGAATCCACAAGCCATGCCCCAACAGTCTCCAGCTAATACAATAACACGGTAATAAACAGACCTTAGATGATTGCAACAGTACCTCAGCTTAACTAGGAAACAAAAGACTAGCCAATAAAACAAAAGAGCACAACGCTGAATAGTTAAAACTATCATTTAGTGATTACTTGTAATTTTGACAGTTTCTACATCAGGATACAGGAACTTATGCCACCACAGAATGTATATTTTCTTTTAAATGATTTCAAAAAGTATTAATATTTATACCTTTGGCTGCTAGACACACTTCACACTCTGTGTTAAACCACTGGCACTTCAGAAACATCAGCTGTTGTTGAAGAATATGGACAAGAAAAAGGGTAGAATTATTATCATGCATGTTTCTGTAAAACTGTTCAAGAGTTTTCACAGTTACTTTGTTCTCAATTCAGAGAAAAAACATGCTTAAAATTTTCTGTATATCTCTTTGTAAGAAATAGAATAGCAGGCCGAAAGTGACCAAAATTCACAAAAAGTGACAATGTCATAGATATTTTAGCCATGGTCATTAGTTTGAATGCTGCTTTGCATTTATCTCCTACAATTTTTGACCCTGACTGTGAAACAAATCTGCAGTATATTGAATTTTTATACCTTCCTTTTGTTGGGTATAATTTGACTAAAACTCCACACAAAGTAAATCAATCAAGAACAGTTTAAAGTATGTAATGAGAACCTGAATTAGTGATAATCAGATTCTAAATGGAAATTCTGTTTTCAAGAAATTAGGAATTCTGCCTCAAGTACTGCACATACTGATGTTCCACTAAAAGAGTTTGGTGTTCTTTGGAATAGGTGCTCCAGCAGAATTCATGTAAGCTTGTTCCCTAGAAAAAAAAACACGAGCAAAACCTCAGTGATACTGGTGAGGCCTAAAGAAATAATGCCCAGTGTACCTGTATGAGGAGGATGATACCAGGAGAGCAGCTTTAAAACACCTAGAATAATGCAAGATGCTCATTATTTGACAAAACTCAAAAGCACATTGAAATTGGGCCCTTTTAAAAGGGGCCACGACCTGGAAATGAAGAAGGTGAAAGCAGTGTAGGTATGATTTTCAGGTTTATATATTGAATTGGGGAGATGGGGAGGGAAATCATGTACCTAAAATAAAATAAAAAATAAACAGAAATATAATTAAAAATATGATAAAACAAAATAAAGACTATACAACCAAAGACTATAACTATATCAATGGTTGTTTTTCTTTATTATGAAAATGGGATGCTTTTATTCTAAGTTTATTAAAATTTTAATAATTTCATTAATCTTATCAAGACACCATCAAAGTTAATAGTGAGTTTTATAACACTGTTTATTTTAATATAGCTAGACATCAATATATTGAAAACTTCTTTAATTCTTCCATTAGCTGCAGTCCACAAAATAAGAAGGATTAATCATCTCCTGTAAGGAAAGAATATGTGATCAGAGTCTTCATTTTAAATACATGGCAAATTCTAAAAAGAAAACAACTTCATTTTTTTATTTCAGTTGGGATTAAGGATGAAATTTGAAATGCCCATATCTCTCAAGAGAATTCTTTCTTTTCTAAAAATTCTGATCTCAGTTGTGCAGTGGAGTTCATAGCTCTCCATAAGATCATTTTATGCATGCTATTCACATTCTGAGTCATGTAAACTTGCAAGGAAAGGAGGAAAGCAATACAGAGAAAATGTTTAATGTTCTACAGATGGCTCCACTTGTTAATTTTTTTCAATAACATAGATTATATTTCTACATTTACTCTTCAGAACACTGCATGTGACAGATATGATATAGCACACCAAAGAGTTTCTCCTGTTTCATATTTGATGAAAAAGGCACAAAAGATAATGGAAACAAAAAGCACAGCTGCTAATGCCAGCATGAAATTTTGAGCTGTATGGGGCATGAGAAAATAGAGTATGGTAAGGTGTGCCAAAATACAACAAAACATTTATACTGAGAGTTTTCTAATTATTTTATGTTTATCTAATCAAAACAAACACTGCTGGAAGAGCTCAAGTAGAACAGAAATTATTGTTCTTCAAGTCTTGATGCTTAAAATTAGGTATCTAAATCTTCAGTTAAACTCTAAGGGAGTATATCAAAATAATTGCCTCATTGCTTTAGAGTTCATTGAAGTTAACAACATAAGAATAGTCTCAGTCATATAATAAATAAAACTACTTGCCTTACTTTTAAAGTCACTAGAATTGTCCTTTTTAGGAGATTTGGAAGACTGTATCAGGAATATAAAATAATGATGACTCATAAAAAGAGAAATGTTTGGTTGATGCAGAAATATCTGTATGCTGCACATAGTTGAGTTCTAAATCAGTGCAAGATGGAATCAGTTGGAAAAATCAATTACAGCTTGAATCAGTATTACTTAATTCCTTTAAAGACACCACAGGGTAAGAACTAGTATAACTGAAGTGTGCCTTATGATGCTTTTGGTAATACCACACAAAAATTTGCTTATCCAAAACAGGCTGTATGAACTGACCAGATACTATCTGCAGACTGGCCATTAGTATGTTAAGAAGACCTGTTGGGTATATGTATGTATAATGAATAAGTGCAAGTTGTATAGTGATCTTGTTTTTAGTTTAATTACAACTGATTTTTTCAGATGGATAATGAATGAGGGGTTTGAAGGCAAGATATGAAATTTTGGATAGCATTTTAAGCAGGTTGGCCATATGCGGTTTACTAAGCTGTCATTGCTTATAGATTTGAAATGACACTTCTACATCCTAACATGAAGGGTTAGTCTTTGAGTAAAATGAACTTGGTAAATACTCCACAGAACTGGACAGAAATAAGATCCATGCACCTAAATATATCTAAATAATCTAAATCACTTTGCTACTTTTTTTTTTTAATATGAAAATGCACTTTTTTATCCTTTTCTGGTTATGATTTACTTTTGCAGCCATCACTCTGCTTTAGATGTGGTCACACACTATTTTATACACAGCCAAATTGATCCACTGGACCAACTACAAACTTAGTTGAATAGATCCACAGGCAGCAAATCAAATCACTTGCTATAATAGTGCTTTAATATTTGAAAATAAATATGATACACCACTTTCATTTTTCCGAACTGTTTGTTTAACTCTTTGTCTTCTTACGATGCCCTTGGAATGCATTAGTATATTCACAGAGTGATGAACTTGGCTTTGTTTTTGCATATTTTGTTTTCAAACGAGGCTACTACACTGAATATAACTGTGCCTCCAAATTAGAAGAGTGAAAGCATAATCCACGTGGTTTAATATGATGTTTTATTTTAAAACTGTATTTCAAAAAAGTGTTTACATTAAATAAATCTGCATATGATGTATATGATCTTCATCTGCTTTGCTACTATAGCCCTGGCTTGGCAGGGGTTTGGACTAGATTACCTCCAGAAGTCACTTCCAACCCAAACAATTCTGTTTGTGATGCTGTGACACCTGTACCTGATCTAGTGTTAAACTACCTACTGAGGTATTTCTGTGTTGCATGATGGAGTTAGCAGCCACAGTTGGGACAGATAAAATATCACACTTATTAAATTTTTCTTGCATCCACAGACACTTAGGCTAAAATATTGTCCTATGTGAATAGCAGTTTTAAATAAGATAATCTAATTTTGCTATGCTTTTATGGCTTGTCTAAGTAATTCTCCTAATAGGTCTTTGTACTGCCTAGCACCTAACACAGGTTTGAATGCAACATGAATGTATTTTGAAGAGCTTTGAGTAATTATGCATTATCTGTTCATTGTTGCTAATTCCACTATAAGCTACATAATATCCAGTAAAACCTATACACAGTGTGTAGTACTGGAATGCATTCGAACAGATGCATTCTCCTGCTGATTTCTTTCTTTCCCATGCATTTTTGGAGTACTGTCTAACCAAACTGAGCAAATATATTGCATGAATAACTCATTAATTTTGCCATTCCTGTATTTGCCAAATCACTGGTTCTCAAATACATTCATTATTCGAACTTATGTGGGAATTTATTAGGTGAATAAATCTTCATCTGTAGACAATTTTAATAGAAGATTAATGAGATTACCAATTTATGTTTGGTTTATTCTGTTCTGCAATAGATACAGACATTCTAACATGACTTGGAAATTGTTATTTTTAAACAGATACTGAATTGAGGGTGGCAGTTTTTGATTATAGTTTCCCATTTGCTGGATGGAACTATTGATGGAACCATTCAGCATTCAGCTCTCAAAATTTCTGCTCTACTTCTTTCTTAATTTGGAACAAAATCTTGCTGGGTGCCTTTCAGAAAAACAAAACAAAACAAAAAAACCTGGTTAAGCATAAGTGATCTCTATGTATCTCTTTTCCCATTCTTCAGTATCATACATACTGGGTTTTCTTATCCATTCTCTATCTCTACCCCTTCTACTTGTTCCAGAAATTTAATTTTGGTTTGTTTGTTTGGGTTTTTTTGGTTGGTTGGTTTTTTGTTTTGTTTTGTTTTTTTTTTAAATCTCTCAAGTCTTTCTTTTGTCTCTTAAATCACTTCTTGTTATTTCTAATTCCTGTATTAAGCTGTCTGGAGAATCTTCTTTTCTGTGATCTTGTCTCACCATTTAAACTCTTAGGTTGTTTACTGGTATTTCTCTCAGGAAATACCCTTTCCTAGAAATATAATGCTGAGTCCTATGTTTCTGTACTTCAACCCCAGGTCTTCTGCTCCTGTTTTTAGTATTATCAATTTCATATTGATTGTAAGTCACTTTATCTAATCTACACCTTTCTGTCTAGGCTACAACTTCGTGTGTTTTGGGTTTTTTTGTTTGTTTGGTTTTGTTTTTTGGTTTTTTTTTTTAAATGATCCCTCAAGATTTTGAAAGACATCAATATATTTTGAGTAAAATACTTCCTATAGGGAACATGTTACTCGTTGCAGAAGACTAAATTTACATTGTGCATGATTGTAGGTGGAGTGAGGGCAGGCTTTCTGGGTTTATCCACCTGGTTCCTACCTTGAAACTTGACTTCTGCCTCTTTGGTGCTTAGTAAATCACTAAAACCAAACACCTCATAGGTGACTAGTAATTACATGTGTCTGAAGAAAATAGGTTTTGCAAGCAGACATTATCTCACCCATATTTATTCTCTGAATGAAGAGCTTCTGGCTAAAACCAGTTGTGGTGTGGGCAAAAAGAAATCGTTTTAGAATAAAGATGCTTACAGAAATGAGCAAACTAACTATGCATATTGCACCTGCGTTTCAAACCTGGGCATTTATTTAGCAACTTATTAGTCTTTTATTAAAGCTTTCTAATGTAACTTTATATGAACATCACCTGATATTTTAAACATCTCTCCATACAAGTAGTGCCTAATATATTTTCATAATGTGCACTATGAACTGTGTAAATCTCTCAGTTCTGACACTTTAGAATGATGTTGGCTTCCAGCTTGAAAAAAGTAAATGATTTAGCAGAGATAAAATTTTGGAAGTGTGGCATGTATTTTGATCCTGCTTCAAAATGTTGACAGTATAACTGTAACAGCAGACGTATTTCCCAGTGACTATAAATAGTTTTCCTGAATCAATAGTACTGGATTATATCAGGCAAAGCAGCACCATTTATGCTAAGAGGTGTGCATGCTGTGATTTTTCTGAAGTCTCTTTTAGTTCAGTTGTGTGTGTTTTTCAATTATACTAAAATATTAGATCATCACTACTGATCACTTGTAATCACTGCTTTTAAATTGACACATTGATTGATAAGGCAGGATTATCATGTGATTAAGAATGAATAAGAAATGGGAAAGTTCTGTTCCCAGCAGTGTCCCAGATTTCTTTTGTGACTGCTTAAACAGTTTAGGCTCTTAGTATTCTTTTTGCCATTTAAACAAAAAGAAGGCATCTGTGTTTACTTCTGGAAATATGCAGGAGCAATATCTCCTGTAAATGAGTAAATTAATCTGATGTTTTAAGGATAAACACAGAAATTTCTTTTATAATGAATTTCAACAACTTCTTTGTAATTGCTTTTAGAAACAAAATAAGACCTTATTTTCTTCTTGCATTATTCTTCCAAATTTCATTTCTTCCAAAATTCATATGTGACTGGGTAATCCTTTTAAAACACATTTCTATAAATTTACAGAAATTAAGAACAAGAACCTACTTGACCGGTTTCTGACTCCAATAGAAATGGCACGAATGGTATGATAACTTAAAAAAAAAAAGTCTTTGAATATTTAACAGATAAAAATACTTTTTTTTTAATTTTTCCTTCTTAAGTAAAGGACTTGGAGAAAATCTGATTTTTTGGCAAATCTCAACTTTTAAAATATTACTGTACTGGTGAAAATAGATTTTCTACATTTAATTGGATAGTATGTCATACGTAATTAAAGATCCATCAGTTTAAATTAGCTAAGTTTTGGAGTAGAGCTGAGTCCTGAATTGAGTTCCTTGAGATGTACAAGAAGTGAAGAGTTTCAAGTAGCCATTTAACATCTCTCACATTATTTAAGAAATGTGTGCCACTTCTCGCCATATTACTGGCAGGAGCAAGTGGGTTTCTTGTGAGTGTCAGAGTCTCAAGAGTGACCTTTGAAAAAGGAAAATGAAATAAAATTTGTGCAGAATATAAGACTACAGCTTTAATTTTGTCCCGGAGTGACGTTCTAAGTAAGAAATATGAAGATATCCTTTTTTTTTCTTTTTTCATTTTTTTTTTTTTGCGTTAGGATTTGCCAACATGAAGCTGTCACATTATCCCTTTTACATCACGTCATTCCTCTGTGCAGAAGCAGTGGCAAAATGGTTAGAAATTAATTGCAAGGGCAAAAGAAGAAATTAGGATGCAATGGACGAAATTTGGCTTTTTGTTTGTTGTTTTGGTTTGATTTTTGTTGGGGTTTTGTTTTTTATTTGATTTGGTTTCTTTGAGGGTTTTTTGTTTTGGTTGGTTTGTGGGGGGTTTTTTTGTGTGTTTTTTTGTTGTTTTGGTTTTGTGGTGTTGTTGTTGTTTTTTGGGGTTTTTTTTGTTTTTTTTTTTTTTTAGTTCAAATTATTATAATGTTTCCTGGAAAGACAAAGGAGGATTCTGGCTGAGTAGAACTGTGAACTAACTGATGTGTGGAATTATGACATTGTCTCCCAGCTGAAAAGTTCCCTGCATTCTTTACCATATCTAGGTGTAATATCAGTATGAATATTTGATGAAATTTATCTCCTAAAGAAGTGAAAAATTCTACAATATCAAAGTCACAAAAACAATAAGCCAGGATACCTGCCCCATTTAATATTCCTTGTGCTCTTCTGGGACAAGCTGATCTCTCTCAAGGAGAGACAAAATGACTTGTGCCTATGAGACTTATTATATTCTCCTCTTGTTCTCTAGAACTGTAGGAAAATGACTCTTACCCCTTGTAGATATCAGAGTTCACAGACCTACTTGCTTAAAAGTGAGCAAGGGCATTCTTTGAAGAATTGCTTCCTTTATAGTCTTAGTACAGCTTGGGTTGGAATTGGATATATGATGAGATACATGTCTAGGAGAGAATTAAGCTACACAACAGTGTATATTAATTTAGACTCTTGTTCCAGACATGCCATCACTATTTTGACTGACTTATTTCCTAGCAAAACCCACAAGCAATCATGCCTCATCTCCATCAAACAGATTTAGGATAAATGTACTGATCAGACAATTAACGGATGCTTACAAACTGCACAGGGCATTTGAGCACACCTGATGTTTGAGCACTGCCACAGAAGTGTGCATGACTTTTTAAAATTTTTTGTGAAGTTTAATTCTATAATAATGCACAAAATATACAAAAGGATGATACTTATTCATTGCTGCTCAAGGGGATTTTTATTGGTTGGGAATAGGTTATGTAAACTGCAGTAATAGATGTTAACAATTTGCCAATGTGCCTCAGCATCAGGTTAGGTGAGTTGTTTTGGGTTTGATGGTGGTGTGTTTTTAACCAAGGTATCAGACAGATATCCCTAGAGTTTTTATGTGACTGTTACAGGTCACTGTCTCTTGGAAAACACAAAAGCATGTTAAGAGAAGAGAGGCCCTTGTGGAACTTTTGCTTAAAAATAAACTCAGCTTTACAAGGCTGATATAGAGTTTTTGCTACTTTATTGATAAAATTTCAAAATCTGTCCTTGCTGTAAAATGAGGTAAACAACTGTTCTCTATTCTATCAAAGACTAAGTTAAACTCCTAGCTTCATGACATATGGCTCTAGAAATCACATGTGTGAGACTTTGAGGATATGAGCTTCAAAATAGAGAATATTTTGTCTTGGTGGACAGAAATAAATCATAGCAAAGACATATGGATGTCAGGATTACTACCATAGAAATTCATAGGTAAAAATTTAAAAGTCTAAGTATCTAAATATGTTGGAAAACTAGCTTAAAGAATAAACAAGGCTAATCCAAAGACTTTGACATTCTTGTTAATATATAATTCCTATAAATTAAATTTTCATTATGGTTTTAGTAAACTTTTCAATACAAAATATTTTTCCTAGACAACCACAGTATGATATATTTAACTTAATACACATTTAAATACTCAAGATTAAATGAGCTGCCAAATTCTGAAATGTGGAGTGTTAGTTCTTTCATTTGCATCAGTGAATGTTTTCAGCTGCAAAGTTTTTTTATTTAATTATTTGCTTTAAGTTCTCCAGCCAGTGGAAGGGTGACTGTCCAGCAGAGGAAAATAAAAGTTTGAATTAATGTTCTAGTTAAATTCTGATACAGAAAAAGAGAGAGAACTTGTTCCTTCTTTCTTACTCTTTTTACAGACTCCGTTCTTGGACATGCAATGCTAAGGTTCCCCAGTAGATGCCCTAAGAGATCTCTTATAAACATAATGACTGAGCACTGAAATTGAGTATCTGCAGCTTTCTCTTTGTGTGAAGTTTTTAAAATAGAAACTGTATTATCTACTATCAAGTGGTATTATGCTTTCAGATTTCAGTGATAATGAATAATGAAATTATTTGATCCCAAATGAAGTCGAAAAAAGCTGGATGATAGGAAATTAAATATTTATCCTTATTGCCTAATTATTTTTCAATACTAATACTTAATGTGGATATTAATTCAGTAGTGTATTATCTCTTTACTGTTTAATCAGTTGTTACTTTATATTCACAAGATGAGAATGGGGACAACATCATCTTGTCAGAATCACTATCACTGCAAAGCTGCTCCACACTGAAATGAACTTATGGCATTTATTTGATTATAGATAATGGAAATATCTACAGATCTAACCTCAGATCCTGGGCTTACCTGCCTCCCTCACCATCCCAGAGTTTACATCTGTTGTTTTTTGTGGTATAAATTTGAATTATTTTGATGAATTTCAAAGATAGTTTTCTTATGTGTGAACAATGTTGCATATTCCTTTTATTTGAGTCTCTTTGTGAGAACTGGCTTTGAGGAGATATGGGGGAAAATCTTAATGTGCCTTTCTGATCCCTTTTGTCATTTGGGAGATCTCCTGTGACAGATGGTTGGCACAACGTTTCTCCAAGCCACAAGTCAGCTAATTTTCTTCTATGTCATTTGCCAGTGTCTGTCATTCTGGTGCTTATGATGCCCTGCTGTAATAAAAGCACTGGTCCAGGTCTAAGTACATTTCTTGTGGGTTTTTTTGTTCAGGACAGAGTTTATAGTGGATGCATTTTCATCTTTCATTAAAATATTGAACAGATATTGAGTGAATTAGACTAGTGGAAAATGAGGGAAAGATGTATGTGTCCAAACTTCATGCTGTGTGTGTGCAAGAGAGAGAGAGATTTGGAAGATTATTCATGCTACCCCATATCAGAGCACCCTGAGAGTTCCTTTGCTGTCATTGACTTCAAGCTAGTCAATGATCTTCACCATTAACAGCTGCACTGAAGGGGCAGCTGCTGTCTTCAAAAAAAAAAAAAAGGAGGAATAATTTGTTAAGAAGTGGAAATTAAACCCTAAAAATTACAGTACTTTGGATTGTATATTTTAAAATAAGATTTCATTACTGCTTGAATCTATCAGTGCCTAAAATTATTTTTAGTATTAAGATACAAATGCAAGTATGTTTAAAGTACTGCAAATTCTTGATTCAAAGAAAAAAAATAATTTTCGGGGTTTTAAGGTGGTTACTACATTGTAAATGTTGGGACAACAAATTAATTAATACCTAGTAGTATCAGATATTAATATCCTGAATTCTTTGGTGAGCATTCATAGGAATGTTTTGGCCATTTTGAATGTTTAAAGATATATCACAGAAAAACAAATTGAACTTGAAAGTGGTGAGGGGTACCAAGCCCCATAGAAGTCTCTGAAATAATCTGAAGAGTGAGTAACAGTGCAAGTTTCAGAAGTGCCTATTTTTCCCCTTACTGATTGTTAATACAAAATCCCAAGCACAAATTAAAAATAATAAGTAAATAAATAAATAAAAAGCTTTAGAAGTGGTAGCAGTAGAAAAGCCAAGAGAAGAAAAATAGTCACTTCTGAAATTTTATGCTTACTCTAATTCTGCATTTATTTTGCATGCAAAATTCCATGTTTACAAGGAATGTAACCCCTTCTCCAGAATTATTGGCAGTAGAAAAGGAGATATAAATCAGTCAAATAAAGTGACTGTTACTAGTATGAGAGCAAATCTTTTGGACTGTCCTGGTTTTAGACTGCTAGCTGAAGTTAAATCACAGCATGTACAAATACAGAATGGATTGCTAAACAACTTTTACCATGTCTTATTTGCATTAACTTCCTTTCAACATATTGAGACTTTGGTCTTCTATTTGTCTCACATAAAATTTTCTGCTGTATTGGATCTTATATTAAGCAGCACCTCATAAATACAAAATTTAAATCTTTATTATTAATACCTATAGTCTAAACAAAAATAAACCAGCTTGGAAGTTCCTTTGTGTTTCTCATCTTTACAAGAAAACATCAGTACTTGCTACATGTGTTCTCCTTTGCCCAGTGGCAAATGCTTCAAATATGGTGACCGGGGTAGAAAAATAAAACCCAAGCATAACTGATTGTCAAGTACATGGGACTCAAGTATAGCAAACTCTGAAAATTGTGTGGCATACTATATGGGATCTGTAAGGTACTATCATAAAGTATCCAAATTAAAGTTATGGAAACCAGGAACATACTGCTAAGCATCAGCAGTCTCTCTGGACTAACAATTAATTGCTAAATACAGAACAAATTCTTCACTGAAGTAGTGTATATTGGTTTGCATTGCATCAGGTGAATATCCCAGTGTAATACTCTGGGGATGGAAATGTTTGAACTGCAAAAAGTGATGAGGTAATGTATGGATCACAAATAAAAATAAAAATTAATTAATTCACATATTTTGTCTGTGTGTGCATGTAACAATGGAGCCAACAATGTACACAATGGAGCTTTTAAATAATATCCATTGACCAGAAGACAGCTGTCAGCATACAAATAGGCAAACTTTATTATCCAGCTATGACCTATGATAGCTGATACAGATATAAATTAGAGGAAAAATTAGAAAAAAAAAATGTGCTGCAAATACATCAAAGTAAGTTTAATTAAATATGAACTTTTAAATTGAATATCTCGGTGAATGTACAAAGAAGAAAGATAAGCATGATCAGATAAACACACTCAAAAATTCAGGAATACCAAGATATTGTGTCATTATTTACACTCAAATTTAGGAGTGCAAGGCCTTCCAAGTTAGAGATTTTCAGAATTTTTTTTGAGGCTCTTTGTTTACCAATTTGCAAAGCCAAGCAGTAAGTTATAGTATGTCAAACCTTGCAATATTTTATAGATTTTATGACTATTTTGATAATTGAGTTATATAAATTATTTATGTAATTGTTGATTTTTTGTTTCACGTGCTTTCATAATGGCAAAGGAGAATGGATGAGCAAGACGCCTGTTCACCCTCACAGTGCTTCGATTTCGTCTTACTTTTGAACAAGTTGGTTTTGGGTTTACCTCTGTCCCAGGAGAGTTTCTGGTGTAGCTGTACTAGCAGACTTAGTATCAGTTTTGTTCTGCAAAAATTGTCATTGAGTTGTGCACTTTTATTCTATCTGTACTGTGCAAAGAATCTGAGAAGGCTTAAGAGAAAAAGGAGGGGAGAAGTAGAATAATAGGGAGTCAGAAATGCTACCCAGATGCCAGCCAAGCTGCTTTCATGATAACCAGCAATTATGAGGGGCTGGGTCAATGAAAGTCTGGTTTATTTGGCTTTATATTCTACACTCTGTGTGTCAAAGTTAATCGTGTTTCTTCTTGCAGTGCCATGACCTAATTAGCAGTCCAGTAAGAATTCCCTCACAAAAAAGTAATAAGCTAATGCAGTTCCACTTATCCCATTTCCCGTGTTAACTAGTTCAGTTTTTTAGGTATGGCATTTACCTAGTTTTGTTTCTCACTACAAGTTTATTCCACATGTCGACACAAGTGTAATTAACCTAGAAAGCTGATGTACGTCAGAGCAGCTGACCTCTGTCTGGCTTTACCATAGTCATGGGTGATTTACAGCCAGTTTAATACTTTAATCTGTAACGTATTTTCCCAAAAGGCACGAAACAGGTAACCTATAATGAGTAGATACTTAATTTTCATAATGATTTAATATTGAAGTAGCTACTCTTTAAAAGTGGTGGAATGGATAGTAAATTAATTTCAAAGTAATAAATCAGATATCTGAACCTGTTGCCTCATGATAAATCAGATTCAAGTAAGACTTCAAACTCCCGTTTCTTTGCTTGACTTCACATAAACGTGTTTCTAATTTTTTAAACCATTAGCTTCCAGTTGGATTTTTTGTTTTCTTGTTTCTGTTCATCTAACAGAATTTCTTTTCCTGCTTATAATCAGAATATGGAATTAATGGTCTTATCTCAAGATGATTTTTTCCCTCTATATTTTTCGTAACTAAATATGATTCCCAGTAACATGTTACTCTTTCTGGCTTGGGTTACCAGTGAACTCTACCTTGACACTGAAGCACTGAAATTTGCTATTGATGTCAGGGATTGCCTGTATAGGCTGTGCAAAGCCTCCGGCATACTTGAGCTTTCAGATAGCCCGTTGATATATTAAAGCTTATAAATATTGCATAACAACCACCCTACTTGAAACATGCAAGCACAACAATCCTCCGTGCTTCACCGAGGAATTACTCGCAGTTTCGCAGCAGTTGCTCTTCTCCCTGCCGGCGCCCGCGCTGCCGCCCGCCCGGGGCGCTGATTGCCTTCGGGGGCACGGCTCGGTGGGCACCGGGGAGGAGAGGCACCCGGGCAAAGGGAGAGGGGCGATGTCCCTGAGGAGAGGGAGCCGAAAAAGGGAGACGCTGAACTCTGCCGCGGCAACAGCCCTCCGCGTGGGCAGGGAGCAGCCCTCCGGCAAGAAGGGGTGGGGAAACACGAGGTGCTGTATTTACCTGTCCCACGGAAAAATAGAATTAAAAAAGAGAAGAGGGAGGCGGTAGTCGCGAGCAAGTTTTGTGGCACGCAGGGAGACGCCGGCAGCCCTGTGGGCGGTGCGGGGGCGGTGCGAGGCGGAGCGGAGCGGCGGCGGGGCCGTGCGGGAGGGGCGGCTCTCGGGCTCGACGGCGGCGGCAGCGCGGCCGGTGCTGTCCGGGCGCGGCGGTGCTGAAGGGCGGGCGCCCCGCGCCGCCTCCCGCGGCGCCTCGGCCCGGAGCTGCTCTCCGCGCCTGCTCCCGCTGGGAAGCGCCGTGTTGGGAACTGCTGCGAGTTTTCTCCGGACCGGTGGCTCCGTTCCTGAATCGCGGCGGGCCCGCTTTTGGCTTTGTTAAAGGAAGAAGTGTTCCTCTCTTTGTGATTTGCGCGGGGACCCGGCGAGCTGTTTTTTTCTGGTCTTCCTTTTGCGGATTTTAGTCACTCTAGGACGAGGTAAGCTGCAATACTAATACATATGTATATCCATATCTATTTCGGATAAATGGTGGTGGGGTGCTGGATGGGATAGAGGAGCTGGCAATTAAAGCCAGAGCAAACTTGGAAGCTTGGTAGCCCATAGGCTGATGTAGGGGCAAGGCTTGGAAAAGTGGTGCAGTTTTCAGTGAACAGGGCTCTGGAAACAAAAGATGAATCTGAATGAGAAGTTAAGAGGCTTATTTTTATTGAAAACTGGCTCCCGGGGTAATGTTTAATTATTTGAGAATATTTTATATTAAAAATTTTGAATTTTATAAAATTATATCAAAAGGCATTACAGAACCTTCTTTGTGTGAACACCGGTTTAGGGGTACTAGAAAAGCTCTGGTTGATTCTGTCTGGAGGAAGAGGGGATATGCGAGGTCATTCTGGGAAGTAGCGAGTAAAGTAGGAATTAAAGAGGATTTAAAAGCATAGCCCCATGTTGCTCTGGCTTCTTATGCGTGCCTGTATGCGTGTATAACAGAAGGACGGTGATATCTTGTTACTTGACAAATGGTTCAGCCCTGTAACACTGTGAACTTGCAAAACAGCACCTTTATGAAAGGGATCATCACCACCTCTGCTGACAAGGTCAGTGTGCTCTGTGTGTGTCTATGAAAGTTGTGGATTTTTTTCCTTTGATGCTGGTTGAACATCAGGCCTGCCTCCAGGATGCAGCTAGGTGTAAATGTGAATCCTGTGTTTAATAATACTGTCTTATGTTGCATTTATAGAACTGCTGTTGTTGGTAATTGATTAAAACTGAGAAACGTAGGCAGATGCAATGTTTTGGTCTTTCAGCATTGTTTAACCTCTCACAAGCTTGGTAGGGAGCTGTGCCTCGCTGAGGAGTTTGCTGCTGCTTCTTCTGTGAGTTGTCAGAGTTGTGCACATGCAGAGCTTAATGCCACACAGGGATTTCTGCACACATGGAGCTAAGCGCCATGCAGGGATTTCTGTCTGAGATTAAGGCTGTTTCCAGAAGGAATAGGCTGTTGCTGGTAGCCAGTGCTACAGCGATGACTGAACAGAATGAGCAGGCAAATGAGATCCCTACCTTGTATTTTTTAGGATTATATAGCACTTCATACTCTTTTGTCTGTGATAAATTTTCTTGGGAACTGGGACCTAAACCACAAGTGTTTCTCCACACAGTTTTCCTGCACAAGTGCTAGCAATTGTAGTAACTCTCAGCATAATGTAATTTTGCTGATGAGATGAAGCTGATGAAAGGAGGTTGTTTCATAGTATTAGTATTTTTTTTAACTTCTGCATCATTTATTTAATGTTCAGATGCATCATTTTACTGAATGTTTTTATCAGCTAGAGTATAAAGATAACCATCAGGCAGCAGCACAGAGCTACTGATGAGTAAACCTGAAAGCAAGCTAAATAAGGAGAAAGTTGTTTAGGTTGCCAGGGCTTTCATTACATTTGGGTAGAATAAGGATATATGTTTTATTGTTCTGTCCCTGCACCCCTCCCCCTCTCCCCAGTAATAAACCTGCTATTTCCTTCCTCTCTCAAGATTAGGGAAAGAAAGTGTATTACACAGCACTTGCACTGCTTGCAAACCTCTGTTAATAGTCTACCTATAAGCTAGGACAGCGCTTATCATATCTCATTTACATGAATATTGATTTACTTTGAAGTATTTTGATATAATTTTAAATTATGTTTTTTAAGGTATGGAGATTGAAGTATTTTGATATAATTTTAAATTATGTTTTTTAAGGTATGGAGATTCAGGATGCTTACTTTCTAAAGTAGGTGTTACAAATTGTTGTGAAAAAGTTATTTTGAGCCACGTAGTGCAGACAGTACAATAACTGAGGGAAAAACCCCAACAGAACAGAGCAACCCATTATTGTATGGTTGAACTTTTGATCTTTATACAGGGCCTGAACCTGCAGATCTTTATTCACTTGAGTAGTCTTTATTCAAATATATAGTTGTGTTAAATAGAAAAAAACCTGTCTCCATTATTACATAATTAAAAGCCATTGTCCTTGCTGAGATCAGTCATTTTACCAGCATCAATTGGATGATAAACTTTGATGTTAAGACATTAATCTTGTGCTTTTAAATTTATGTTTTATATCTGATTTTATTTTTTATGTAATGTTTTCTTTCATTCATATTAGGTTGCTATTTTTATGTATCATGTTTAAAAAATTGAGATTTGAAATGATAAGTAGACTCAGAAGGAAGCAAAATGGCACTGCTGTTTTTCAACAAAATTATGTTTTTGATTATACATATACATTAAGAGTGGTCCATAGCCATCTTGCTCACTGGTTCTAATCAATAAAAATCTGTTTTCAGTAATAAACCTTCTTCAAGCATATTTCTAAACTTTTAAGGATATGATTTTGTATAATATGCAGTTCCACCACCATACAATAGCTGAAGAAAACCGGATGTTAATGACTTGACCAAACAGCTGAGTGCAGAAATAATGCAAAATCAGGGAGGAGTTTTGTTATAAAAACAGGATTCAGGGAAAATCCCAGTTTAAAGAGCTGCTTTATGGGCCCTGCTTACACTAACCAACACACAAAGACATACATGTGAGGGAATGTATAACTATTGAAAATATCAATATATGCACAACCTATAGGGTCAAGGCTTACTTTTGACAGTGGATCACTTGATTATTTGCTGGGTTATGACCTTTGACAGCAAATGGCAATCAGTGCCCAAATGGTGTGGTTGCTCAGTTCTAGGTGTGTTCTAGACCTGCCTAAGTATGTCAGTTTGTCATTTTGAGTTTATCCAATAATCCTCAGTATTTGTTTAAAACAGCAAATATATTCAATTCTAGAAGAAAAGTACTGTTAAAGTCAAATAAATTATTACTTTAATAAATACCAAACTTTTATTTTCCTTAGATATATGCATGCTGTTCTAAACTGTGGTTTTATATAACATTTTAGAAAATGTACATTTTGTGTTATTCTTCTCTGACTTTTAGAGACTGTAAAGCAACAATAAAAGCAAGGCTCTGCTTGGTTCTCTTAGTTGTAAACCTAAAGGTGGGGCTCCAATAGGAGTAGTTCTGCCTTTTAAGGGATCTGAATTTGGCTTTGATATCTCAAAGATAACTGGTCAAATGAAATTTAGCAAGTCAGTTCTGAATATTTTCTCCAATCTGGCAAATATGGACATTGAATGCCACAGGAGTGAATTACTGCCTAAAGGAGAAGCAATGATTCAAATGCCACTCTTGACTTTGTTCTTGAGACTTTCTAAGTGAAAGAGGGACTATAATCATTTATTATTCAGTGAGCTTGGTCTATTAATGTATGTAATTTTAAAGTAAAATAAATAGAAAAGCAAGTTTGTTTGTAAATCTGTTTAATCCCATTTTTCAGTTCAAGCTTCACACCCCACACCCCACA
>JAWWLZ010000139.1:32581513-32597636 GCA_035041345.1 Poliocrania exsul | reverse complement strand
TTGTTCTCTTTTGTTTTTACATTTGGTGCTGGGGGAGTAGTTTGCTCTGGTCTGTTTACAGTTATATCTATATCTACGTATATATGTAGATTTATAGTAGTTAAGAACAGTTATCCTTCTTATATCCATTTTCCAATTAAAGTTCCTTTTTCTTAAACTTAATAAGGAGTGACGTGATTATTGTGGAGGAATCCTCTCCTCTGCTTTTTGGTAAACGTTTTGGCTTTTTTTCCCTCAAACTAAGACAGTGTCTTATATTGGTCACTTAGAACTTGTATGGGGCTTGGAGGCTGCAGTACTATTATGGATCATGAATAGGGAGCAGTACTTAACAGTGCCTCTCACATTGGAGCTTGTGTTGTTGACGGGGCTGGCTTTAAGCATAGGAGACTGCCCAAAGCAGTGAGCTTTGGGAAAGAGCAGCAATATCCCTGCTCTTGTGTTTCGAAGTGTTCAACATGGAAATTGCAGCCACTGGGTGCAGTGCCAGCACTGAGTGTTGGCATTTTTTATTAAGTGAGAAATTAGGGAATATAAGCACTATGGACGGCTACATGGGATACCCCTGCTACGTCCTTAGATTCATCCCCTTTTCCCTCACCTCCTGCACCATGACAATAAGATCAACAGTGAACCTGATGCATCAGTTTAGTCCCCTACATTTACTGCCTTTATCCTTCTTTGACACTCTCCTTTTCTTCCTGCTGGAACTTTCTATTCATAGAGGATGGAGTCCAAGGCCTTATTTTTGGAGGAGGCAGAGAGAGAAGGTTTGACTTGGTTTTTCTATCAAGCTATAGTTTGAGATGATCTGTGTACTGTCTTACTCTGGAGGATAGAATTTGTTATCCCTCTCTTCACTGAATGTGCAGATTGCCTCATTTATGCATCTTTAAGACATTGAAGATGAGAAAGAAAGGTGGATTTTCCCCCTCTATATAGGCAGGATAATCCTGATTTTTCACTAGGGGCCAAAATGAGAGATTTTCAGAATGCAAAAATGATTATATGAAACTGATTAATATGAAAGTGATTAATTAAAGTGATCTGGACAGTTTCCATTGAAGTTTTTGCCACTGCTTAGTAGTCACATAAGAACTGCAAGACTGTAGATAGTTTTCAGATTACATTACGTGTTGCTGAACCAGATCAAACCCTTTTTTATTTATTTTTGTCTGTATAATCTCCTTCAAAATAACTCAAAAACCTCTTCCTCTGTTTTGATAGGTTTCTGTTTTGTGGCTTGCAGAAAATCTTATCTGCATAACAACAAATATTTGAAATTGCTAAAGGATAGTCATTCCCAGACCTTGAAAATACAGATAGATGCAAGAGAAGCTTTCAGTTCTAATAGCATAGGGATGCTTACGTGAGTCAGCACCAAGGGTGCTTTCGTGCCAACAGTAACTGATCCATCAATGATGGGCCACTGTGTAGCTGTAGCACTTGGACATTTGCCACCAGTCATCTGCTTGGCATGTGTGACAGAGCAGTTGGAATGCAATGTTCAGCAACATCTCCTGACTCCTCTTCATGAGTGTTGCACTTTACAAAGGTGTTCTAGAAAATCCCAGTCTATGTGGTTGGCTCAAAAATGGAAATAGTGTCAAGGTGGGATGACAGAGGGAGCAGAAACTTAGTTTCAGGGAAGTGGGGTGGTTACTGTTGAGACTGTAGCATCAGAGTGACACTTTATATGAGAAGAGAGATGGGATGTTCTTGCCTGTGCATAGAGTGCATACCAGATGTGATATGGATTGTCTAGTGATGGCATCTGAGCATTAATTTATTTCTGAAATACACTTTTTTCTCTCTTTTTGTTAAGAGTCTTTTTCTAGTGTTCCTGGTATCATGATGGTCAAAACTTTATTCTAGTAAATGTTACCTTTTTTTCTGTTTTTCTATTGTATAAGTAAAACTGAAGATATTTGCCTTTTTGCCTTTCCAAAAGTAACCAAAACCCACAAAACAAAACATCCTAAAAGTCAAAACAAGTAAAGAATGTAAAACTTTTTTTTTTTTTTTTTTTTTTTTTTTAGATCAATGAATGGAGATCAAAAAAATTACTTTCAATGTATTTTCCAGCAGGGGTTGAGGAGAGACAAAATGCATTCCTTTCAATATTACCATTTCATCACCACATACTAGCTGCAACTTGCTTTGTTTTTTATTATCTCCATTCCATTCTTCTTAGAAGTGACTCTTTTTTTAGTTAATGAATTATTGAAAAAAGTCTTATTATACAATCGTATTTAGCTACAACCTACTCAGGACATTGTAGGTTTTCTGGTTTACTGTCAGCTTTCCAGTATGCATTTGAAAAACTTTTTTGTCTAGTAGATATATTAGAGCAACATAAAAACATAAGCAATAAAATCCAGTAAAAAAGTATAAGACAGTTAAAACATAGCAGGAAATGAAGGTTCTGATACTATTGAATGGGATTGTGAATATACAGTAAGAAAATGCTTTGTTTTATTAGAAATCTCTATGCAAAATTTAAAGAAATCTGCAGTTGTTTAATGAAAAACTAGTATATACTATAATGATGCACTAAATTAACTATAAATAGTAGAATGTAAAAGACCAAGTCAGCTGTCACAGTCAAACATTTTCTTTTTTTTTCATCAGGTATGATAGGGTGAGGGTTTTTGTTCTATAAAATTTCAGAACCGTATGTGTTTCCTTCCTATTATACTCAGCCCATTAATTTCATTTTACATAAGGAGAGAAGATCCTTTTATTCACTTGGACTGTAACATCCAAGCACATTGCACGGCGAACTCATGCCAGCTTTATGACTGACAGAACAAGTGCAGTTTTCCGTATTTCTTTCTGATTGTTCTGAAATCAGGCTCTTGAAGAAAGTTGACCTTTGTGGCTGTAAAGAAGAAAGAGAGTTAAGACACGACAAAGCCAGAAAGCAGAGAGGTGAAAAACTCTACAGCAGTTAAATTGAAAAAAAGAAAATACCTATTTTGGCCTTTCAAGTACAGAACACTTCCCTCTATTTATATGTTTCTGGGAAACTATGTGAATAGACATAGATTTTTTTTTTCTTTAAGATAATCACAAGCAACTTTGAATTTCTTTCCTTTAGTTAACAGTTACTTTAAAGTTTTGTTTTAGTCCTTGTGAATGCTCATTGCCACTAAATCCTATAAATAGGGTAAAATTTTGGACCCAACATATTACATGTGGATTTTAGAGTTGTTTTTGTGTTGCTAATTAGGTCAGAATTTCATCTGTAATTAACTTAATTATATTAATGTGGATCCTAGGGGAGAATACTGGAGGGCAAATGTATTTTTGGTTCAATCCTGATAAGGACAAACTGCCCTTAGCTACAAATGGTCCTTGTTTATTTAAATAGCTGCAACATTCATCAGTCATTTTGGTTACTGATTGAACTGTGGTTCGATCCAATTATACCAAAATCCACAAGCATGTTTATTCTCTGCAGTTTGATAATTTCATATTTCCTATCAGTGTTTGCACTGTTGTGTATGCTCCTTTCTATCACACCACAGTGCATGCGTGTCTTGTGTCTGAGGAGCTCCTGATTTCTTGCATAGACATTCCCATGTCACATCCCTCTCTGATATGCACTCTAGTTTTGATATGCACTCTAGTTTGTGTTTTAAGACTTGGTTTCCTTTTTTAATACTTCATAATTGTTACTTCCAATCCAATTAGAGGTAAAAACCCCAAATCCATCTATCCCAGTCTTTGCCATTTCTGTGGTGGTCTTGAGCAACAATCTCCAGATGGGTTGACTTTAAACCAGCTGGTTTCACTGGGTGAAAAAGATGAGATCCATGTCTCTTGGCTAGAGCACTTCAATGGAGTGAGTTTCGTAGATGTAAAAGGATAAACTCATAACATTAACCAGAGTACTTTGTAGAAAGAGATTCTCTAAATTATGATGTGTGTTTGAATTAATAATAGACATATCATGGTTCAGCATTTATTCAGGGAGTTCAGGAACAGAAAGGTTTCAATGGTTTTGTTGGTAACTACTGTTTTACCAAATGCCAACATTTCCTTGAATAACAAAAGAGAGAAGTAGGGGTGGTGGATTAGCATATCATAGCAAATATGGAGATTTTTAGTCTTTAATTTAGCAGCTTGCCTGTTTAGAAAAGATGTATCTTAAATGGCCATTTTGCCTTTTCTAGGATAACTTCTCAAAAATACACTTACCAATTTACTATGGAAGTGTCAACAGCTGTTGTTTCTTCTTACATTTAATTAATGTCAGCAGCATGTTATTCAAGAAGACAAAGTTAAAAACTTGAAAACCAAAATATTTATCTTTTCTATCATGTGCAAAGTACACAGATGCACAACAGCATATTAGATGTTAATTTACAAATTTTGTAAAATGTTAACAGTACCAAACTATTCACCCGAGTTCTAAACTGGCAGATTTTCTATTTTTGATTTTATAACATAAAACATTTAAATTCCCATCAGTTTAGATATGGCCATGATGGCAAACATTAATCCTCTATGATATTGAAGAACCAGCTGTGACAAGTTTGCTTAATGAGGGAAGAACGAGACCACCTTGCTAACAGTACAACTTCCACAAACTAGCATTTGCATATACCAGTGAAGCTAAAACCACCCTGATACTGAAGTCTTAGGAAAAAATTAGATCAATGCACATAACTAAGATCCATTGAAAAAAGGTTCCTCTGAGATATGTGAAATGTACTACTCTTATTTTGTTCTTTCTGTTAATACTAAAGAAATTATGAGACCATGTGAAGAACATGACAAGAAAGCTTTAAATTGGCCATTCCTCTTTTCATTGTAATTCATTGAAACCTGGGTCACTAACAATAAGACATCTGGGTGCCATCCTTTAAATAAATAAATGTGCTGAAATGGTAAGATTAAATTAGATCATGAAGTTAGCAGCAAAGATTTCACCTAATAAGTGTCTTTGCTGCATTTGTGTTTTAGGTATTTTGAATTTTCACAAATGCCACTGGCACACTTAGGCCCTCCTGTGTACAGGCTCGTGGGAGCCACTGTAAGCATTTAAGGCCAAGTCCAAGATGCTCTTCTACAAAAGCCCTGGGTGAATGAATCCTGTTTGCTGCCCTCTCCGCCCCAGACACTTTGCTGCCTTGGCATCTGCTGTTCCCCATCTGGCAATGCAAGTGGTGTGAGGGCAGAAAAAAACAGTGAAAGGCAAGGGAACATGATGCTTGTGCTGCTGCTCACCACGGAGGTGCCTTGAGGTACCTGCCTTGGAGCCACCTGGCATGTTTCACATAGACCAAGTACTGTAATACAGGACTAAGAGTGCGTGGATCCACAGTCCATCTGCTGCTTGTGCAGTATGATGGTTTTCCATTTTAAATCGGGAAAGGAGTGAGGGAGGGATGGGCAGGAGTCAACAGAAGGTAGGCATCATCTGGCATGGAGAGTGCTTTTTGTGAGATTTTTTTTTAAAAAATATTTCTTTGCATGTGTGTTCCAGCACATGTGCTGTCAGCAGCATCACTGACTGCTCCAAAATGACTGTGCCAGCCTCTTTTGGTGGGTGAAGGATGGAAGAGCATGTGCCTGCTCAGTCAGTGGCTGTAGCCACATAAAGTAGCAGCTGAGAGACAGAACAGATTGGTACACAGATGCACGAACTGTTGGCTGCCGTGGCAGTGCTGCACTTCACTGTTGCAAGCACTAAGCCTCCTATACAGAGTTAAGGTGACCTCATAAGTCTGGTTCAGAGTGTGGCTGCCGCTTCTGGAGGAGAACTCGAGGGTGACAGCATGAGGTATGCAATGTGCAGAAGCTGTCAGCAAGTCCTGGGGGTGAGAGCTGCCGTCACGACACTGTGATCTGCTTTCCACATAGCATTTTGACAAGGACAAACTTTGCTAGATATGGGTTGACATTCACAGAGAGAATATGATACTGTGATTGCTTTGTAAGAACCCCTTTTTTGGTGTGAATTTATCTGCTGTAAGGTTTTGGATGACACAGGCTGTGTGAAGATGTGGGGCACTAGGGTACAGTTGAGGCAGGCTAATGAGAAAAGTCAGGCTTTTAACTAAAACTTATGCTCCTTATTCAAAGTTACTGCAATATAATAGTGCCTATTTAGACAAAACAATAGTTTGTTTGGAGATGCCTTTCCACCATGAAACCATAAGAGCAGATAAAAGATTTTTAAGAAATGGTGGCTGTGCATTTCATGGACAGTTATTTGCATCCATCATTATATGCAATGAAATCCTCAAAGTCAAAAGCAATGAAGCATGGTTTGTATTTATTACTGTAGCTGTATTATAAACCTATTAATAACACTGAATATGGTGACAGAGCTTATGGTCTTTTTCTGATCAGCACAAAATAGACAATTAATTTCATTTTTTTTTTTTCAGATTAATAGCATGTAAAAGACAGAGACTGATAAGTCCTGAGAGTATACAGTACTACTCCTTGATATGTTAAAAGTGACCTTTTAAATAATGCCAGGTTAATATCTGATGTGTCTTCTCTTTCAAAGGTAGGAGGAAGGTAGTGATCAAACTAGTATTTAAGATTTATATCTGTGTTCTTAATGCCAAATATCCTGACTAGTCACCATTTATTAACATAGAACAGAGTATAATAGCTGAGAAATTCTGAAAAAAAATCTTTGAAAATGGGAAATTTATTAGATTTAAATGTGTATAAATTTTAAAATAGGACATTCTCATAATTTGTATGTATTTTCAGTCTTCATATTAACTCTGGTGAAGACAGCTTACATTACTTAGATTTTATTTTTTTTTAATACACTGTGTAAATATATATTATCATGTTTGGAACTGGTTTTGTATAATATACTTTTCCAATCTTTTTTTGTGAAGACTACAGCATGGGGCCAGGTAAAATAGTGCTTAGTATGTACTGGATAAACTGTCATAGTAACAACCTTTCTCCTAGTCCAACAGGGAAGAGCCAGGCAGAGAGCAAAATTTACATTACCAATGAACTGCTGAGAAGATTAGAAATCATAATAACTTTGAGAGGAACCACTCCCTATGATATTGTAAAATATGTTAGTCATTATTAGAGATTCGTAAGTAAGGTGTCAGAACTGGGATTTACTTTATTTCCACAAAATACTGAACTTGCAAGGGTGAAAAGCACTAGCAGGAGAGAAAAGGGAGATACAGGTTTGCATTGCATTTTCTGAAGAATTAAAAGAAATTGTCTCCAACTCAGGAGTGACTAGCTGATAATCAGGGATAATGGTGGACATTCTGTGAACCTTTCATGTAGTTTCCTTTGCTTAAAAAAAAAAATCACTGAAAAATAATTGAGGATCACAGTTCCCTTGCCTAAATGAGGCAAGTGAGATGCCCTAAGGTGTTTCTTCTGTCAGTTTGTAAGTTATAGCTCTCCCAACAGTGCTCCTCACCCAAAGAGCTTTAAGGAAAAAACTTGTTACAGAATAAAAGAATCCTCTTATAGATAATAACTTATCAAAGTTTCAGCAGTAATTGAAATAGAGAGCAGTCAGTAGTGAGAAAACTGCAGAGTGCATCAGATTCGTGAATGCTCTGGAAATGTGTTTAAAATTGAGATGACAGAGCTTTCTGAGAATCAGAAAGGAAAATCTAAATTTGATACTGAAGAACTTACTGTACAGTGAGAAGTAAGGAAGTAACCATTATCTGTACCACATCCTTCACTTTATTTCTCCTCAGATTTTAAGGCAAATCAAAGGCTGACAAAGAACAACACAAAAGGCTCCTACAACATAGATCAGGTTAACGCTAAAATAGCACATTAAACTCATTGCTAATACGAGAATTAATGCACATAAGGAAAGAAACCCAGCACTATAAATATTTGAGTGCAATGAGGGGGAAAAGAACACCCACACCCTAATTATTTACATGTAATGAGTAGCTGTAAATTAGCTGTTTGCATTCATAGGATGGAAGATTTGGAGTTACTGCTATTAGTTGTTTAAGAATATCAGTGGCAGATAAATAATATGTGTATTAGAAGACATACTGGAATATTTTTTATTTCTCTCTACATTGTAATCTATAAACTATATTATAAATGAGAAATGTGTGGAGAAAGAAATGGGAAAATGCAGAGGTACAGGTTGGTATCTCTAAAAAAAAGAGTAAATCAAATAAATTAATCAGATTTCTAAACATGGTTATATGAATATAACAAAGCAACACTCTTCACACCCACATAAAGTTATGGAAATAAAAATATACATTAAAAATGGAAGGAAACTTAAGAACCTAAAGTCCCCATCAGTGAATATTAGACAAATTGGTGAGCTGCTGTTTCTGGCCCAGGCAATAAAAGGACTCGAGGGAATATACTACCTTAACTCTGTGTCTTTACTTCCTTTAAGCATCTACCGTTGGCCACCAATTTAATAATAAGTAGTTATTAAACAGTTTTTGCCTCTGTTTACAGTATCACATCAGTGATTAGTACAAATAAAGAATTGGAGCAACATTTATGGAAGCAATAAGATACAATTTGATTTATAGCTGTTTTATAACAGAGCCTGGTGAAGTTGGTGAAAAATAAAATAAACATACAGGATAATGACCTTTTGAACACTACAGTGTTAAAAACATGGGATAGAATTGCTTCTTACTTCTGTAAGGCCTTAGAAATAAATAATTTCAGAATTGCATAGAAAACAGCAGACTATTCATAGTTATATTAATCAAAATGTAAGTTGTTTTCTTGTCTTATCTTGAAATTCTTACAGGTATTTAGGAGATGTACTGCAATATCTAGAGCTTATATTTTCCTAAGTATCTTGCATGAAGAAACATATCAGTGGAAAAAATGGTGAAGGTCGAAATGTATCTGCCTGACAGTCTGATTTCACGACTTTCACAGCAAAACCAAACACATTACATTGCTTTCAGGGTGAAGTGTCAGCAGCATCACATACTCACAAAGAAGAGATTGTCAAACGTAATTGAATAACATTTGCTTATTTCTTGGAATGTTTCTTTCAAAGTTAGTCTCTTTGTGGCCGCCTTCAATGGTTGTGCATTTGCTTAATTCAGATCCTAAATTTCAGACTGTGCCAAGTCCCCTGGGAGACAGAAAGTGAGATTAATGCCTTATTAATCTTTGATTAAGGTGCACACATAGCCCCCACTCCTTCCAAAGTTCTATGCAATATATACACTGTCTGGAAAATTAAAGTAGAACTCTTCCACTTTTCCAAGCAATAATAGCAGAAAAATAAAAAAACCTAAGTTGCTCATACTCAAGAGCCTTATGTTTCAAAATATTTATTAAAATCTGTATTAGTGATGCCTAAAATCTTTTATTTTCAGCATTTTCCTGTGAAACATAGTTTTGATTCTAACATTTAATTACATTAGTCATTTGTTTGACTCTGAAATTCCTTAAGTCCACTTATCTCTAATTCTAGTGAAAGATATGCTACTTTATATATCCTGTGCACTTAATAAAAGCATACTAAGTAACTGTAGTCATTCACATATTCAGGTTTAATGATGTGAAAATTTTGACAGCTTAAAACTCAGTATGTCCACCATGACTTGAAACAAACTAAAAAATAGTGAAGATTAAAGTAGTCATATAATAAAAAAACCCCAAAGCAACTGCTTTATAAATATGCAATTAAGTTAAAAATACAGAAGAGTGTTATCTAAACACTGAAACATCAAATTCTGTCAGATTATGATTAATGAGTAAACAGGATCTAGATAACTAATGCAAATTTGAGTTCAGAAATATGTCATTTTTCCCCAGAATGCATGGTATAACTATCCTTTAAAAACACAATTCCTGATCCATTGATAATATAGCATTGAAAGAAAAGTACAAAGATCCTTTACTTATCACTTGTGCTGTACCTCCAAGAAGAAATAAGAAGGAAGTAATTGTAGGTAACAGGAATATGCCTTATTTCTTTCTATTTGCCTAGGTGTAGCAACAAAATCTGGACTGGTAGTGAAGCTTTGAAAAATAATTTTTATTCCTGCTCTTTATTTCAACTCCTTAAAAATGTAAGTCCTTAAGGACAGATCATATTTTTTTTTTTAAAGAAAGACTTAGTAATAGAACTGTATTAAGGAGAACTGTGGTTTTGGTAGTAGTTTTAAAAGGTATGCAATAAATTCAATTTATGGTACTTTGAAAAAAGGTGGAATTTTTTTTTGTTTGTTTCTAAAAAGTCAGATAATAACTCTAGACACCCTGTATACTTTGGATATTTTAGGTGGCATATGTCCAAAAAGCTGACTCTTTAAATTTTAGTCATAAATGTTCATCTAAGTAACAGGCAATGAAATCAGAAACTGAGCATGTAGTAATTTTCTCTTCTTCTATACAAGTACAAAGAACAAACCTTTCAAGGTCAGACAATTTTGAAAACTGTAAGGGCTTTATTCTTTTATACCACATGAGGCTAAAATATGTACAGTTTAGATGGGAGGGTGGTGGAATGTGGCTGCCCTTACCATTTTCTGTGAAATTACTGTTCTCCAACCAAATTTTCATTGTACATAGAGATATTCCACAAGTGCAGAAAGTGGACAAAAGTTCAACTGTGCATAGCTAGTTTTAGCATGCACAAGTACTAAAGCAATCTGATTCTGACCTTGAAAGTCAGAAATAAACTATTTTCAAAGTTTTTTTTTTTAACAAACACAAATAAGGGGATGTTTTCTTTGAGATTAAATGTCAAGATTCTTTCTTATTTCTTTTATTTTTTTAGGTTTTTTTTTCCTTTTATGGATTTCTTGCTCTAATAGCAATCGTAGTGAGAACAAACACAGAAATAGAGAAGGAAAATGCCATAGCACATTGTACTTGAATACTCAGAATACTGAATTAATCCTTTTTGGTGTTTCAAAGCAGTGATTTTATTGTTGCAATAAAACCATACTAAAGGTCCACCGAAACATCTGATTGGCAGTTCTGTTTAGGTGGAAGTATGACAGCAACACATGAAAACATATTTGCTGTGTCATTTCTTATCTTCAGTGTAATATCCAGTTTCTGAACAAGTATTAAAGAACAAGCCTCAAGTTATTTATGTAAAGTACCTCTCTATAACAGAGCTTGTTTTCTGTGTTTCACATTATTCTCTGCTTATATATTCTATGTGAGCTCTCCTAGGAGAGATACTTCTAGTATGTATAATAGAATAGCTGGAGCACCAAGAAAGGGTAATTAAACTGAGAATTGGTGGAATAAGCAATGATAAATGAGAGGAAATGTTAAATTTGATTAATAAGGAGACCCAGAATTAGATGGGGTTTGGTGGAACAAAAGGTAAGTGATGTCAAAGTAGTATAGTGTACAAATGTCAAACTTTTGTTTGAGTACAAGTGTGAAAGTAAGACAGACGGTAAAAAATCAGCTGGAATAAGAATGAAACAGATAGCAACCTTTAAGTGGTTTTTCCATTTGGTAGAGTAGTCTCCAAAGAAGGATAGCAGACTTATGTAGAATCCTGTTACTGAGATAGTCAATAGAGGTAAGACTAAAGTCCATTTACTACCTTTAATATCTCCACAGGAACTAATTCTGTACAGTCTCTGCCTTCAGGTGACTGTGAAGAATGATAGGAATCAAATCCAGTTTGTGTAACAGTATTGCCAGTAGCATGACTGTAAATGATACAGGATAATAAGTGATCCCCAATTTGTTCACATTTTATGCTTAGCTGATTTCCCATAGAAAAGAAAATGTCAGGCAAGACTTTAACATTCTGTACACACTCTTTGCTTCCAGGGCACACTTATGATGTTTTGTACTTATTCCTGTGTATCTTTATTCTTATCAGAGATTTCTACATTGGTGTGGTAAGTGAACTAAAAGCAAGGTAGAAAAAGAAAGAAACCCAAACCACTTATGCATGAGTCAGCCTGCATGAAAGTTTTCATCTCTGTCCCATATTGCAGGACTAAATAATACAGACTAAGCAAACTGACTTGGGAGTGTCTTGAAGTGAGGAGGATCAGTGGCTGTGTTGTCTGTTTAACACGATAAGTTTCAACAAAAATGCAGAATATCAATAACAAATGTTGCATGTTTCTAATAGATTCTGAAACCACTTATGAAATGCACATTTGTAGGTCCATTAGGTACCATATAAAGAAACTCTAATGCCATATGTATCCATAAATCTGTGAGTATGATAGTTACAGGCTTTTAGGTTGTGAACAGTGTATCACAAGAGACTATATTTAATAGAAAAAGTTGCCGATTGTGTGATCAATGATAATTGTCATCTGAGAAAAAGTTTTGTATTTTACACCACTACTTTCTATTATGTTTATTTTTTTTCTGTGATTTTTCCTGATTGTTTCCTCAGTGACTCTCATATGAGTATTGAATAGCAATAAGAAAATGCTTAGTTCAGCACAACCAAATTTATATTGTCATCCCAAGTACTACTACCATTTTTTCTCTTTGCTGTTGTGCCAGATGGATTGCCCTGTATCTGCTATATTTATTCAAGTCCACAAATGGAATATCTGTATTGTAAACTTTTATTATATGGCTTATGCCAAAATAATATTGCACCACTGAACTGTTACATTTTATTTTGACAGAAACAGACCTGTAAAGATGTTTATGTGGTGGTCCACTGTTTTACTTCTTGGATGCATTTTGCTGGGAGCAGACGGGTGGCCGATCAAGGAAGGATACGACTTTAGGCCCTATCAGCCCCTAGTAAGATTACGTCACAAGGTACAGATTATTCTCTAACACTTTTTGCTTTTCTTCTGTGGTCAAGGGATAAATTACACTCCAGCCTTATCTAGTTTGTGTTTCTTGGAGTCATTTTCAGAAATCAACTTTTTCAATAACAATGCCTGCAAAAATATATACTTGATTTAACAAGTAAACAGGAGATATTTTGACTTGAAAGGCCTAAAAACTTTCACAGAGGGTGAGCTAAGATCTGTTTTAGTTTCACAAACTAGAGTTTATGTGTATCAACAGAAATTCAGAGAGACAAAGCCAGAAGAGGCTATCTCTTAAAGAAACTGTTAGCCTCTGCTTAAGGCAATGACTTTTCCCAGTCCCCACTGAATTCAGACCAAGCAGCAAACATGGGAACTGCCCATCAAAGAAGTAAGGTGTTGAAGATTACTGATTCATAAAAACTTGTTTGCATAAGGTAGATGTTCCCAGTGCTTGCTGGATGTAGGAGTTTTGGACCATGGCCTAGTGCAGATGTTTCCAGAGATACAGGATTCCCATGTGCAAGCAATAATGGTTGAATTCAAATTTTGCCCACCTGACACTCCATTGTCGTGAATCCAGGACTCCTCAAACAGTTCTCAACTAACAAATCTTGCTCCCCTTCTGGTACCTGGAAGGGAAACTTCTGTGGTGGTTCTGTAAAACAAGGAAAAGGGCTGTAATATTTCCATGGGCTGCCTAGAACTAGCAGATATGATCAACTTAATTCTTCTTGGCATGGTAGTAGTCATGGGAGGAACATCTGAGGAGCCTGAAGGCCTACTGTCAGGCCAACAAAGGTGTTAAAACCCTTCTTTTCACCATTCTGAATCTGTATGCTTCAAATAAAATTTTGAATTATAGCCAGAAACTCTGAATGTTACTTTCTGTAAATGTTTCTAGATCTGGCTAGTTATATTTCTCAATACTTTTTATAAAATATGAAAAATACTTATTCTTAGTCCTCAGTTTAATAAAAAAAGACCCGTTAGTGTGTTATTCTGTCTCATTATGTAAGGGGGAGGAACTGATAACTGAGTTCTTAAATGAATGAAATATTTGCCTATTAGCTGATTATTGTTTAGTATGTAGATTGAATATTAAAAAAATTCTAACAGATGGAAAAAAAATTAAAATTTAAGTTTTATTATGCAGTTGTGCATCCTCTGGGGAATGTTGTTCAATCAGAATAAAGAGTGAATCAGGCCACAGCCAAGGAAATACAAAACTGTATAAGCACACAGGTTTTTAAGCTGGGTATTTTTCAAAACTTTGTCTCATTGGTTTACCTCCCTTTGTCAGCTTTAAGCAAAATAAAATAAAATAAGAAAAATATTTTGAAATCTAGAAGGAAAGAGACTAGTAATGAAACCATGAAATGGACCATGTGAGAGAGAAATCACATATACAAAACCCTACAAAAAACCCCCCAACACGTTGACTGTGAGAAGAATGAATGACAGAATGTTGGATCTTTTCTGTGATTTAGATGTAGTATGAATGTATGTGGAACTAATAATCTGTTGTTTTTTCTTAATACTTCTAATCCACTGATAATGCTCATATAATACTTGGAATAGGCCATCATAAACATTTCAAGGTTAATATTGGGGGGATCACACATACACATATGCAAACAAAGAATATTGAATACTCGAAATAAAAATTTATATTGAGAAAGAAAGCAAATATGGTGGGGTTTTTTCCTAGGCAATAATTCTAGAAGAAAAAAATGGTTTAGTATATAGTTCAGATTTTATTATTAGGGAGAT
Source organism: Poliocrania exsul (assembly GCA_035041345.1). Lineage (NCBI taxonomy): Eukaryota > Metazoa > Chordata > Aves > Passeriformes > Thamnophilidae > Poliocrania > Poliocrania exsul. The sequence continues at coordinate 32,583,132 of JAWWLZ010000139.1, read as the reverse complement.
GGGTTAGCACAAAAAAAAATCTAGGAATGCAAAACTTTTCTAAAGTCAATTTTTAAAATCAACTTTGTCACTGATACACATATTCAAAACATGTAAATAATATGGTAAAGAAGACTTTCTGCTTCAATCAAACACTTAATAAATCAAGTGCTTAGGTTAAGTTATGTGAGTAGAATGCTTACTACAAACAGATGATAATGAATATCAGCAGAGTCATATTTGCCTTGATCAAGCAATATGTATGCAAGTTTATATGTGTGAAGATTAAAAAAAAAGAAAGAGTAATCATTCTTGCTCTAATAAAGGAGAATTTATCTGGCTTGGATGATAGTCCAACCAGAGCAACTCCAAATGTCAGCCTGCAGGGAAAAGCAATCCTGTTGGTACTTAGGTATTATCTTGAAATAATAATTGTGTTCATGGTGAGAACAGGCATTCATATCCTAAAGCTTTTGCTGTTTTAAAAGGGATTATGAGCAAATTCAGCTTCTTATGCACAGAAATTACAAGTAGGCATTTAGTCTGTATTTATGATAATCTGAACACATAAGAAAAGCATTCATAAGGAAAAAGCTTTATAAATAGAGAAAATCTTTATGCATAAGAAAACATTTTACTGTGAGGGTGAATTAGCACTGAAACAGATTGCCTAGGGAGCTTGTCAAATCTTCATCCCTGCAGATATTTAAAAACTGTCTAGCCATAGTCCTAGGCAACCTGTTGTAGGTGACCATGCTTGAGCAGGGAGGTTGAACAGGGTGACCTCCAGAGGTCCTTTCTAACCTTAAACATTCTTTGATTCTGTGCTTCATGATAATACATAGTTAACAAGTACATATAATAAAATATAATTAAGTTTTTTTAATCAATTTATGTAGTCAGCCTAATAGTTGGAGATTTTACTGATGAAACCTAAAGAGGTTCAAGGAGGTTTTCCAATCTTTGACAAAAGATTTTAAAAAAAAGTTTTTGCAAAATCTTTTCAAAGAGATTTACAAAATGTTTTTAGAAAAGGTAAATGTCATTGTAGTGAACAATATACAATATTCCTTAATCCACTGCTTCAATTGATTGATATTAAAATGTGGGATGCAGAAAATAATCCAATTTTCATAACTTGAGATGGTTGACAAGTTTAATCTGCTTCAGAGGATCAGTAGAGACAATTTAGCTCAGTCAGTTAGAGCATAGTTCTAATTATACCAAGGTTGTGGGTTTGATCCCTGTATGGATCATTCCTACGAGAGTTGGACTTGATGATCCTTGTGGGCCCCTTCCAACTCAGAAGATTCTGTACTTATTAGGTTTTATTAACTGTTTTATACATAATATATCCACATCTGCACCCTACTGTTCTAATACAAGGCTATTTAGTGTATAGCTCTTAATTAATTTTCAGACCAAAGTGGTAGTTTGGTGAGTTTGTGTGGATCCTCATATCCTGATTTGCAGAGGAAAGAAAGCCATGCAAGTAAATCACTCTAAAGTTCCATCACATTTTGCCAGGTAAGGTGCCTGGCCTTTTAGGGAGTTGATGATGTACGTGGGGGGGGGGGGGGGGGGGGGGGGGGGGGGGGGGGGGGGGGGGGGGGGGGGGGGGGGGGGGGCGGGGGGGGGGG
>JAWWLZ010000139.1:32524845-32581503 GCA_035041345.1 Poliocrania exsul | reverse complement strand
AAAAAACAAAACAAAAAAACAGGACTCTGAGCCTGGTTAGTGTAGGATAAGATAAAAAGTAAAGTCCTTTAATATCAGGCCAAAGGCCCACAGGAATACATGATGACATGGATGTGCTCCCCGAACACTGATTTCTATATTTTTATAATATCATTCACCCAATCATTACTTTACACATTTCTCAGTCCAACCCCAGTCCTGCCCCTGGTCCCACCCCCAGGAATTGGGTCGGGGGGGTCGATGAGACCCTCTGTCTTCATCAGCTCCTCTTCCTTGGGCTCCTGGAGTTCTTCCATTGTTCTTAGACTCCAGGTTGTTGGCTTATGTTTGGTCTTGTTCTGCAGGCCTTTCTGATAGTTTTCAGCTTTTCTGCCTTGAAGAGAGCCTAAACAGCTAAAAGAATTTGAGCTTCCTGTTCTGGGACAGGGGTAGCAATAGAAAGATATTAAACTTAAACTGTTAGAAATATTAACCCACTAAAAATCTGCAGCTACTGCTACTGTGTTCCTAAAATCTACAAATGTGAAATTAAAAAAAATCAAAAACCCCTTCGACATCAGAGTTCTAAAAAATTAAGTAAAGATCCAATTTAGAAATTAGAGAACCTTCTACTTAAGGAATTGCTTTCATGACTTTTTGACTTTCAGTGTGTACCTATGCTGCATTCAGAAAGGGACTATGAACATACATTTTTTCCAGTAACAGAATATTGAGATATATATCATTATCCTCCTCTTCAGATCACATCATCTGTGTTGCTGGTTCTGTAGATTTTTGGGATGATTTTTAGATTATTTATAATAAATTAAACATGAGGACAGATACTTGAACAATTACATGGTAATATCTCATGCTATTTTAAATAGAATAGAATACGCATCTGAATTATTTCTCATAGCACAGTTGTACAGAACTCATATTCTTCTTCAGTGGTGGATATACCTAGGAAAATTGATTTTATTGATAGAAATATTCAGTGCTGCACTGTGTGAGAGCCTTCATCCAGTTGTTTTCCTTAGAAGATAACTGTGCTGCCCTTAAGAAACCAGTATTTTCATTGGTAATTGAAAGCACTATATTTCAGTCTCCAATATTACTTGTTTTTGTTGTTAAAGCTGTGAAGAAAATGGTAATAGAATATGCTTTAAGTATCCTAATTTCTGATTGTGGACTGCAATGTTTCCTTGGCTAATATAAGAGCTGTCTGGCACTATATGAAATATCCATGTTTTGACACTAACCTAAAGCTGGATCTAGTGAGGTGGATACTGCTGATTTCCCAACTTTGTTCTTCATATCCTTTTAATATGCAGCCATTTCTTACTGTGTAGAAATGTATTTTTTTGTGTGTTTAACTTGATCTGTAGGAATTATAGACTATCCTTCCACAGACTTTCTAATTTATGATATGCTGTATTAATGAAAAGATTTTCTAATTTTAATATATATTAGTTGGAACTATTCTAGCATTACAGTAGAATTTTTAATATTCAGTACCTAAGATGGGCTACTGACTTGAAAATACTGGTTTTATTTTTCTTGGTATTTTCCAAGAAAAATCTGCAATAATTTATGAAATATAGGTCTAAGAACTTGAAGCAGTTCAATGCCTAAATTATAATTATGACCCAAAGTATAATTATAATGATGTTCTTTATCATGGCCATTGTAATGGTGCACTGGGTCTCTGTGTCTCGGTTTTGGTGGCAGGGAGGCTACAGAGCTGGCTTCTGTGAGAAGCTGCCAGAAGCTTCCCCCAATGTCTGGTAGAGCCAATGTGGGATGGACTCACACCCGGAAAGGTTTGTGAAGTACTGTCTCCTATGGGAGGGATCCCACGTGGAGCAGGGGAAGGACTCCTCTCCTTGAACAGTGGCAGAAACAACTGACTGTAACCCTCATTCCCCATCTCCCTGCACCACTGGAGAGAAGGAGGTAGAACTTAGAGGGATGGAGGGGTGGGGGAAGCTGTTTTTAAGATTATTTTACTTCTTACTCTTTCTGCTCTGATTCTGTTAGTAATAAATTTAATTAATATCCCCATTTTGAGTCTGTTTTGCCCTTGGTGGTGACTAATAAGTGACCTCTCCTAGCTCTTATCTCATGAACCCTTTGTTGTATTTTTTTCTCCTCTGTCCAGTTGCAGAGGGGAGTGAGAGAGCAGCTTTAGTGGGTAGCTGGCATCCAGCCAAGGTCAATTCCCCTACAAATGGCAATGAAGATCAAATGTTTGACTGCATTGTTTATATATGAAATATTCAAAACCAGGAAGAGATGAGTTGTCTTGAAGCAGAACTGAGAAATAATATTACAAAGCACTTCTGAAAGTTTTCTTTTCAGTCCCTTTCCCTTGTAAAACTGCCATGACTTGCACTTACGTGGTTATGCTGGAAAATACTAGACTGTGTCTGAACAGCATGTGAATTTCTTGTTAAGCCAGGTAATCACTGTTTCTTCATTTGTCAAAACACTGGAAAAGTTTGTAAGGTACTTTCCATTTGGGAATCTTCTTGCATTGCTGCTGAAGTATTGTAAGCAATTTGTTAATACCTAGGTTCCCACCTGGTATCATTAGGAAGTATTTCTAGCATCCTAATGAATTTTCTTCTTGTCATTTGCATGCATCTGACACCAATATTTGTAGTGAAAAAGTGTATGCTCTGAGATTTCCAGGTATAAACAGGCAGGTGGCAGCCAACAGAAAGCTAAGTGTTGTCTGCTGATTCTCTGTCAGGGTCTAAGAAATATGGAATATAGCCTGTACATCCATATGTATACTCCAGAGGATGCCAGCTCTGCATATCTAACATGTGCATGCACAGCTCTCCTTGGCAAGCAAGGTGATTCACATGGTTTAGCAGGGAGTACCACTGGCAATAGTGACTCATTAATGATCTCATCATGGGTGGGGAGCTGCTCAGTGTTGAGACAGTCAGTGAAGGTGCTAATTTAGTCATTGTCCCCTGGGCTTCTTTTACGTAGGCCCAGGTCTGAATTTATGGATTGAGGGCCATTGCAGTCACAGTAGTCAGGGCTGTAGTGCCTCGCTGAGAGCAAGCTCTGCCTTGGTGGCATGGCCAGGGCTAGTATTGGGGGAACCTGAGAACAGAGGGAGGAGAGAATGGAGGGAAGTCAACCTGGCCTGGGCTTATGCCTGGGCCTGTGTAGGACCCTCCATCAGGAAAGGGATGTTGAGCAGGCAGGGTAGGGGGTACAGCAAAGAGGACGTGCTTTACTTTTACCAGCTTTCATGGACATCTGCTAACAACTGTTTTTGCCACGTTGATTCAAACTGTTTCTAGTCTTGTCTTGATTTTGTCTTGTTTACCAAAGGGCTAATGGGAATGGAGTCAGATGGGCTGGCCTTGCTCTTGTCTGTGGTATTTCTATAGACTAAAATATTAAATTCCTATGAAAAAACTGCCTCTCTCCCTTTTTTGTCTGTTTTTCTTCTTATTATTGCTGTTTGCTGCTGAATGCATTGGTTCGACCCTGATTCTCATTAGTTTATGCCCCAGGATTAGGTCAGTTTAGGAGGGTTTAGGTTATATTAGAATTAGGTCTGACTTAGAGGTGTTTAAGCAACCAGGACTTTGAATGAATCAGAGCAAGAGAGAAACATAAGATTCTATCCCAGTTTATTAAAGAAAAATTGGAATGTATAAGCAAAAAGCACAGAAAACATGTTTTGCCTTTTTTTCCCTGATGATTACAAAATATTATCTCTCAACTTGCAGCACAGTGAAACTACTGTGAGATGTAGACAGGCTGTGCTTTCAATGATTTGATTCTCATTTAGAGTGTCATGGCCAAGAAAGAAATGCACAGAAAGTAGTACTTCAGGATTCAAAACTAACCTGAGCTTTCCCTGTGTGGTCTGGTCTCCAAACAACCTGAGGTTTTGTAGTTCACAGTGTCTATCTGGAAAATGTTTGCTTGCAGGATCTGAGAAGTCCTAAAATTTGATCGTCTAAAATCCTCTGTCCTAGAGACAGCGAAGGGAAAAAGCCCATTGTAGTAAGATGAACAGTGACTTCTAAGAACTAAGAACAGAGCTTTTCCTGGTCATGTCAATGCTACTCTCAGCTCTAAAGTAACAAGAGAATTTTCTTCCTTCTGACATTCCCTGAACACGGTATTTTATGTCCTATGCAAATTCCAGGATTTTAAGTAACAAGACTGACTTTTTTTTCTCCCCCTTGATCACTTGTTGAAGTGTATTGGGAAATTTTTCTGAATTCTTTTTTATTATTTTATTTTGCTTTTCTCAGGAGAGGCAGAGAGTTCTGCATTCTAATTTGCTTTTTCCCGTGGGCAATAGCATTCAAAATCCATGGGTAATTTTTTTCTTTTTTTTTTTTTAAGTCCCATTACAATCATTGTACATTAATAAGCTAATATCAATTAAACATGTTATTTTTGCTCTTTCTCACTATAAGCTCAGAACACTTTTAAAAAAAGTCTTAGAAAAGTTGCTTCTAAAATCTTCCTGTAAAATTTCTTCAGTAGTCCCTCTTCCAACTAGTCAGTCATTGAAGGGTGGAGTGTCAAATTCTGGAATTAAGGCAAGTATGAAATCTGCATTTCAAGCTGCCTGCTGGTACTCACTAGCGATAGTGATCTGTAAAGTTTAATTTAAATAAATGGAGCTAGTGAGGAAACAAAGGTGCGTCCTACTGTTGCACTGAACCTCTTACTGAACCTACATTTTTTGTTCCTGTTACTGAACAACATCACTATGGAAATGATTGATTTTAAGAAATTACAAGATTCACATCTATCATCTACCTTTTGATTAACATTGTGATTTTTTTTGTTTTTATTAATTTACATTGCAGGTTTGCTATAAAAATAAATTACAAAGTAGTGGTATATGGAGGTAGTGTGACTATCTTCTCCGGTACTTATCTTGGTCTTCTCATATTGCTTTCTAGGAAAGGATTTCCAGTTAGCCTCTGAATAGAGAAGACAATAGGCTTTTTAACTTTTCTGGTGTTTGGGAATCAATCAATTTGTTTGGTGTATTACATAGGATGATTTGCTCCTTTCCAAATTTGTGCAGTTTGGATTTCTAAGGTCATGAAAGAGACTAGGTACTTGAAGTTTGTGTTTATGAGATCAGGCACCTTTCCATGCCTTCCTTGCTGTCTTTTACTCTTCAGATCCTAAAGACTACTCTGTATATAGGAGGAGGTACTCTCGGGCAGATTACCTTGCAGCCTGTGGTGAAGACCATGGTGAGGCAATGGTGTCCCTGCAGCCTTTGGAGGGGCACAGGCATGCAGAGATCCACCTGCAGCCCATGGAGGAGACCCACACTCGAGCAGGTGAATGCTCAAAAGAGGACTGTGAACCCACTGGAAACACCTACTGGGGCAGGTACCTGGTAGGGACCTGCTGACCTGTGGGGAAGGAGCCCACACTGGAAAAAGTTTGCTGGTAGGACTTGTGACTCTGTGGGGGACCCACATTGGAGCAGACTGTGCCTGAAGGGCTGTATCCTATGGAAAAAGGACTCACGTCACAGCGGTTAGTGGAGAGCTGTTGCGTGTGGGATGGACTCATGCTGGAGAAGTTTGTGGAGGACTGTCCTGTGGGAGGGACCCCACACTGGAGCAGGGGAAAGACTCTTCTCCCTGAGCAGCAGCAGGAATGTCTCCCTGTGCCACTTGGGGGAAAGATAGAGCTTGAGAAGGAGTGGTGAGGGGAAGGTGTTTTTAAGATTTACTGTACTTCTCATTATCCTGCTCTGATTTTGTTAGTAGTAAATTTTATTAATAGCCCCAAAATGAGTCTGTTTTGTATGTGATGGTATTTGATGAGTGATCTCTCCCAGTCGTTATCTCAAGCCATGAACCTTTCCTTATATTTTCTCTCCCCGCTCCACTTGTGGAGGGGAGTGATAGAGCAGTTTTGCTGGGTGCCTGGCAAACAGTTTTAAACCTGACTACAGTTTTAAACATTAGTATACTGTGTGTCTATACAGTGATGTATTCCAAAATGCGGAAATGTAACATTGGTATACAGCAATAATGTTTTGTAAGAAAACTGTTTGTTACATTGGTCTTTAGTATAAAATCAAATTCTAATATTTGTGTACTATTAGACTGTCTAAACTGGTCTCAGTTAGATTGGCTAAAGATTAGGTATTACATCCATATTTCTTTTCAATATCTGTATTTTAAAATGTCCTTAATGATTTCATTCCTATTCTTTTAGTGGTAGAAAAATAAGTTCAGAAGAAATTATCTCTTTTTAGAAGCAGGAAAATATCTCATTAGTTTTAACTCTTTCTTCTTTATTTCTTACTTTGTTGTATTATGTTTTCAGTAGTAATTTTGAACTGTGATAATTTTACTAGGAGCTTAATATGTAGTGGAAACATAAATTGAGTATTTTTTAGATAAAACCTTATTTGATGAAATGATTCTGTACTTTTATTTCCTTTTACATTATTCACTGTTCTGATTTTGTGTTATCAAGATGTCAAGTTGAACAACCAATCTGTACTTCATGTATTTCATGGCTTTTCTTATAGTACCAAATATTTGCTCTCACAATATGTAAGCTACTTCTTTAGCATTTATTTTCCTGTTAAGTTTAAATTTTTTCACTTGAAAGCTTTTCAAAGAGCCGTGGTAAGAAACATTGACCTGTGTTTATGTATATTAGGTTTAGGTATATTTGATTTATATTTCTTCAGCAATCTTTCCTTGTGGGAGTTTTGTAACTGGAAAACCCTGTGACTTTATCTCCATTGTTTATAAAGCAAAATATCAGTAAGAACATCTCATAGACTTCTGTCTTCTTACCTTGAGGGCTTACTGAAGTAGTCTATGTTTACTTCAAAATGCCTTCGGTTCTGAGAAGGCTGACTGCTGGATTACTGTATTTGTCATAACATCTTATTTTTACTTTTCCTCTTTTATACTTGCTGGTGGGATCATTTATGTAGTCCAGGTCAGGGCAATGTATTTGTTCCTGATAACTAATTCCATGATAAATCGTACCAGACAAGAACATACATCCATCAGTATGCTTAAATTCCTTCAACCAAGAGCTAAGGGAACGGGATGACTTTGTTTGATTTATTTCCCATATGAAAAAAAACCCCAAACAGCAGCATCAGCAACAACAACAAATAACCTTTCAAAAAAATTCCTTTCAAATAATGAGGATAAACATTAAGAAGTCCATTGAAAACATTAAAGGTTTTGGTAGCTATGCTTAGGCTTAACACAAAGAAAATCGAGAATTTAATGACAGCCTAATTAAAAGATATCTTAATTACCTATTTTTTAATTATTATTATGCTTTGATACAACTATGCTTAAATGCCTCTAATAACATGGAAGGTTAATGCCCAAAGTAAAACTCAAAAGAAAGTTCTCTCAAACTTTACTAATAGAGAAAATGTTGCTATTTGACCTCATTCAAAGTAGTCATAGAAAGGTTTGGGCTAGAAGGTGTCTTAAAGATCATCTAGTCCTGACACCCCTGCCATGTACAGGGTCACTTTTCCCTAGACTAGGTTGCTCAAAGCCCCATCCAACCTAGCCCTGAACACTTTCAGGGCCAGGCCATCTACAGCTGCTCTGGGCAACCTGTTCCCGTGACTCACCATCCTCATAATGAAGAATTTCTTCCCAACATTGAAACAACCTACTCTCTTTCAATTTCAAACCATCACCCCTTGTTGTGTCACTACATGTCCTTGTGAAAAGTTCCTCTGGCTTTATTATAGGCCCTTTTTAAGTATTGGAAGGCCACTATAAGGTCTCCCCAGAGGCTTCTCTTCTCTAGGTTGAAGAACCCCAAATCTCTCAGCTTTGTCTTCATAGGAGAGGTGCTTCAGTCATCTGAGGATCTTTGTGGCCCTCTCCTGAACTCACTTCAGCAGGTCCATGTACCTCTGATGCTGGAGGTCTCAAAGCTAAACACAGTACTCCAGCTGGGATCTCAGGAGATTTAAGAGATAAGTAAGAAATTTTTGTTTCCCTCGACATATCTTTTTATTTTTTTGTAATTTTTAAGTTGTCATTTAATGTACTTCATTAACTGCAAAACTGCATTTATACTATGCATATAAATGAACACATAATGCATAAACAGTACGTTTGTATGAACTAAGTATAATTGCAATAAATATTTCTTTATCATTCCATAATATTAATAGCAACTGCTTAATGTTCATTGTTAATTCTATCATATAACCTTGCACAATTGAATTCCCCTGCTCAGTGCATTGTAAGAAAACACTAATTTGAAGTAAGAAAAATGTAAAAAGCTTATTCTGAGGCCCTTCTTCCAATGAAAACAAACAAACCAAAAAGTATTAGTAATTTGTTTAATGTATTGGCTATAACTCTGGCTATGTAACTTGGAATAAACAGTCTATAATTCAAGCTTATTTTCTAGGGAGAAGTAAGGTCTATCACTCTCTTGAGGCATCAGCACAATTTTCAATTCACTAGTGTTTTGTGAAAATGCCATTATTTTCTATTACTCTTACCTGAGGATTATTTGCAGACATCAATGCAAGTAGTAAAGCATTAATATTACATTATCTTAATAGTATTTATTCAGCTTGTTGGTATATCTAACATTATTTGGTGTTACATCATTTGATGTGATGATTCTGAAATTAATAGTAACTACTGTAAGCTGATCCTAAAAATTGTGGAAGACTAATCCCATTGCAGCTGATAGTTTGTGTTGTTGGGGGGTTTTTTTGTTTGTTTTTGGGTTTTTTTGGTTGTTTTTGTTTTTGGTTTGGTTTGGTTTGGGGTTTTTTTTAAGGTCTTAGAAACCATTACATTGGCCAGTCTGACTTTTCATATAAAGGTCACTAATTTATATCTTTATTCCTTCATTCTTCCTCTAAGTGGGACATGAGTAAAACACGTCTTTCAGAGAAATTACTGGTTCTTCAGATGTTTTCTATACTTTAATATTTTCAAATAATTTCTTTTGATGGTTTATTATTAGCAATTAGTAAAGAACAGAGTTTACTATTTGGATACATCTTTCTTCTTTTTCCAGTAACTGCTTTGTGAATATCTACTCCACCATTATATGGGATACAATAATCCAATGAAAGTAATGGGTTAGATACAAGGAAATATTTGCAAGACATTATTTTTAGTTTATGATTCATAACAAGCCCTATTTTATTTGTGTCTATTGGTATCAGTCTAAGGCAGAGAACAAAAATAGATGTCTTCATATATATATATTTATTTAAAGAAGGGACTGGAATTGGAAAATACACTATTATCTCTTAGATTAGAATTTCAGATATTTACTGAATTGTTTTTTCAGCTCTCTGCACACTTTTTTTTTTTTAAACTACTTCTTTCCAACATGAATTCCAAGAGAAAATGACTAAAAGCTTTACAGTACATTGCCTACTTCACAGCAGGGAAACTGTAACCAATTTTTAATATATCCATAGTGTATATAGCTGTATTTCATAACTAATTTTGAAAAAAAAAATTGAAATACAAAAATCAAATCCTGAGTTTTTCTTGACTTTTCTAAGATTCAGTAGGGGAAAAAAAAGGTTTTAATTTTACTTTGTAGTTTCCTAAATGTCACATAGTGGATAATGTGATTCAACCTTTCATCAAATCTCTGGTTTAAATGAATGTATTCCTCAAATATAGAATTGAACACTTTACAAAAGGGCCGGTGCAATCAATTAATATTCGTATAATTAAATTCTCTTTTCCTTTGCAACACTACCTTATCTATCTTTGTAAGATGAGTGGTAGAAACAAACAATTTTTCCTAGAAATGTCCTAGCATATTGGTTTTAATCAATACTGGTAGATTGACAATATTTTTATTCATAATTATGTCTTAATGCAGAATAAATATTACTTGCATTCCTGCATTGTAAGAAGGTAATTGATGTTTATGCTTGTGCCTATACTCTCTAACTTTCATTCTTCCTGCAGATTTTCTTCTATCTGGACAAAGATTTTCACAGAGGTAAAATAAGATCTGAATGAGCCTCAGACAGACTGAATAATAAATGCAATGCACATTATGTGAGGTTTAGAAAATTACACTTAAAAACCATCTCTGAAATTTAAAAAGAAAAACGAATAGGGTTTTTTTGGCAAATTACTCCCATTAATGTCATTGGGAATTGTGCAGCTAAGATCCATCTGTGCTGGGTGTCGGGGGGGTTTGTGGTTTTTTTTTTGAAACAAAATAGCACTATATTGTTAGGAAATATGTTACTTTTCAGGAAGTATGAGGGTACCTGGAGTTTAGGAGCTCACATAAGAGGGAAGATAATAAGAATACCCATTAAATACCATCTCCTAGAATTTCCAGTGGTAATTCAGTATGCTAAAACATTGCCTATTGGAGATCTTTTCCCTCCTTCTTTGCCCACTCAAATCTGGAGTGTTCTCAGATAATTTAAAAATAAATATATATCCTGAATATAGGTAGTTTATGAGCTATAAGAGATAAATATATTCATCTACAGCACCTCATCAAGTGCCCTGTGTTATTGCATTTCTTTCTTGGTTGGCTGGAAGAAAGTACATCTTTTGCAGTCTATGCATGGAAAAGTAATTCTACACTGAATGTCTGAGCATTTAAAGTTTAATGCAAACTATGCACAAATAGCAGTAATTACTTCTGTAAAGTCATTATTTACGTAGCACTCATAGCTCCTCCAATTTAGCTAAGGAGAGCTGTAGCCTGGATTTGACTACGTAAATTGGCTTATATAATCTTTAGTGTATAAACTGTTTTCGTCATAAGGATACATGTTTTAATGCAGACGTACATGCTTCTTCAACTGCTTAAACCATGCATTAAGCATTTTAGTGATTAAAGTGTTATAAAACAAGCAACATAGCAGAGTAATATGAAATTGGTAGAGCTTTTTTGTCATGTGCTGTGGAACTGCTTATAACTTTTGTATATATTTGATCTGTCATCAAAGAAAAAATACGAAGACATTATATTAAAGAAGCTATAGTTATACTGTATTTCTGAAAGAGTGAGCTGCCTAAGATATTTATCCAGGGTAACCTTCATCAGTTCTCTTGACTATTTTTTTTCCTATCCAGCTCAGGTCATTTTTTCTAGGGCAACTGTCCCAAAGAAATCCTAATGTTACTATAATGGGTAACAGCCAATGGAAAAAATTATCCTTAAAGTGAGCATGAAGATTTTATTAGATTTTTTTTCATTGTTGAAAAGTGGCAATATTTGGAAAAAAGGCCTTTCTCTGCTTCAGTAAAATTAAGGAAAGACTATATTCGGCCTTTGGCTACTGTTTTATTGGGTCTGTAGAATCATTAGGGTTGCTCTAGAACAAGGTTTTACATTATAAATAAAACCCCCCCCACAACAGAAAACTTTAGTGTCCTACTAAAGAAAAAAAAAGAAAGAAAAAAAAAGATTTGGTGAAATCAGAATCGTTGAATTTAAACATAAGATAAAAACCAAAACTTCTTCTCAACTTCTTTTTAATGGCAACAGTTATTAAGGCCTATGGGTCTGACTCTAGGGTACCTATTTCTCTTGGGAGCTACCTTGCACCCTGCTGCACACAGCTCTTTTTACACTGTGCAGCAGTTTTAGGAAATGTGTCCATATGAATCATGAACAATCCTATTAGAAGGAATTACTGGTTTTAACATGCATTAATGTGCCTCTCTCTGCCTATTTTGAAAAAGTGTTATTTTGTACAATGCACACATGGTGTATACTTTTGGTGTAAACAATGTTAATGTGTCTTTAGCGGGAAGCTGCTTCAGTTCAATTAGGACTGAAGAACATTGGGATTTAGACTGTAACTTTAGCCCAGAACAGTTGCTTCACCTTGTTGACAAAGGCTTTGTCTGCTCTGCTTTACATGGTCCAAGGCTGTCTTTAAGACTAATATGTGTCCTTGCAGCCATCTAGGTGATATGCTTTTAAGTCAGACAGGCCTGAATAGTTTTAGCCTTTGTGTAGAACTTCTGTGCATTTTCCACGTATAGAAAGTGCACAGTTTGTTGAAGCCTGGTCTAGAGATAGTTTTCCTTCAAAGTATGTGGGCATAGACAAGTCGATTTTGAAATTTTTCATGTCTTTCTTCTCTGCTCCCAATTTGCTTTTAAGGGATTGTAATTTGCTGCAGGCAAAGAGGAACAGCTGCTTCATATGCACCATCCTGATTCTACCATGATTGTTCTTTGTATTCCTCAGAGATCTAAATCAGTAAACCAAGAACCAAACCAAGCACATTTCTCAGCTTCCCCGCCACCTCTATGGTTGGGTTTTTTGGTTTGGTTTTGGGTTTAGTGATACAAATCTCATGTGTCTTGGCTTCCCAAATACCACTGGCTTCCTTTCACATGGATTCATGAATTCAAGACTTCATCAGATTCTCTCCAGAGGCCTGTGAGACTTTAAGACTATAATATCTAGTAATACCTACTCCTGGGAATGTGATTAATTCTGAAAACTTCTAACAGCTTTATATATTATCTTATTTTTGCCTAGCAACCTTGCTCTACATCTTATTTCCTTCACACAATTTTATATTCATGTGATGCCTTAATCAATACAAGAACAACCTGTGGCATATTATTTTCCTAGAATTTGCTGCTATAAATGGTGGCAATCTCTAGGAAGACTGGACTATGTATGTAAAATACCAGTACAAGAATCCTGCTGCAAACATTAAACTAAAAAGGTCTCTGCAGAAATAGTGTTCTGACAAGAGCAACAGGAAAAGGGTTCACTTTTTGCACATTCTTTCTTCCTTACAATAGTAAGCAAGGCCTTGCTTACTGCTGCTTAACAGAATATCTTTATAAATGTAAATGTCATTGCTTCTGCTTTGCATACATTTTTAGTTTAAATTGCAATTGTACTGCAGTTGCTAAGAGTCTGATGAAGTCTGATTCTGTGAAACTTCTTTGAAAGACAAATGTTCAGAGTAATGGCATTGATCAAGTTGGTTCTGAAAATAGTTTACCAGATTGCCTTGTGCTGTATATGCACTTATACTCTGTGGCTGTGACCATGCTGCCATTTCACCCATGAATAAACAGGTTCTGTATGTGTGTCATTCAGATTTTTTTGTATTTAAAGTTATTGTATTAATATAAGGGAATACATTGTTGTTCAACTACTTTAGCTTGTGTATGCTTTAATATGATAAAAATAACTATCTGGATATCTCAGTGAAATATTTTCTTTAATAACAATTACTTTATAGTAATGAAGTACCTCTGCTTCAGAATTAGCATTAAGGGTAATGAACACAAAACTTATTTTCTGCATTTTCAATATATTTTATGATATGACTAATGCTAATTTTTCATTATAAAATGTTAATCAAGCAAATAACTTTGCACTCCTTTTTTCAACAGAGTTTCTGCTATTACTGGTTTATGTTTATTAAATTTTTTAAATTTTTGTCACATATAAAGGATAATCTACCATATGTTTTACACTAATTAGCACTTTGTTTACTTCAAATATGCCATTAATTCAGCAGCTACTTTTTAAATAGAGGCAGCATGGAAAAGGAGACTTTGCCTGAGTTTTGCAAAGAAGAAATAAGGCTACCCTTCTTTATTAGTGGCCTGCTATGGCAGACACAAACCCAAATCTTCAGAAGAAGATTCAGGCAGAGAAACAAGTGGTGTTCTAGATGCAATGCAATTATGTAATTTGTCTTTATAAAGCACAGAATACACATGACATATTTAAATGTGGCTAAGAAATGAGCTTTATTGTTTCTGAAATTACTGGTGTATTTTGTCAGTTCTAGAATGGCATTTACCTTTACAGATCAGGTCTGATCTTAATAAATAGCTTTGTACCTTCTTGGGATTCACTGTACATTAAGAGTCCTGGTGACCATCCTTCTCTTCAGCCCTTATTACTAATATGAAGCCCGTCTAAATAAAACTTGATACTATGCCAGTCTTGTTTAGGGAATGTATAATTTCTAAACAATGATAATGTCAAAGTGTTAGGAAGTTTTAAGAGATGTTGATAGTATTTGTGTTTTAAGACAAAGAAAAATAGCATCAGAAAAGAATTTATACCTCAGAAAAATATTTTTGTATATTTAAATCAGTTTCTTTGCAGAATCTTTTTTGATATATATTGCAAATAGTTTATCACTTAGGATTTGTAACAATAGCAGAAATATGAGTAAAAGTGGATCTATAGAATCCTCTACTGTGTTGATACAAAATTAGTATGTTTTACTTAATACTGTGATTGCACATTTATATACTTTTAAATAGTGTATGGGTAGATTTATTTTTATTTTCAGAGCAACTAGCATCAAACCCCTAGCTCTCTGCACAGATGAAGGTGGAAATAAATGTCATGATGAACAATTGTTTGTTTATCTCTCTCACATTCCAGGACTCTGAGAGATTTGCCCTTTTTTTTTTTTTTTTTTGAATTCCTATTTCCCTGAGAATCTGAACTTAAGTTTCCTAAGTTATAGGTGCTTATACCATTTACTCTACAGAAATTAATTCACATACTTTATATTTCAATAATAAGGAAGAATCTGTAATTAATGCACCTTCAGTATAAATTTTTCTGCATTTTTTTAACTTTTGTGTTTTCTGTTGAAAAGGCTAATATAACAGGGTTTCTCTAGGCAGAAACTTAATTTCTGTGTTCAGAGATGCTACATCCAGTCTAATCACTGGTTACTTTTCAAGTAACTTGAGGATTATAGGCTTTTCTTTCTTTCTGGATACACTTTGCTGCTTCCGAGCATCATGCTGGCCCAAGAAATATCACATGGAGGCTGGTCTGGGATCTACTAACAGAGTTTTTTCATGTTAGTTTTAATAGCAGCTTAAAATTAACATTTGATTCTTTTGAGAAAACTAAGCCATGAAAAAAGTAAGCAAAAATCTTTAGCAGAAATTAAAGAAAAAATAGATATTAGAAAAAATAAGCTCTGAAAAGATATTTTCATCTAATACCTCCTTTCCTTCAAATCTTATCCTATTCCATTTTAAAAATCTCCAAACACTTTTTTAAATTGTAAAATTTCATCTCAGTAATTTTCTTTCTTCTTCAAACTTTGCCAAGCTTGTTGTACTCTGTGCTCCCTAAAATCAGTTCTCATCCATTCTACTGTTTCTCTTCTCCTTTGATATCAGTATTTGATTTTTAATATTGCCTTCCTGCAAGCATCTCTGACCTAGTAATCGATTCTTGGATTAAGTCCTCAGGATCTATTTGTCATAGAGTAAGCAGCAGACATTATAAACTTGCAGATTTGTTGGGAAAAAAAAATTCCATTCTTCTGATTTCAAACTATAGAAAAAACCTGATGAGTTTTGTAGGACTGAACAGTGTCTGTGAAGCCTATAAATTTCAGTATCTGAGTGCTAACATAACTTGGCTACATCTTGACTCTAAATGGTGGTGGGTGGTTGGTTGGTATTTTAATAAGCACAAACTGCTAATTGTGAATGAGATTCCTCTGCTTTTACACTTGCCTATTAAAGTCTAAGATTCACTCCCTGACCTCAAGAAGTTTGGAAACATATTTTCCACATAGGCACATGTCTTGACATAGTTATTTTTTTTTGAAAAGGCAAGAAAAGAGTCATTAATTGAGATTTGTAAGGTTGGGTTTCTGGGAAAAAACACAAATATTTCATCACTACCTATATTATTTCACAAAATAAGAAAAATTCAAACCATATAATTTAGGTATTTGTAGATTAGATGGCCTCATTGCTTAAGTTAATGGTAGCTAAATGTCCCTGTAAATAAGTAAATATATTTGCATTATTAATTACAGCTTTATTTTTCAGATCAGTTTCAAATTTCCTAGGTAGAATTTAGTCAGCTGTGTGACTGCACAGAATGAGTTTTCAGGTGATACTTCCTATGTTACTCAGACAAAAAGAGGTAGTAAGTCTTATTCTGAAATTATTTGAACAGTAAGTGGCAAAAAGTTATCAAAAAGATATACTATTAGAAGATGTGTATCAGTGTGTAAGTATTAACTTCTTTCTGTAGATTTATGTGTGTCATCATTATGGCTATCCCCCTTGTCATGGGGGAGAAGCTTGCGTGCCCTCACGAGGTTGAGAGCTATGCTGGCGGTGGTTTGTGCCGCCGGTAGGGTCTCCCATGCCAGACAGGTCTCAGCTGAAGGGTCAGACAAAGTGTGTCCACGGGCAGAATGGGCTCGCTAGCCATCTGGCAACCATCCTAGGAGAAGGACAACTCCAACCCCAAACCCAGGCAGATGGATTTATGTGTATAATCTGGATGCATTTAAGACTAAACAAACCGGTTATAAGCACAGGAATAACAAATCCTTGGTGTATTATATAGATAAACCAGTACAATTAGTACTGAAAGGTAATAAGTACACTCTCTTTGTTATCAATAGATTATAACATGTTAAAAATACATCTTAAGAATTGAAACAAAAGAAAAAAGTTATCTAGTTTCCTCTTTTTTAATTATAAAAGAAAAATCTATCTTATAATAGGAAAAGAAATTTAGAAATGTTATGCATTTAGCTCATTTCTAACGCTATTTTTACTAGTATAAACTTATAAAGCAGGCAATACTTGAAAAACTGCAGTACTCAAAACAAAGAGCATAATTTGGAGCAAATATTGTGCAAAATCACGGTTTGAAATTTTGGGAACAGATTATTGCCTTGAGTAAATCATCATTCATCAAAATTACATCAGGTTTTACAGGGAATTGTGCAGTTGAATTATGAATGTCTCCCAAGATAGAGGTAATGTGACAGAGACTACATGGCTTCTTTGGATAATATGTTCCAGCACTTAATCAAAGTCATTGTGGAAAAAAAAAAAAAAAGAAAAACACAAGGGGATTTAAAAAAAAAAAAGTGCTGATTTTACCTTGGAGCAGGACGGAAGATGAACTGCACTGTCTCATTTGGATCTGTATGTGTATGATTTTAATGATTTTCGTGATAACTGATTTTGGAAGTAATATATTTTTCTGCTTTTAATTGCAGCAGGAGAAGAATCAGGAAAGCTCTAGAAATAAAGGTAAGTGACAATTATTTTCATAATGTGAACATTCTTATGATTATCACAAACCTAACATTCATTATTGCTAAAAAATATCCAGCTGGATAGTTTGATGAGTATTTTTGTATTCAAAATGACAAAAATGTATCCAGGAAGGGAATTGAAATGTAGAAAGTAAATGCATTAGCTACTGTTTTTGGGACTCTGAGTTGAACAAGGCTGACAACTGTACTCTGGGTGAGATGGGCTGCAAGGCTTCTCAGTAAGTTTGTCCTTGACTATGGATGCTTACTGTATTTCAATAAAACATTGGTACCATCAATTTAGCTTCTTCCTTTGCATTCAGTAAATATGTAACTGGATGTGATTCCAATTTATGTACAAATTAATCATGTTCATAATTGGATGCCTTGCAAAATGACTGTTCGTGGGTGTCTTTTGTGTATTGCACCTTACTCTGTGCCAGTGGCTAAGCACTATGTGAAATAGAATATCCAGGTTAAAGAAACAGCCTCATATAAAGAAAATTAGGACTTCAGAAACCCAAATTACGGATTTCATGCTTCTTTTTCTAATAAAAAGTCTGATGAGAGACAGAACATCAAAATCTCTTTGTTAAAAGTTTGCTAAGCAACCAATGAAAGAAAAAATTGCCAATAGTGGCAAAGATTGTTCTCTTGATATTTGTTGTTGATAGAGGTAGGATTCGAGATGGTTTAAAAAGGAAAAGAGAGGGAAGGTGGAAGAAAGAACACCAGTTAAATGTTATGAGGAGAGGAGGGAATTATGTGAAAAAACCGAACATATATCTCTTTTATTGGAGTAGGAAGCAATGAGTAATCCTATCACCTGAGTTAGCTGTTCTTAATTCGGTTATTTATGTACTGCAGTACTCATTTATCTCAATTTACTCGTTTTCCCCTCACACTAAGGTTAGACACAAGCATCTAAAGGTAAACTAAAGTTGATGGTTGATTGGAATTGTGTAAGGACAATCACATTCTTCATGATGCTATGATAATTTGCATCATCACTTGAAAGCTGTGCATGGGAAAAAATAACTGATTAAAAAAATAGCCTTCAATTTTAACCAATTTGTGATTTATAATTTTCTAAGGTAATACAATATAAATTTGAATCATCTCTACGTGTTGTGAGTATATCCACAATGTATTGTTTAAAAACCGTTCATGTCTTATGGCTTGATACAAATTATGAAAAAAGATTGAAAACTTGGATGAAATCACAGAAATAAGGTATTTGTTCTAAAATTAAATATTCAAAATTACAAACTTTAATCATCTGTCTACAAAGAAGGACCCTGAAGGGGGCAACTTTGTGGTATTTTATGGTTTATTTCAGTTATATTATGACATTTGGCAATATTTCTCCCATATCCCACCTTTCCTTTTTCCAGGTGGTCATCATGGTATGCATGTGAGCAGTAAGTAAAAGTAGGAACAAACTAATGACCTAAGTGGGAGTGCCCATCTTATTCATTAGCTGTTAGTTTAGTTAATTAACCACAGAAACAATTTTCAAAAGCTTATAAAATATTGCCTAGAACTGCAGCCAAAGGAATGCGGTAAACTCCACTTGGAGGGAGATATTCATTACCTCCAAACAGGCAGTGAAATTGGTGCACAGTTGTGATTATATCTGTAACATCCTACATAATATGCATGTCTCTGCCTAAACTGGCAATTTGACTTGGAAGATTTCAGTGGTCTGGAAGATTATTCATGCCCAGAGTAGGCTTTGGAACATATATGTATATCTACAGATACACTTTATGCCATAATGCTTTTTTGGGGTAGTTTTATGATTGCTTTTTTTTTTTTTTGGTCACCTCTTTTCACAATCTTTTAATTTGTGTTTTTTTTTCAAGGGTTCTTTTTCCACACAAAGTTTCAGAAAGATATTTTTATTTTACCTGTATCTTACAGCATATAAGATTTTAAGACTCTGCCTATTTGGATTGAACAAGATTAAATGTGCCAGCATAAACATTCTTCTGTTTTCAATGAGCAACAACCCTTCACATGCAATATCTCAATGTTTTTTTGCTCTGCATAGTGGTCTTGTGAGACAGGTAAATTATCCTCAGTTTCTCAGAACAAGATTCTAACACTATCTCTTGCACTCAATGTATTGCAGTCACTCTATATGGTAAAAGGACAAACTGCTTTCTGTGGTTCCGTGACTGCTCTGACAATTTCAGAACCAGTGTCATCTTCTTAATTCAGAAGAAAATTAAAGTTCATCCCCACCAAATGAAACACTGGAGTGTGTTGTGCCTCATACCTTCCACTGATACCAATATTTTAGCATCTAATTTTTGTTAAAATTTTAACTAGATTGTATTTTTATAAGAGGGGAAGATGTTGCAGCAGAACTAAAGTTGAATGCCTTTTGACCTCAGCAGGATCAAGATATTATTAACAAGAACCATTCTGTCTCATTTTATTATAAATGCCTAGTATTTTTTCCTTTTTGCTTTATTTCTATAAAATAAAACTAGTTACTGTTTGAATTTTAGTAAAGATATTTTTATTGTTCTATAGTGTTTGGTTTTCCTCCTGACATTTTTCTGACCCACTTGCTTGTCCCATCTGTTACTTCTGCTGTCAGCCTCTAAGTCAATCAGACCAGAAGAAAATCCAGTACTCAAACATACCCTGTTCTGACACTAATCCCATCTCTCTCTGGTCTATGATATTATTTTTATTGCTTTATTTAACAGATAATAGCTCTTTTTGTACACTGATTGAGAAAAGCAATACTGCTTTTATGTAAAATAATATGTTAACATTTTGCAGTTTTAGCGTAGTCTGGCAAACTCCCTTATACTTCTGAGAATTTTTTGTGCATGAAAATGATTATCACCACTGCAAAATATAAATGACTTAGTTTCATAACCCTTCTGTAATACGAAAGAAATAACAAGGCAAACAACCACCAACTCAACTTTGCTAAATTTTACTTACTGGCTTGGAGTCACAATTTGACCTTCCTTAACTCTCTTTTCTGGTATTAACTCATTGAGACAAAAAAAAAAAAATCAATTTTGTTCCAAACCTATAGTGGAAGATAAAGATTTTTTTTTTATGAATTTAAAATATCAGAAATTGTATTGCATTTAAGCAATGTGAAGAATTTTCTTCACAACCTATATTTGACTTTGGAAACATTAATGTGCTTTTAGTAAAGAACATTATGGACTTTAAGGTGGACATAATTTCTACAATATTATTCAAGAAAACTTTTATTTCTGAGGTACCAAAAGGTTGACTAGTGAAACATATCAACTATTTGCCAAACTTGAGAGGCATCTCGATTCCTTTGACCAGAAAAAGTACTGGTACATGGGCAATAACAAGCCACAAAGTAATTCAGTTAAAGGGTAGCGAAATATTTCAGATGATCAGTTCCTAAACTCAATCACATTTTGAAATACAAGAAAATAATTTCTGAGTATTTAGAAATGAATTTCAGTATAGATAAGCAGTGTGTAATATACTTTCCAAAAAAACCCCAAACCCCAGCAAAATCAGAGAAAACCAATTCTGAATTTATGCTGAGAGTAAGGTGATTGTTTTGTTGATATTGAACAATGATATTATAAAGTACACAAGTTGTGTAACTTTGTCTATTTATTTTAGCAAGGTAAAGAACACTTACTGAAAGATATAAAAAGTACTCCAGCTAAGATTTGGGAAAGATGCACTTATTATAGCAAATGTGCATGCAAATTAATTTAATGATAGTAAGTTGAAGAGTTTTGCTTTAGTTAAGTGCACTTTAGATACCTACTGCATAGTATGCTGTTAAAATGTTTGCTATCTACTATTGATGTGAGCTTTAAATTCCATTAACACTCCAAACTTTACAGTTTAGAGAATTCTGACTGACATAATTTTAATTACAACCTGAGTTTCTATTTGTAGTCAGTAGTTCTCATTTTATGCTTACCTTAGTAATCTGAATGTAAAACCACTGTTGACTCACAGATTAGTTTCAAAAACATAATTCTCTGTGATTATGTATATATTGCCAGACTTTTCTGATATCATTAACAAACATCTGTTCCTTTTATAATCTTTATGGAAATTAAAGAGGAAACCGTGTGGGCATCACTTGCATACCTTACTTGCTTTTTACTTCTTAAAATGTTAGTGTACCTGCACAACACTTGTGGCCTTGTCTGGGATTCCAGATTGGTGTAATCTTTTTCTATACGAAAAATATAAGGAGGAATAAGAAAAAATTAAGGTAGTTCAATATTGAAAGAATTTAAGGGAGAAAACCAGACAGGTGTTAATTAAAAACAATAACTTGCAAAAATGAAATTGTATCTGGAGATACCCTCAAATGCCAGTGTGTGAACAAACTGTTAGAACTATCCTGTAATATGGCTGGCTCTAACTACTTTTGATAATGGACAAAGCTATGTCTATTCTGATGTAGAATACATGACATCACTGTACTTTGCCATGTTAAGCCAATTAGCTGTGGCAAAAATACACTTTATTACTTTCTGTAATGTATCCAGTGATTCATTATATCTGCTCAATCAAATTATTCTAAATGTGTATTTCATCAGATCTGTATTGTGTATTGTTAGAATATGAACTGCAGTCCTTCTGGATTGAATTGATTAATGTTTTAGTTTGTTACACTGTAATAATCCCTCTCTACTAGAGCAGTATATTTCAGAGAAAAAATGTAGCATTTTAGAGAATATGTGTAACAGCAAGCAGGTCAGTAAATGCATGTCCAAGAATGCTATTTTCATTGAAATGCAGCCACTAAATAATCTGACTACAGAAATCTTTGTTGTCAAGTTTTTTCTTTGTTATGAAGTTTTTTTCTTTGTCATTACATTCCAACTTACTTGGATGAATAAACTTTTAAGCACTGGTATGAGGATTGTTTGAATGAAGTGTGCCAAATACTATCCCCTCTATGCTGTTCCGGTCCCCTCCAAAGCCTAGTCAACTGAAACTCAAATCTCTTTTGTCACTTAACAATTACCGTAAGAAATACATTTCTGTTTTCCACCTGAACAATTCTCCTTTCCTTTTTGTTTCAGTACTTATACAAAAGACCTACAGACACAATGTTATTAACTGGATATTGCTGGCGTTTTCTTTATTTATTCTTATCTTGGAATGGCTTTAGCATGATTAATAATTATAAAAAATGCCTTTTCCCCCCTCTAGGTTCTGAATCAATTCACAGTCAGATTACAAAATGCACTGAAGAGAAACAAACCTTTTTATGTGGGAAAATATTTTTCACCTAACAGTTAAGCTTAATATTATTTTTTAACAGACCTGAAGCTCATTGTGAAAAAGCTAAGTGTGTGGGTCAGTGCCAGATATCAATTCTAAAGTAATATCTCTGATAACAATGGGATTACCCAGACATAGAAAGTATACATTGAGTAAGATCTGTGCTGTACTATACAACTTTGTGAAAGGTTATCTATTTCTTTTAAACAAAACATTATCTGATGTGACTGAATTCCATTTTTGATACTTATATGTCAACAGAGCATAGTATTTGTATAGTAATCTAGTTAGACTTGCTACCAGTGTAATGCCACAGAGATAAACAGTGTAAACGGCACAAATATATTTGACTCACCAGTTGTTGCCATGAGGTAAATGTATTTTATCTTAGTCAAGAAAGTAATTAAAAATATTAAAGTAATAAAAAGTGAATACAACATGGTGCAAATATTTTACAAAATTGCAGCATTTACCTTCCAGACATTCCACAAATTGCAGACATATATTCCATACCAGTGAAAAATCGTCTGCAGTTTTAGTATGGTAGTGTCATAGCAAGAACAGCATCATAGGGAATGTCTTGAGTGTTATGTTACAAAGTATGACTGCATTTCTGCATAAGAGTTATTTCCAACTTTATGTTGATTGGCTTCAAAGTTTTTAAGTTCATTTTGCTATAAGCAAGTATATATACTAAAAAGATTGTAACTAAAACCCAAAAGAGTCAGAAAGAGTCTAAAATGTTTTTGTAAATTACACAAAAATTCACAGCTGTGAGTGTATATTCAACAGATGAATTGGAATAACAGGATGTGTCTGTAGTTTTTAATTCATATGTCCATTATTTCTGCCACTAATTAGAACTATGTAAGGGGATCACACATAATCTTATGTATTTATTACATCTATTATCATATACATATGTATTCTATATATAATGATAATGGAGAAAATATGAAGGCAAAAATATTCTAATGTATTTTATTGCATTCATGAAAGAATGAAATTCATGTGAGATGTGTTTAACTTGTTAGCAGCTTTAGGAGTTATACATACAAAGATTATCTTTCTTCTCTGGATTTTATTTATGGCAGAGAAATGGGCATCTATTTTTCTTCTCATATGTGTGGCCTGTGTCAAAATTTCAGGCAAGAACTCTTCTGCAAAATGATATATCTATACTAACAAAATATATAATAATTATTTCTGTGTGTATTAGTGTAGTAGAGGCAACATAAGACACTGGTATCCCTATCTAGCTTAAAAAAAATCATCTATGTCCTCCTAAAATTTAGGTGACGTTCTGTTAAATTGTTAAATCCATTTCAAAGTGATTATTGTGGCCTTGACTAGAGAGACTACATTCAATGGTATTGGTGAAGTTTCTCTCTGTAGTGCACAAACACTTAATTTGAACAGATTCAGCAGAGATGGCATTCAGCACTGGCAGGGGTGGGGAATGGTGAATCCTGACTGGAATATATATCATTACTATTAAGTCTTTTGTAGCTTTAAAGAAGTCACTCAGAGGATGAATGTTTATTTAAATTTAAATGTAAATGTATTAGTAGTCTGAATGATGTTTTAATGAGATGTGACCCATAAAAGATTTAGAATAGCAACACAGTTTGATTTTGGTTTTTTTTAACATAAATTTGGTTTTAAAACTTCTGTGTAAAAGCAGCTACTGTTTAACTTGAACATTATATTGGAAATGTTTTGGATAGTTTTTTGTATTGTTTCAGAAGTAGGCTAAGTTAATGAATATATCTTTAAGTTAGTCTATTCTTTTATTATTAATAATGTTGAGGCTTTAAAGTTAAAACAAATGCTAAAAGCTTTCTAATTTAATATATTAAGATTCTTATTTATTCTTAAGACAATATGTATTTTCAATAATAGCTTGGTTTTATCTCTTTCTTTCATCTTAAAAGAGGTACACAAATCACAGATGACTAATTTGAGTTAGCTTTTGAGCACTGAAAACTTGTACTGAATTCAGAGAGAGAATGCAATGCAATGTGAAAGTATACTTGGATCCTTTAATATACATATATATACATTAGTGAAGTGTCTGTAGGCTACGTGTGTGATGTTTCTCACATGTAGTAAATATTCATTTGATTACACTAACAATAGAAATCTAAATGTAAAAGAGGTTATTCATTCCCCATGAAGTTTATGTGGTTTAAAGTGTTATCTACCTCTTCTGTGTACCCTGCTCTTTGCACAACTTTCATTGTTGGAATGAAGAGTGAAATATGATTTGCATCCACACCATAGGTATCTTAGTTAAGTTTGGCATATAACAGCCAGGCTGGGGCAGGCTATTTCACAGTACTTGTAATGTAGAAGGCAATTGCTATGACCAAAAATAATAAAAAGAGAATGATAGCAAGTGAAATTCATGTTTTGTCTAACAGACAACTGAAGCAAAATAATCTTCCTGTCTTAACAACTTGAAGTTTTCCTTTCAGAATAGATTTTTTTAAAAAAAATGTATATCAGAAACTATCCTAATGCTGTTACGTTAGAAACTTACACTGTATTTATAAATAAGTATACAATGTAATAGCTAAAAAATCCATGTTAGTATTTTTGGGAAAGCAAGTTGTGTTATTTATTTTTATTTGTCTATAACATAACATTTTCTTTATCAGTAGATGTAAGCATTACCTCAGTATAAGCTTATCTAAAATACTCTGCTGTGATACCTTGTTACTGACCACAAAGGAGGCTAGGATATTTATATCGCTGAATAAGATATACATAGAGACTTTTAAAAATCCACAGAGATCTTTGCAAGCTCTACAATATCTTTTTTAATATCAACTTAAAATGCTATTTAGGCAATAGTTTAATTAGACTCTTCATAAAGGAGTGTTTAAAGTTGAGAAAGGGTTGTCCTGAAAGAAAAAGTGAAGTGCTGTAGGGATACATAACATTCAGAAGCAAAAGATCTGGCATACATACCTGTATTTCAGAAATAAATTCTATTTATTTTATATTCTTTTAAAAGAAATACTTGTAAATAGGTATTTTTTAACTCAGGTACCATGCCGTGGATTTTTCTTGTATGTTTATAACATAACTTGCATATAGGTTTTCTGTGCTGTTTATAGGCTATAAACTTTTAAGAACACTTATGCAGAGAAAAACTGACCCATTTGTGTTACACAGGAGAAAGTTCCAAACCCATGATTATGTAAAACAGAATGACTTTTTGCATTCATTTTGAATTCTTCAGAACACTATTGATTATATATTAAGAACATATTTTCTCATATCAGATTTCTCTTGCAAGCAACTTAAAGGACAATCAGAACTTGAAAAATGAGTCTGTTGAACATGATTTCCCCCTCAACCCTCACTCCTAATTATTGCAATACTCTATATCATTCAGATTCTTATTGAAACAATTACAGTATTCATTTTTTGCTTTAGTTTTTGAATAGCAAGAATTGATGCATTTCATTATCATTGAGGTCATGTTCTAGTTTACTCCAAGCACACTCGTTTGCCACTTGCTTCAGACACTAGAATACGATTAACAATGTCACATCCTGTTAATGTTTGCATCATAACTGGAAGCAGATATTACAGTGAAGTGCAAATTAAAGACTGCTAAAATGCCTGCCACTAACAATTATGGTGGGGCAGTATGAAAGTTCTCATTTGTTTCCAAAGGTCAGATTAATAAAGCTGCATGTCACATTATCATAAAGGGTGGATCTAGCTGTCTGTTTTGATTATACTTAAAAGTCTAGTGTTTCTAAGGAAACTTTGCAAGGAATGAATGCATCCATTTTAACTAGCAGTTGAAATGTGAGTAATTATTAGACCTTATTCTGAAGGAATCCAAACTAGAGGTTGCAGTCACTCAAATGTTTTTCTGCTTTTTAATTTACAAACATAGAAATTAGATTTCTTTTATAAATCCCTTCCAGTTTTTAATTGTTAAATTTAAAGTAGCTCTCCAAGTATGAAAAGCTAATTACTTAGGTGAATGAGCTGTAAACTAAACTGCATCAAATATTAAAAGCAGACCTATCCATATATATTCCTACATGACAAAAATTAGAAGTACAACTGAACTATTTAAATTAAAGATGTTAATTCTGTTAAGACAATGGATAGATATAGTTTAAAGTTTAATACTCTAGAGTCAAATTAAAATTCTGCTTATATTGCAGCTATTCAAGTAATTATGCAGTTGCATACACCATTAACAAGTGAACAGAAATTTCTGTGTTTTCTTCCTAATAATAAAAATTCTGGACAATTTTCTAAATAGCTTTTTAAAAGTTTGCTGAAAAGAAAAAAATGAATTTGTGATTATATATAAAAATGTTTTGTTTTGTTTTTCTTTAAATACACATAAATTAACAAAAATAACAGCATCCTATGAAGAAAAATGAGAATACTTTTGGTATGAAGTTGCTGATAGAGTTACTAAGATATAGATCTACATATATTACTGAAGTCATTGAATGATTCTGAGGTTTATAATAAGATTAGATATGATGACAGAAATTACAAGAAAATTTTGCTATATTCAGGAACAAACAGAGGGGGGAAAAAAGATTTATCAACTGTATGATAACTTGAGTAACCAAAATGTCATAAACCCCTAGATGTTCATAACATATTGAGGAAGTTTTTCCTAGAAAAGACAAAGAAATAATAAAAAGCATTATATATGACACTACTTAAACCTCACCTGACATACTGTATTTATGTCTGAATGTTCATGGTTTAGATTGAATTTAATTTAATCAGTAGCAAATACGGAGAAGGGTTACTCTAGTGATCAGCCAGTATTTTGGAAATAAGAACACAGTTTGTTTTTCCTAGCAGAATGGAATACTTGAAAGCATGTTGGTAAGAATGCTAGAAAAGAGCATGGAAGTCCTGAAATGAAAAGTTAGCCAGATTATTTTAAAATAGAAACATGTAGCCACACCTTTCTCTGTGTGTGGTTTATTCCTCTTTGCATGAATTAGTACAATATTAAAAATGCTATGTATGATTGTGTGCAAATGATAAATTAAAAAAGGAATGGAACCTGTTTCAAGAAGAATTTCCCTGGCTCTGTGAAATTAAGGAGGAGACTTGGTGCTTTGCCTGTACACAAATTTGTTTGAGTTCATGCAAAGTGATGCACTAAAGAAAGGAAAACCTCTGGAAACTGCCTGAAAGAGACGATACAAGGAGCCACTCAGCTTCTTCCTTAAACTGAAGCAAGACTGCCCTTCTCTGAAAGGCTAATCTCAAGTGTTCTGTTTATAGGGCAAGATAATGTGTGTCATTTGGGTTACGATAAAAATCTCTGGATTTTTCCCTTCACTTTCCATTGTCAAGATTACTCTATTTGTGCAGCCATGACCTGGGTAATTTTCCATAATACATTCTTTTTCCATGTTCCTTCCCACCTGTGCCTTATTTTGTATAACCTCTGTCTCCTTTTTTCATACCAGCCATTCATATCTTTGATGATTTGACATGGCAGAAAGTAATCTGTGTTCTCAAGGGGAAACATGTCCAAGACTCAAAATGCAACCTTCCTTGAATATCCAAGGGTAGGATATGCCTTTGAAGTTTCAAAGCTCTTTAGAGATCAAGTACTTGAAGTAATTCCTAGCTTTTTTCATAGTCATAAGACACATGGCATTCAATTTCATGCCCCAAAGAAGAGTGGACTTTATGGGACAGTGTGAGTAAAAACAGATAAGGTGAGCACTCACTTTGGATCATGTCTTTACAGGCATATTTTTTGTAACTTGATCTATGTTTCCATCACCTTGGAGGGCCTGATGAATCTTCAAGAAAGAATTAAATTTCATTAATTTATAGTGATTAAAATATTATCTACAATCGTAGTTGGATAAATTTTGACTGATTCTTATGGGATTTTTTATGTGTATGATGTATAGATGATAGTCAGAAAAAGTTTTTCTTTCAGAATTATAATAGCTGGCATTAAGGTTTGCCAAATTTTGTTTTGTTCAGCTATTGAAAAGTTAGCTATATGATATCATTGCAATGACAGTAAGAAATTGTAATTCTTTGTGGCCCTGCATAACTACATGAGTGAAGGCCTTTGGCTGTTTAGGCAACAGTTATTGATCAAAAAGCTGTTTATCATAGTTTTCCAGCCTGGAAAACAAATACAGTAAGACAGATTTTTTCCATCCATGTACCAGAATTTTCTCACACAGGGCTTGGTTAAAAGGTAAATCCATGGTTGATAAAGTAATGGCTGATTGTTGGTTAAATAATCTAGGAGATTTGACACAAATGATTACACATCTAAATACTATTCTATAAGCAATTGTGTTTGTATTTAAAAGGAAAAGGATAGAGTAGGATGCTTTCTTCTCTTCACACTTACTGGACTTTGCGACACATTGAATTTATTTGCACATACGGTGCCCAGGCTATAAATTTTTTGGTTTCTATCATTTGGCATCCTGTCTAAACTTAACCTAAGCATAGGCTTAGATTGATATGCTGTCAGGATCTCAATACAAAAATTCACAATAATAAGGTTCAAATAACTCTCTATTTAAATTATGCACACAGAACACAGATACAATTGTGAATGCTGACCCACTAGCAATAACCAGTCAAATCTTCATGGTGGTGTTCTTTTAAAGCACCATAAAAATCAATGATGGCTTTGCTTTAATGGATATTTAAGAAAAAGTTTCATTATATCTCAGAAATAAATAAATCCAAGAATATTGAAGGAAGCAACTTTCTTAGCTTTATAAAGTCCTGCACAGAGCTGATTAAATGAAGGCTCTCAGAAGGAAAGAAAGATTAAAGAATTTTGTTAAATAGAAAGGCATACAAAAATCCCATTTGCATTGTAGGTGCTATCAAGGTTCTACCAAGCACACATTGATTCTTCGTTATAAAATATAAAAACTGTGATTTTGTAGCTTTAAGGATAATTGCCCACTAAAAATGCATTACAAATGGGGGGAAAACCTCAATAAAAATATTTGAGTAGAATAATCAGTAATTCTGTATTTGAAGGACAATGTATATAGCTTGTGCTCTCATCTAATTAACATCAATCTGACTTTCTTTCCCCAGAAACATTAAAAAAACTTATTAATTTTTATAATTGTAACTGACATCTCAAAATAAAAGCAATACATAGAGTTATGATTATAATTAATGAAATAAAATTGGCAGAAGTCATATAGAATGACAAAAGCTAAAGAGCGTGTATTTATATTGCTTAAACAAAGTCTTTCTAAAGTGGTTCAACATGCTCATTTGTAAATATATATTAATAAACTGATAGAAATACGTGTATTTGTTCACAGACATACACATGAAATGTCACGACTGACGTAAATTAAAAAATCTGTAGAAAAAGATTCTCTACTCAGAACAGAAAAAGGAATATTAACAAAAAGAGCATTTCTTGTGATTCTTTAATTACCTTTAAATATATATTCCAAACCTCCATTTGAAGGTATCACGTTATCTCCTGCAAGTGTAATAAAAAGAGCAGGAAATCCTGACTCTTCTGCCATCAATTTCTTTATTTCCACTCGAAACTGAAGTGTTGGATTAGGCAAGATTAGGAAGTGTAAATAGTTCAAGATTAAAACATACAAGTTGAAGTATCCAGAAGTATTCAGTTTCTTCTTTTAAGTTTACCTTTTTAGAGTGTTTGGGGAGGTTTTTGGTAAAGCATGTCATGTGACTGCCTGACTGTGTGCACTTGTTCTGGATCAGTGCTCTTCAAAACATTAACCTTCATGTAGGTCTGTATTCTAACATACTTGCTGGACATCATTGCTGAATGTGCAAAGTGTGTGACCTGTTATGATTCTCTTTCCTTGCTCATTAAGAAAAAGTCTTTTCATGTACCCACTTATCTTTATAAGTGGTCAATTGCACATGACATTTCTTCCTTTCCTCATCTCCCCAGAGAGCTATTATGAGACATGAAGCTTGTTTACTTTCTTTCAAGCTTTTCTGTACTGACTGAGAGTGCCCTTTTCCACATGTCTACTTTACTCTTCAAGTTGTGGAAATGCTTAGAGTTTAGGGGAATCATAAATGCAAGCAAGCTCCATGCTTACCATATGGAGCATGAAGGTCAGTCCTGTTTCCCACACTGGGATTGCAGTATCCCATCAGACACTTTAGCAATCTGATCTAGTTGCTATCAGAAAAGTCAATATTTGCATTTTGTTGAATATGCATTGCCACTGGTGTTTGGAAAAAGAGTTATTTGGTATCTGTGCTTGTATGATTATCTTGTTTGCATTCACAAGATACTATCTGCAAATCCTCTAATGATTCAAAGACGGTGTTGTATGAAGTTATTTCATTATTAGGATTAATTAATTGCTATTCTAAATTAAACAGGCTTAGAATTTGATGTTCTTTAATTTCAGCTAGGGCACTGGAAGGACAACTTCAAGAAAAATGTCAAAAACTGCTTTAATTTACAGAATGTTAAGTGTACACAGAGAAGCCAATTTAGTTCATGTTTTGTATGTCTATTACTTTTTCAAGAACTTTTGAATTGCACTAGTTGCTGAGAAACACTGATTTACCTGCAAACAGTAGTGCAAAATAGATTACTAGTTTTTAAAGGGTCTAAAATTGAGCTAATTGATGGAATTAAGGAAAACTAAGTTGAATAAGAGGATTTTTTAACTGGTGTGCAATTATGTTTTGCAGGCCATAGAGTCAGAGGCGTTCTCCATCAGCAGAGTCTTATATACATATACTGAGCATGATTGACTTCAGAGGGATTCTGCACGTGTGTTTGATTTTGATGGCAGAGACTTAAATCAGAGCACATAATTCTGAAAGATTTAGGGCACAGAAAAAAAGAATCCTTTTCAGAGCACTATAAAAGTATTTTAGCAATAAATTTCCAAACTTACTCCCTTATGCATTTGAAAATATTGGGTAGAGATCAGTCATTTAGACATTCGTAGCTCTTTTCAGAGTGAATCCATTCATGTAAGTGCTCTTGCTTTCTTTGCACAGAAAAGTGCTACATTCATTAAGTTGAGGTAAAAGAGGTGGGCTTAGTTTAGCAAAAAAGTAGTGGCCAAAAATTCCTGCCATCTAAAGTAATAAATACCAGCCAAGACATAGATCATTGTGATCAAGTTAATGCCATTTGTTTCACACGGTTTATGAAGGGTTAAGGCTATGTTTAATTGGCTAAATTGAACCCCATACCACCTAACTGCAAACTCTAATAGGTTATAATCCATATCTCACAAGTCCAATGTTTTGGTGAACTCATCCTGGCTATTTTCAGAAATGCATCCAGAGTGCTGTGAGAAACCTGAGGAGTTCTCCTGAGAAAACTCCGGGGAGTTGCTAAGAACTCCCAGGGAAAGATTTCTCCTCCAAAGGTCAGCACAGCAGTTGTGACTTTGTTTATTCTTGGCTGCTTTCAGTCTCACAGGGTCTCATATAGATCTGAATTGCTCCCCCTTGATTTTTCAGTACCAACAGCCATCTTCCAAAAGATGGAAACTATGCATTTTAAGTTTTCTTTTGTAGGGAATCCTCTGTTGAACATAATTTTGACCAACCAATCTAATTGTGCCTCTGATCATTGAAGATGACATTGGTAGCAGATGGAGCTGGACATCGGAGTGACCAGAGAAGTGCTTTAAGGTAGAAAGAGGGAGACCTGGGTACTTTTTCTGGCCTCATTCTCAAAATAAGAGAGAAAATTTGAATACCAGTGAACCAGTTTAGTTAATTGTGTCTTAATGTTTCTTGGTGTATGACTTAGAACTTGTGAGTTCTAGTGAGTTTTACATTGACTGTGTGGATCACATCATGCACTCAAAGAAAGAAAACAGATTCCAAAGTTTTTATTCTTTCCAGAATGTTTTGTAACTTCTGATAGTTTAGAGGCTCAGAGAAACTGAATTTAGTCATGGGGTGGATGGTGATGTTGTTTTGTCAAATGTTAGATTTTCTACTAAAAAAATGGACAGAGGGGAAAGCTTTTCTAGAATTCAGTGAATGGAACAATCTAGGGGCTAAATATGCTATTATTTTCCAAATAAAAATAAAACAGTAGCAGTTGTCAGCCATGACATAGAACTGCAGAAGATGCAAGGATAAGATGAAATTTAAAACTGTCTATAGGATGTACATCCTCTAATTTGAAGGAATACTCATGTCATGTAGGAAAATTTCTTATATTTGAGCAATCCATTCTGTTTGTATCCTGTGTAGCTGGTGGAGACTTAAGCTGAAACAGGACACCTGCGGTTTGCGATGGCAAAGAACAGCATTAAAATAAGCAAAATCTGATTGCTTTTACACGTGGGTTTTCCATGTAACCAATAAGAAGTGTTATCCTGTCACGTGAACGTATTCATTTAGCCAATCTGCATAAGAAACAGGCGGGAACGATACTTTGGGTTACAATAGGCAATTGAGCGAGCTGAATAAGGGGCATTTACTTGATCATACTGATCTTTGTGTGATGTCCATTTCATCCTTTGCAACAGTCTCAAATTAATATTTGGTTTTGTGAAAGTTACGGAGCATATATGCAATCTATCCAGCTACTAGAAAATTACCTTTATTTGCAGTATCTGTATGCCTTCAGTTATGAGTGGTTCTTTTATTCCCAAGAACTCCGTGAGATAAGGTAGGCCTTTAAGAAACAGAAACTGAAGTCCATATTACATGAGCTGAAGTTGTTAGTGCCTTGTGTCTGCGAGATCTTCCATAGAGATACATGATGAAGAGCTTGAAATACACATTGTATTCATTTAAATGCCAGTGCTTATCAGTTGATTTCTGAAATTTTGCCACGTTTTGTAAAACAGAAACTGAAGGCCAGGTTCACAATGGAAAAATCAGAAACGTTCTAGATGTGTATAATTTTTTCCACTCAGATTTACTAAGCACACAGAAGTGCCTTACTTTTGGTATATTTATTTTCATTACAATTTTCTCACTACTAAATACTCCATAGTTTTGTAAATGTTTTTCCCATATGGGTTTCTTTTTAGTTGACTCTGCTTTGTTTTTCTGAGAAGAAGAACAGGATATGTCTTGCTCGTTTTTTGTTCACCTTTTACATTTTGACATGTTTTCCTGGAGTTAGAAAGAATGTCATCTTGAACAATATCACACTGACTTGTTGGCTGTTGGGTCGAAAATGTTTGGCTACCCTTATATTAAATAAATAAACAGCAAATGATAAATAATGGAGTAGTCATTTTCTTCTGCTGAATAATGAAATTCATATAATGAAAAAATAAACCATTCTATTTTATGTTATCTGAAAAATTGATAACTAGTTTGTAGGCTTTACATTATTCAGATAACAGAAAATGTGCCATACATTTGGATTTGATCTGTTTTTGTAGCTTTAACAGTACAACTACATGGTTTAGCAGAATATGTTTTATCTTCTCACTTCTAAAACTGGAAATATTTATGTTACAAAATAGGTGTTCAAAAAATCAAAGTATTTTTTCTGGCCATCAGTGGAGTAAAAGTCTTTGAGTACAGCATAAATAGTAGTCTGAATTGTCACTGGGATTTCTTCAAAGATATAACTGTATTGGCTAATTGCTTGGTACCAAATATATATTTATTGCTTGTATTTTAATAAGAGAGCTGTAGTAGTTAACAGGTGGTATAATACTGCCTACCTTTTCAGTAATAATTAATATTTACAAAATTAGTACTACTTTGATTCCAGTTTGTGCAAATCATCATATGTAGTTTTGACAGAAAGCCCTGTGACTGGGATGCAAATTTACACACAAATGTTGTAAGGGGATGCCGAACGCTTGACTTTCTCTTTTGTAGTTATTGTGTTTAAGGCAATGTGTTGTGTGGGCTTCAGCTGTGAATTTCAAGATGTGCTAGAATTGTTGACTGAGCTTTTGCAGTGTGTTATCATATTAAAGATATTTGTCATAAAACACACAGTACAGCAATATATGCTGTACTTCGGTTGTTAACATTTCATGTATGTTTTTAGAATCTCAAAAGTAACTTTATTGCCAAAATGGTTTGCAGCTTAATCCAAGTGACACACATATTTTCTGGATGAACCTGTGAGCTAAAGTCTGTAGCACTTCTTTTTGATAGACTTGTATTTTTTCCTATATAGGTAATGATTGTATTAAACTAAAATACAACAAAAAATAAATATAAAAGAAAATTGGTCCATTGCAGTGAAGAACTTGTACAATAGGAAATACAAAACCTCACAATTACATGCTAGAAGAGCAAACCTTGTTTTTCTTTCTTTTTCTTCAATTTCCTTTTTAAAAAGGTCTTCAAGTTTTGAGCAGTGCTGGGAACATTCTGTTAAAAATAATTGATTAAAAGCCAGCGAATCCAAGCAATGATTTGTGTTGAATGCCATAAAATAAAGCTAGAAAACATTTTCTTTTTTTCTTTAACAACTTTTTAACAGTTATGAAAAGTTAAAAATTTTTGACTGTTAACTATAACTAACTGATGACTGACAAAATAAGTGTTTGAAAAGATGTTGAAGATAGGGAAATAATGCATTTGAATTTGTTTAATTATTGTAATTTGTTTTCCTGAGCTTATTGTTTGGAGACATAAATTTTATATCACGTAAAATCATTTCACCATTAAGGGAATGGTAAACTTTTAAAGAGAGCTTAGTGTATGTAAAAGTTACTTTTGATATGCTAAATGACTGATGAACTTACATCCCCTATTGTCACTACTGAAAAGACAGTTGCATACTGTCTAAGCTTTTAACATGTTGCAAATCAAAAAGAGGCTAAATGACACGGAAACACTTATTTTCACTTCAGTCAATAACATGATTTTTAATAGATGAGCCCAAGTTTACAGGATTGCATTCCTTAGGGAACTTAAGCAAAAGGCATCATCCTATAAACATTAAAGCATTTACATGGAGAGATAGAATTTAGATGCCTATGCAAGCTTTCTAAGGAAAACTTCTGTGCACACAGATTTTCAAGCATCTACATACGGGTTAACCTTATGTTTATATTCTTTGTATGTAAACCCTACACAGAATAAAAACATAGCTTCCTATGCTACAAGATTTCAAAAGCAAAAATTATGATCTAAATTGGGGGGGGGGGGGGGGGGGAAATGGGGAGGGGAGGGGGGGGAAGTGATTAATGGTGCCCAATGGAATTTTTATCTGTAACACTCATTTTTTAAAATCACCATAATATCACTGAGCCAATAATCTGCTTTAGATCAATTTTTCTGCCTTGTGTACTGTAACTTTTCAAAGACTTCCAGAAACGATCTAATATCAAAAGCTATATTGTCTATGAGCTGAAAATGCGCGTGCATGGAAATTGTGGTACATACTAGTAGCAGATTATAAAATGAATTAGAGATTTGTTTATATGTCCTTAAAAACAGACCTTGAGTTATGAATTACTTTAAATTACAATAGGAGAGCAAGTAGTCATTACAGTTATTTTAGGGTATTTGGAAA
The DNA here is from genome assembly GCA_035041345.1 of Poliocrania exsul. Classification (NCBI taxonomy): domain Eukaryota; kingdom Metazoa; phylum Chordata; class Aves; order Passeriformes; family Thamnophilidae; genus Poliocrania; species Poliocrania exsul. The sequence goes on along the minus strand of JAWWLZ010000139.1, from coordinate 32,545,681 downwards.
AATATTAATCTTTTTTCACTATAATAGTTGAGTGATAAACCTTTTCAGTTAAGCTGGGCTTGAAATACTAAATTATCTTTGACTTATGATGTCAAAATATAGCAGCCAGTTTAGAAGGAGCAATGAGAGACCAAAAATAACTGACAAGATAAAACATCAGTGAGATAGATGAGTGTCAGTGAGAATTGTAAATCATCCACAAATACGTAAAATCTGGTGAATCTGGCTGAAAATACATTCTTAGTGATACAGTTAAATAGTCTGGTCAGAAAAAAAACCTAAACTAGAGCCTATAAATGGCTAGAGCTACAGGTTTTGAGTAGCTTACTCAGGACTTGCCACCCCCACCGCTGAACAACCTTGGGTAGGAGTCACTATCTGAAATGAAGACTATGTTGTTATGTTTATCATGTAGAGGTTAATATGCTCTTCTAAGGTGTGAAAGATCTAAATTTGAGTCAGATCCTACTGATTTTACTATTGAAGTTAGATCATAATACAGATCAGTAAGAGGGAAATTCTGCGAGAAAGAATTTGACTCTGTAGGTTATCAGATATTTTATTTATTTTAATCCTTAGATGGCTTTTACGTGTCAAAAAGGTCTGATCAGAACTTAAGCTAAAGTTTACAATGTTGAATTCATGAAGCAGGTGCTAATATTTTGTGTTTTTTGTGGCTGCCATCCTGTACTCTTAGAAAAATAGCATGAAAGAACAACGACTGACATTTCTTTGTATATGTGAGCTACCATAATTAATTTAATTACTCTAGTGCAATATGCTCCTGAATGCTCATCTAGATGATGCAGGTGCTATTTGAAGTGACAGCATTCCACATACATCTCTATATTTAAGATTCCCTCAAGTATGGGTGATATTGGAATCCAGTAATCTAAAATGCAGAAATTAGTTTAGCCCATGCAGGAGTCTTGTAGCCAGTTCATTCTCCAAGGGCCCTACTAAAGCTACAGACTTTCTATGTCTTTATTTTTGACAGTAAATGACAGTACATATTGCACATGCAACACATCAGAAACAGATTTGCATGGAAAAATATTGCATCTCTGAAAAAATTATATACCTGCATAAATCTTGTCTGAACTTCTTTAATGTCCTCAAGAGCTTTAATCTGAAGGCTTCTTCTGTAGTGTTTTTCTGTCAGCTTTTCTCATGGTACTTCTCTACCATAGAATATACAAAACTACCCTACTGACATAAACACTATGTGGATCACAGGTCATATTCTACTATACCTAATGGATATTTTGCTGGTTTGGTAGCAGAATTTATGAACTGAAGAGCTAGCCCCAGTATGGGATTACATTTGTAATCCCTGCTTACATTAAAGGAGTTCAGACTTGTCTCAGAGGAAACCATTAAAATATTTGCAAACCACTAATCTGTTCTGGGATTTTCTATTGTTTATCTAGGGCAAGTCTACTGGGTAGTAATTCTGTTTGATATTTCCTTATTTGGGCACTGTTAAGATACACAGAACAAAAACAGTATACAAGATAGAAATTAATGATTAAAAAGTCAAGCTAGCATGAGTGAACCCAGAAGGAGTCTAAAGTTGATGTTGTCTCATGCTTATCATTCAGAAGTAAAACAAATATCAAAAAGCTATTTAAGATAATCTAGATTTCACCTCAAAGAAGACATCTTCCATTACTTAATTTTATCTTTCTTGACTCAGCTGCACATGGCTGAAATGTCTAATTACAACAGAAAATGGCTGTGCTATTGTTGAACATTTATATTACAGCTTAACATGTCTGCGAATGGTAAAACTTTATATTACTTCATGATATTATGTGTAAGTCTACTTGGGAATCACTAATTTTTGCATGAGAAAAATGCTGGAAATTTAGAAACATGGACAACAGACATTAAAAAATTACATAATCAAGACTACATGCTTAAGGTATGACATTTTCACTGAATTTAGTGCGTAATCTACAGGGGAATGTGCAAAAGAACTAAACATGTCAATAGGCAGGGAGATGATTGTATTCATATTGAGGTTGTCTAATATGACAAACAGGCTTCAACTTGAAGAAATGAATCTCATATTTGTTTATTTTTCACTTCAGTAGCAGGAATCTATTTCAATATTTCTATTGTTCTGGGATAAGACACTCTATATAGAGGAGAGACAACTTTTATGTCTCTCCAGACCATCTCAGGTTAAAATTGGAATTCTACCTGAAAGGCAACAGAACTCAGGCAGATCACAGTTCAGATTCTGGTGGCAATTTCTCTACTAACAATCAGACAACAACACTATGCCTCTCTCTTTTAAAGAGAGTTTAGTTCTGTGTATAAGGTGCATTTATATACCAAAACAAAAGAATCCCACAACTGACAGCTGCAACACAGAATACAGGTAGAGGAGGGAAGACTAAGAAAATTAAAGGAATGCTCCTAGCTTGTAGTGGTGACATAGACACAGAGTATTGCCAAGAGTCTAATAATAAGGAACTTATATTTTCAATATTTGTGTTTCATCTCAAGGATTGTAAATGTTACTACATTTCTAGCAATTTATCATTATGTTCTTGACTTTAGGGAGACAGCTATAAGAATTGAAAAGCAATTATTTTCAGAACACATTTGTAACATATGTTGGATTATTTAATACAAAGCATATAAGTACAATGGAGGATATGCTCCTGTTGTCTTAATTCTGGTCAACATTATCTGTACACCTTGAGCATATTTTTAAACATTTCACAAAAAAAAACAAAACAAAACAAAACAAAAAAACACAACAAACAAGTAAAACCAGAATAACACCAGAATTTAAATTAGCTTGTCTCCAAAATTTAGGTAGAAATACATTAAGTCACCAGACCTCAAGTCCAGTGTATCATACCTTAGTGTATCAAACCTTCTGTGGTTTCAGAAATATATCTATACTATAGCTATTAGAAATATAAGTGTCTTGAAAAACAATGGGAAATGTTGAACATCTGAAAATAGCTTTTCCCTTTTCTTTCCAAAATTTCATTTTATATAATTTCTTTTAGGTAAAATTACATTGGATGTTTGGCAAATAAAAACAACTTTAAATTCAATAGACAATGTGTTTTTATGTGGTACTAATTCTCTTTTTTTTTTCTGAGGACTGGTCACATTATTTACCACAATAGGAAATAAAGTTTCTGTGCCACATTTTGTAGTTAATAGGAATCTTATGCTTTATCTGCTATGCTAGCAGTCACTTCCTTTCCATCCCATATCTATCTACACTGTCCATAGAGGACAAAATTTTTTGAGAGGTGTATTCCTTGAGTATCGGTGCTGTTTTTTTTCTTTGTGGAAGACTTCTCTTTGGCCTTTTTTTCACTGCACATACAAGTAAACTATATCATGAAAATTACATATGCTTAAAACTGAATTAGATAAAGCACAAAAGAAGAAAAAGTTATATTTTCACATTATCTGCTTATTACAGAAAAAAATTTAGGTTTATATTTAAGTTCTGAAAATGAAAACTGGGACTTTTCTAGGTGAGTTTTCAACACACAGCATGAGGTCTGTATTCATAGTTAAGGCATTTAAAATAAGAAATTGTGACTTAACAAAGGAAATGTTTTAATTTCTGAAATTCACTGAGCCATGCATCAGGAATGTATCATTATTAGGAACAAAAAAAGCTGACATTGTAGTAACATTGTGGTAGTGTTGATGTTGATTTACTCAAAGTGTTCAGTGAACTCATGCATCTCACAACTATAGGCAGCAGTCTGAGAACTCTGCTACCAAATTCCTAGGCTCTGAAGAAAAAAATGAAAAAAAGACAAATAAGGAAACACAAAGGAATTCACATTCTTTCATTTCTCTGAAACAATGTTTTTTACCAGTAACCTCTCTGTTCTGTCGTTTACCCCGATACCTCTCAATTTGCTTTTGTGTCTGTATGTAAGTAGGGTATCAATTCCACTGTGATTATAGAGCAGAGGTACAGACCTAAGCCTGGTTATGATGATATCACAGAGAAAAAGGAACACTTCTAACCCTGAGGAAAAACTGCAAAGATTGGGAAGGTTTTATGTTGATGTGCTGAGAAATATGAAGATTGGATGAAGGAGATCTCAGGCTGACACATGACTTTTAGTACAGTTTTCCGCAAATTTAACCTACCTGCAATTTGAGACTTCAAAAGTTTAATGTCAGTGTTGAGAACATGAACTGTTCATGTTCTTCTACTGCCATATTAACATGTATGACATGAACATTGACACAGAAGTCATCTGTGATTCAAGTACAAGTTACAGACATAAATTAATTTTAAGAGAATTGCATATAATTCTATTTTTATAGCTCTGACCTTCTCACACTTGCAGAGAGCAACAGATATAAGTCTTGTACAAACTTCTATGAAATGTAAGACTTTATTTTTAAAATGGAACTTAGGGCTATTTAAAAGATGTTGCAGGTGATTAAACCCTAAGAAAAATGACAAGCAAAATTATGCGCTAGTGAATACAGCCAGCAATGACAGGCAAACAAATCCAGTGGCAACAAGTGAACTTATCTTCAATTCAAAAGATAATGACTGCCCTTGATCACTAGTGAAACTACTTATTAACATTGGGAACGTGTTTACTTACAAGACATCTTACAGACTAGCACAAGAAGTGTAACTGCTGGATGATTTTTAGGTAACAATAAAATTGTTTTGAAACCCTTTCATTCTCTAATAAAGCTCTTGATGGTTATTCTACTTCCTATAGGTTGGTTTTTTGCTTTAATTATCAGCTCTGTCCAAAGGTAAGTTAGTTGTTTCCTAGTCAGTATATAGTTAACTACTTATTAGCTACCATCAGATTCCTTAAATTTTTCTTTTCCTTCTTTTATGCTCTGATTCTTTAGAACATGAAGCTTTTATAGCAATCTTTTCCTTTTTGTCTCTTTTTATATTTCCTCCTGTCTGTCACCTATTATTGACCAGGTTGAGTCAACATGGAAACAGAAATTGTAGAGGTAGAAATACGTTCTACCATGTTTGTCCTAATCAACAACTTTACAAAATGAACTAACAAATTAGTATCTTGCAAAGAGGAAAGAAGATGTTTTCAATATGTGCTGCACATGAGCAGTGTCAGGCCAACCACTATACGAATGCTGGCATGCCACTTGGTTTATCTATTTGGTCTACTCATCATGTACTCTGACTATTATCTGCTAGCATGTTGTAGGAAACATGAATTTACAGCGAAAAAGGAGAGAATTTTGGAGCAAGAAAAAGTAAAAAGAAAAGGCAGACCCAAGAGATAGAAGACAACCTGTGAGCCAAGTTTTATTAGGCTGATGGCTCAAAAAGCAATCTATATCCTTTATTTTTAATCCTTCTTAGATGTATCCAAATTGTCATTTTCTTACTAATAAAATGATGTAAGTTTATAAGAGTGATGGAAAAAGGGAAACTGGATCATAAACTTCATTTTCCTAGAAAGGAAGGACTGAGTGCCTTCCACAGAGAACACCTCAGAGAGGGTGTTCCTAGGATTTAATCAGAAAAGTTTTTGAAATGTTGACTCTTAATCCTTATGAAACCAGATACGTGCACCTTCATACTCATTTTTGTTCATGTATCTCAGAGCTGAATAATGTGTGCTTTGAATACCTGATCCAGATAAGTCATTAGGCAACAGGAGGGAATATGTCTGTCTTTCCTCTTTGGCTTCCACCTCTTCCTTGGAGGAATGGGGGACCTACAAGAACATTTTGCTGCTGATATACAAAGGAGTGTGAACTGCTTTCTTTTACTGCAGTGACCAGGAGAGTGTCTAGTGTTTAGAGAACTGAATTAGTATCAATGCATCTTAAATCTGCCTTCTGTCTGATTTGTATTAAATGAAGCTTGTCTATCCTAAATAAATTTTATAGAAAACCATCCAGTATCAGTTTGCATATGATGTCTTTCTAATAACACTACATTACTTACGAAGTATCAGTATTATTCCGTCCTGTTAGTAAGTTGTTTATGGGAGCATTACTGTGCCAAAACAGCTACAGTAGTACAGTATTCTATTGGAGTATTGCATTATTATGATTTCTTCTTCTTACCTTTACTAGAATTCAGCAAATGAATATGAATATTTTCTTTAAGTGGGTGAGAATTTTTTACACATTTAAAAAACTTTATCTCAGAGGGAATAGCAGGAAGCATTTAGAAGATATGGTTATTTAAATCTGGAGTAGTAGAAATGAGGAAAATTAAAAGAAAGAAGCTCTGCATTCTGTACTTTTGAAGTAATGAGGTAAAATGCTGTACTAAAATGTTGCAAAGGCAAAGCGAGGTGTGCATGTGTATTAGTGTAGAATGAGCAGTATTCATTATTTTCCTTTTCTGAAGAGACACTAGAGACAATACTCATTTCGCTACAATAGGATGGAAGAGATGAGGTTCCTGAACAGATTATAAGATTTCTGTACTCTGTTATCTGTTGCTAGATTTTTATAGAGTTAAAGCCTAAACTTAGTTGTGCCCTCTATAAAGAAGCTTTATACTACTGAGTACCATTAATGTGAGTAGTATTAATGGAAATCAGTACAGTACTGCACTATATCAGAGACATATGGTAAAGACTTTGGTAGTATTGGGAAAATTGAAAGTATACTCAGGCTTGGACAAAATTTTATTGGAGTTGCTGGTCCTCTTGCTTCAGAAATGAATCAAAATTCTATGATGACAGTGAATTGAGACTTCTCATAATTAATTGGATTTTTTTCAGAGTCAAGGGGCTTTTTATGCTCAGCAAATTTTATTGTCGAAGTATTTTAAATGTGAGCTGTTTTCATATCCTGTGCCTTCAGCAAAAATGAGACTACTGCTTATTGCAGTCTCAACCACTTTACCTGGTCAATTTTTTCAAGTAAATATCTTCCCATGGAGAATGTTTTTCAACAAATTTGTGTTTGCTAATAAAAATGTATCTAAATGAAAAACACTATCTGGTTCTGGCAAGAACAGTGTTTCCAGTCAGCTTCATTCCATATCATCATTATTTTCTCAGTATCCTCACCATCAAAATTCTTCCTAGTGTGTTTTAAGCTCTTCTGGCACCCTGAAGTGTATTGGATAGTAAAGAAAGCAACTGACATGACTTTTACTGTATTTTGTGATTTTAGCACATGCAGAAAAATTTGCAATGTGAATTGAAAATCTGAACTTAAATTTCACTCTAGCAGAAAATTGTATTTATCCTTATTTGTTCACTAGGATTATTTATTCCTTAGGAATTTAGTTAATTTCCTTTGATTTTATAAAATACTTCAAAAAAGCATGAAAGATCATGATTTTTTTACAGTGTTCTTTGCCAGAATCCTTATGAAAAGGAAGAGTGTGGTTATTCTTTCATGTTGCTAAGTACGCCATGTATCTTCATTACAAGTTCAATTTTGTTTTTGTGGAATCACTTTCGAGATATTATATAGACAGGATTGATAAGAATCCTGGCAAGCACAGCATGAGAACAACTGTATTACAGTGACATATTGTTTACATGACAGGTTGACTTTCTGTAATGAAATACTTAGCTTTAGTATTAAACATGTACTTGAGCCTTTTTAAATAGCTTACTAAATGCTTTCTCACCATTTGAGTTACTTCTCTCCTTAGATCAGTTTCTTATACTCTTTTTTCATGTTGAACAATTACTAAATTTTTTAGCTATTATCCTAAAATTTATCTTTAAAGCATAGAATTATTCACAGTTACCATGTATGACGGAGCATGGAAAAAAGAATCTAGGCCCTGAGCAATTCCTGGTAGATAATTTACAATTATTTTACTTTGGTTATAATCTTCAAATACTAGTTGCTTTTGGCATGTTCCTCTCTTGAAAGCACCATAAAAGACACTATAATTTAGAGATTCGATTTGTCTGATGAATATGCCAGCTAATAAAAGTTGGTGAAATATGTGTGTTTTCTCATTTAGGATTTAAAGAAGAATGTATAAGAATATGTCAAGTACTGTCAAAAAAGATTGACTTAATAATGAGAAGTAGGCCTTAATGTTCACAATGATAATTTAAATATTACTAGGTTTGTCTGGGGTTTTTAGTGCTAAAATATCAATTAACATTTTTTCTTCTAGTTTTGTTACCTCACAAAGATAGAACAGCATTTTATATCCAAGCACAAAGTGCTGGAATTCACGATTAATTAAGCCAAAATATGAAAAATATTTTAGATCCTCTAGGTAGTGAACGAAATGCCTTTAATATACCCACAAGTCTATTTGTCTCAATTTAGTCTAATATTTTGATTTCAGAATGATGATTTAATTAGGATAATCTTTTGATCAAGATTCAAATGCTATTGGTGAAAAGAAAATTACCTGGGTCCGCAGCAGGAAGATATGTAGTGGTGGATGCATCCTCCTGGTATCTCATATGAGATTTTTCTGGAGGAATTTTGGCAACTGACTGACCTTTCTTCTTGAACTGGAATAGATGAGCAATGACACCTTCCCCCCATATTTGTGCCCCTTTGGCAGTAAGAAGGATCCTTGTTTACACAAAATTTTCTCACTAGCTTCTTGAAGAGACCTCTGTGTTCTGTATCTTTAAAATTGCCTTAATTCTTAGGAAAAAAGGCAGCTCGCTATTTAATGATCATTGTTTTGTTCTTTGTTAGCTGTTGACATCAGTCTGTTCTGGATGTTCTTTTGCACCTTTTTGTTTTGTTGTGTCAGAAATAGTCTACTTGAAAAAGAAACTGAATCATTGATTTCAATTTAGCCATATATATGCATAATTTTACAATGAGTTTTGTACAGAGGTAGAATTTTTTATTAAACTTCAACCTTTTTCCTCTTCTCAATGAATGGAGACTGTTTGACTTGCCTCCAGATCATCAGAAGCTCATTCTGAAGCTATTCTTTTTGAAATGCAGCCATAAGCATCCTACTTTGTTACTCATCACTTTTTAATTTGTAGGGTCTGTTTCTCCTCTCTGCATGACTTTTAAATATGTTATTTACAAACTATTTGTCTCTCACATAGCAGCAATACAAAATGTATTACAAAATTCATATGATCAAGCATTGTTTGTAAGACTTCAAGTCAGACAGATTGACCTAGGTAGACTCAAACAGATGTATGACTTTCTGTCACAACTTCTAGAATCACATAACGATGGATTTCATTATTGCACCATCAAAAATGTAAAAGGAAAGAAATACAGAACAACAAAGCTGCTTGCCAAAGCTTTTCACATTTAGTGCATTTTGGCTGAGTAAGCAAAAAGGTGTAGTTTGTTAATTGTAGTTCCCAGAAAGAAGGAAATATCATTTTTCTGTCATCAGGAAAAAGGAGAGGGTAATAGAAAGGAAAGAAGCTTTTTGGAGGTAAGAAAAAGGAAATGTTAGACTGGAACACCTTATTTCCCCAAAAAGAGCCACTATTTTTTCAACTAGAAGAATGGGTTAGAGTCACAGCAATAAAGCTGCTTTTTCTTGATGAGTGAGAGGGAAATAATTTCTTTTTACCCTGCTACATTTCCATTTTATTTTCCAGAAAGTATAGCAGTATTAAGAAAAGGAATCAAGGAGTTTTGGAATAATACCTTCTTCTTTCTATTACAGAGAGAAAAATACAAGTGCCCTTTGCCCTTTGTGCTTCCCCGTTTATGTACAAGCTATGTGAATTATAAAATTCTTGACAAATAGCTGTCAATAACACCTCTTTTTACTTCACATTTTACTTTCCTTTGTTTTCCTTTCTTAGAATTACATGCATAGCTATGTTTTGTGTACTCAGAAAATAGTGCATGTAAATATTCCATTAATTCAGTTGTGTAATAGCTTGAAATTCACAATTTATAGAATGGTTAGATATCTGTAGTATCATAGAGATAGACAGTTATATGCCTGATGATAGATGTTACCAGAGCTGTTCATAAAATGCATTTTTTCAGTTTAGTCTCAGAATTTGTAAATGTTTATTTTTGAAAGTCTGTCTGCACTAGCATTAAGGTAAATCTAGTTTTTAATACTATTTGAGTTCATTTTATGAGACATTATATAAGATGAATTATGCATTAGTTCATGCATACTCTTAATGATGTCTTCTAGAGAGTAGATTTCACTTTAGATGTAATTTTATTTCATTTCATAATTTTATTTAAAACTGGAATTGTCATGGCCTTTGGGTATTCTACTGTTTTCTACTTCAGCTTACTGTTTATAGACCTTGTATTTTCCTCCATTTCTTCACAGGCCTGTAACATTTAGCTTTTTTCTTTGTTTTTGCAGCTACTGTTCTTCAGGTAAACTACATTGTTTTAGAATGTTTTAACAATAGTAACAGAAAAGAAACACTGAGTTTCTTTAGACAAATCTTTATTTTCTAATGTTCCTCTTATTCTAGAGGGACTGTAGAAATTGTATTCTTTTTGCACATTCCAATCCTTTTCACTAGTGTTTTTCTCAAAAACTATCATGCTTGTGGGAGTTTGTTTTGCTCACAAAATTTCATAATCTCAATAAACAATTCCTACTGCTATCCCCAAGTCTCTTATGATTACTTTTTTTTAATTTGTTGTAGAAATTCTGGCTATTCAAGGCCAAGAATTTATAACTGACTGAATTAATGCAACATTGGTTTTTCACAAAAAATATTAGGGAAATTAGGAGAGGTAAGAAACATAACTGTAAAAAAGGCAATACACAAAAATCCTTGCTCTACTTTACACTGGAAAATTTTTAAATTTATTTGGTACTAGGGTGGAAAAACCATATAGTTCAATACATGGCTTCTGTGTTTTGTTTTATTTTGTTTTGTAAAACAGTTACCTTGTTTAGTTCCCTCATTTTCTTTGCATAATTGGGTCACAGAATGCTTCAATCAAGTCCACAGAGAATCTTTGAATATCACAGATAAATGTTTCAAATAGCAGCAGGTTAAAATATGAATGGTTGCTGGTTGGGTCTTCCATATTTTCCCCTTTTTCTCTGTATGTTATTGGCAATGGAATGGTATGTCATATGAAGAGAAGGATATTCTTACCACTCAAAAATACTTCAAATAACTTGGTATTGAAAGTAAGTCATGGTGGATGTGTAGATTATTAACACATTGGAGATCATAATACAGACATGTCTGACTTCTTTGTCTGAATCAAATATACAAATGGAACCTGATGGGTTACTTTTTTTTTTAGCTGTGTTTTCTGTATTTCTTTAGATGTGGACTTAGGAACCAAAATCACATGCTTAGGATCTTTCATTATTTTTTTTTCTGTCTTTGTGTCTTCCACGAGTACCTGAGGGTACTGATCAACAGCAGCTGAACATGAGTCAGCAGTGTGCCCAGGTGGCCGAGAAGACCAGTGACATCTTGGCCTGTATCAGCAATAGTGTGGCAACCAGGATCAGGGAAGTGCTTGTTCCTCTGTACTCAGCACTGGTGGGGCCTCACCTGGAATTCTGTGTTTAGTTTTGGGTCTCTCACTACAAAAAAGACATTGAGGTTCTGAAGTGTCCGGAGAAGGGCAATGGATCTGGTGAAGGGCAATGAAGCACAAATCTTACGAGGAGCAGCTGAAGAAGATGGGATTGTGTATCCTGGAGAAAAGGAGGCTCAGGAGTGATGTTATTGCTCTCTACAACTACCTGAAAGGAGGTTGTAGAGAGGTGGGTATTGGTCTCTGCCAAGTAACAAGCGATAGGACAGGCCTCAAGTTGTATTGATGTGTATGTTACATTGGATACTAGGAAAAATTACTTCACTGAAAGGGTAGCCAGGTATAGGAACAAGCTTTCCAGGGAAACGAGACAGTCACCATCCCTGGAAGTGTTCAAAAAAAATTTGTAGATGTGGCACCTGGGGACATGGTTTTTTAGTGGACCTGACAGTGCTGGCTTAATGGTTGGACTCAATGATCTGAAAGATGATCTTAAAGATCTTTTACAACCTTAATACTTCAATGATTCTATGCCAAATTGATTTTTAAAAGTATTAAATTGACTGGTGGTTATCTCTCAGGAATTCTAAACTGAAGGTTCTTCCTCCCTCCCACTAAGTAGAATAAAGAAAATAAACTTAAGGTAGCCAGAATGACCTGGCGTCTGAATTCAGAAGTGAGAAATAGGAGTATGGCCTTGCTGTTGACCATTAGATTCTAGGGACTAAATTGAAGATTGGGAAAAAAGTAATGCTTTCTTCATCTGCTGTTTCTTCTGACATGTTTCATCGTTAATAGGGGTCCATTGTATATCCTCATGAGACTGCACATTATTTTACAATCAAAAGCACTAAATACTCTCTGAGGAACTGTCAAGATAGATGTTTTCTTTCTTATTAAAACATAATATTAACAGATAAGAATAGGGTTAGAAAAACCATTCTATTTACTAAACACTTTTTGTCAGTTGTTTTGTTACTCATATATTTGTTCGGTATGAACTTACCTCGCTCTCAGTACTGTTTTAAAAATTCTGTTTTTCACCATGCATGAATTCAAAGGACACAGTTAATTCACTATACTTTCGTATCAGTGTAGATCAAATAAACTAGGAAGGATCATGAGCAATTTGTTAATGTCTGTACCACAAAATGATATTTCCTTGATTTTACTAAAGAGAAGTTATAGAGGTACAAAAGCCCCATACATCATAAATTCCTATTTTTACAGTACTCAACTTAAGGAAATGCCAAATTAAAATGGCAAATAGTCCATTTCCAGAAAAAAAAGCAACCCAAACAAACCCAATAAAACTCAGACCTTGAAAGTCTGATGACTTTAGTCATTAGAACTTGGTATGCTTTCTGTGTTAGCTGAAGGAATACCGTGGTACTGACACAACTTTAAGCAATGCACTTTTCTCAATCCTTTGCACATTTTTAACTCTTTCAGCTGGCATCACTGCTTTGGAAATCAGTATCTGTTTTACCATAGCACACAGGTACCAAGTCACAGGAAAGTGTGCCTTCTTCTGTTGGAAAAGATTAGTCTGGCTTGACAGATGCAGAATCCACAGAACTTTCCTTTTTTTTTTTTTTCTGAGTTAATTTTTGGTGCTCTTGTGGTGTTCCTGTGAGTAGAATATTACTGTCAAGACGACTGTCTGTTCAGAAAAGTTCTTCAAGAAGGGAAAATTGAGAAGGAAAGGTATATAATTCTTGTGGGAGTGAGGAAGAGAGAAAAACATATAAGTTCAGTACTTGCACATAGTCAAGCATACATAGAGAAAATCATTCTACCGCAATAAATTTATGTTGAAAAAAAAATAGGCCATATATATATTGATAAATATTTTTAAACTGGCTATTAAATTCAGAAGGAAAATTGAGAATAACTATTAAGGAAATAGAAAACATTTTTTCTAGGTGATGGGCTTTCCAACTCTTTTTCAGGAAAGGTATAAAAGAGCTGCAGAGACCTTTACACACAAATACATTATCCATCATTTTGCTCTTATCTAGAAATTGTAGTGCTAACTACTGTTACTAGAGTGAAATTTTTTTATGAATACATGCATAACAATACTAGTAAATTGTCTTTTAGATGTAATTATACCTTCACAAAGTAATGCACGTTAAATTCTATATGAAATAATGAGTAGGTTTAAAGACACAACAAGAAGTTTATGTTGACCAGCATGACTGGAAGTATACTGATGTCCAAATTCTTCAGAAATAACTATGGCAATTTATGGATTAAATCACTTTAAAAGGCATTCCTATTTGTATTTACTTGTTTTTTTCCTATACTGTAGTACTGTGCTACTTCATCTGCATACAATATGAAACTAAGAAAGTAAAATAAGTTCTGCCATGATATGAATGTTACCCTACAATGCAGTAAAAGAAAGAAAACAATACAGTTCCAATTTAGTTATGCTTATGTGTAAGGATAAATGTATAGTGTCAACATATCATTCCAGGAACTTGAAACTAAATATTAATTCATTTAAATTATCTTCTCACATAGATTTTATTTTCTCTAAAGGCATCCCGTAAGCACAGAGGAAAAAAAAAAGATAGATTATATTTTCAGTCATTTAACTAAACTGTTTATGATAAAAACAATTGTAAAAATTTAGTCACAAAGGCATTGCTATTTTAAGAGGATTTGTGATTAAATATTTGTTTTTACTGAAATTAATGTTTTAAGGTTGCCCCATAAACAGCATTTGTTGACCTGAAATAACATTCAATTCAATAAAATATAAAAAAATATTATGAGCTGAAAATAGTTATTCCCATGGCAAAATTAATTTCTCTAGTTACAAAAAGTAAATTTACATCTACATGTCTAATTTCATAAATTACTTGTAACAAACTATCTTTATTGACAGGTATGAAAGTTAGTCAGCCTTTTGGAAATTCCATATACAACAAATATTGCAAAAAATATAACAGGATTTTCAGTTTCATTCATTGGAAACATTTCTCCCCTTGTAGCTAAGCCATTGAAGCAATTGACAGGGACTTGACCCCTGTTCTGACCATAGGCTTCCAGTTTAATTTTCTGCCATTTTCTGGTGGGAAGAAATGCAACAGCTGAACCAGATGTGTGAAAGTTACAAATCACTGTAAATGTTTTTGTAGACAGCACTCTCTTGAAGAGTAGTTTAAAATTGTCTTATGTTTTTGTATAATTTCTTCTGTAGCTTGTACTTATGAAATGCTTAAGGATGATCTATTACTATAGCCTGAGATTAATCCTCATGTAGCAATGCCAGTGGGATTTATCAAATTCTAATATCATCCAAGAAAAAAAGTACTATTTTTTTCCATGTTTATAGGGGCAATTTGTCACTAGACAGAAGTTATATCAACTAATACAAAAAGCACGACAGTTCAACTCTCTGACCAGAATTTTTCTTTCTATGGAAAGCTAAATGCTTTCTCATTCATAAAGATATATACACTTTTCTCAAAAGATTGATTTTCCATGATGTAGGAGATAGGACTTTCTATTTTGACTTCAGTTTACTTTTGCATATTTATTAGACAAGAATAATCGATTCTATAGTGAACTATTTCTACAAAGACTACCAGATATAAAACTGAAACTGTATTTCTGTGGTTTAGAGCAAAACTATATTTTTTTTAATGGATTATATTTCGAAGAAAATATCTTTAGACTAAGAAGGAGAAAAATTTTTCAGTGGTCATGTTATTTTTATATTTATTTGAGTGTCTGGTTTATCAGGTTTTTTTTTTTAATAGACCGATACATAGATTTTTTCAAAGGGACTGTTTCTGTAGATTCTTGCTTTTATAAATTTATGAGAAAGAAATATTCTCACATGTTAAGATGATGATTTTTTGATACTTCACTTTCACAAGTATTTTTCTTTTCATGGAGTGAGATTCTCTCCTAAAAGAGGTCTGGAAAACATTTTGCCTTTTTGTTTTAGTACAGTCTAGCTTTTAGCATGGTTTTTGATAATAATTGTGGGTATTTTGAGTTAACTTCTAATACTTTCAGAAAAAAAACGCACAACTTTGCTGAATATATAAAGCAGATAGGATCAATCCTGTTCTGAAAAAAATAGGTGTATATACAGTTCGTTATGCTATGTACCACTTTTAGCTTACTTAAAATGGCAAAATTAAGTCATGAAAGTTCAAGCAAATTTGAAATTATTTTCTTTTAGCAAAGTCCAGAGGGAAATGGTATTGCTTCACCGTGCAGACAAATGTTCTTTATAAAACCAAGGCTCCTTCTTACTGTCTCTAAAATATTTACCTTAATTAGGTTGTTTTGGTGTTTTTTTAGAGGGGGGAGGGGTGTTGTAATTTTTTGGTTTTGGTGTTTTTTCTTTTTAAATAATTTGGTCCTTTTTTTTTTTTTTTCAGAAATCCCTATTGGTGTAAAAGTTTGTGAAATATAAACAAATGAAATTTAATAGTGTAAGGGTTATTAAGGTGGGCTATGATCTTGGTGTTTATGTTCCACACAGGTAAAGGACATGGAAAATTTTAGTATCTTACTATTTTTGTAAAAGAAATGAAATTAGAAATTCCATATATCAAAATTACTATGTTGTTCTTCTAAATATATTTGTTCCTAAAAAGTTCCACTGATTAATGGTTTAGATTTTAGCACACTCCCCACAGTTTCTTTTTTGGATTTTCTAATACTTGAGAAGCTCTCAAAGCTCCCACAGTGTTCCTGTACTGGGTCTGTCTGGAATGAAGTTAATTTTCTTCACAGCAGCCCACATAGTAATCTCATTGGTGACCAAGGTAGTGCTGAGTTTCATCTGTCACTAAATGTTCTTGAATAGCATGAAGGCCTTTTCTTTTTCCCACTCTGTCCCCCTCAATGCAAGAAGTTGGGTGAGGACATGGCTGGTACAACTGGCCCAAAGGACATCCCAGACCATATAATGTTCTGCTCAACATTAGCAGCCAGGCAAAAGGAGGAGGATAGGGAGAATATTGGTGGTTAAGACATGGCCCTGTTACTTGTGCTGCTTTCCAGAAGATGTCTGGGCATCTGCCTGCCCATGGAAATTAGTGAATAAATTCCTTACTGAATTCCTTCTGAATTCCTGGGAGAGTGAGCAAGTGACTGGCTGGGCAGTTACCTGCCATTCAGGGTCAACCCATCACAATTCCTTAGTAACAACTAGAAAAAAATGGACAATGTAAAATTTACTAGGAGCAAATGTTTCACATCAGTAAAACTGAAAATACTTGACATTTCTTTTTAAGCTTTCCTTGAACAGTAATTATGCTGCACTTTAACCATATGGTTTAAATGCTGCTCAATATCTGTGCTACTTTTTCTAGTAGAGGTCCCTGGGGAAGGTAGGAGAAAGACATCACAGCTCTTTTTTGCAAGGAGGGCTTAGAACTGAAAAACTCCGATAAAACAGTGTTGTTTCAATGTCTAACACAGGAATTACTTAATATCTGTATTATGTTATGCTATTTTGTACCACAGATAAATGAATAACCTTTTTAAGTGACAACTACTTGATCAGGGAATGAATTTTCTCTTTATAATATTGTTTCATATAGAAGCATATTTAATTCTAGGGAAAGCCACAAATGCATATGGAGGAAACAGTAGTCTTTTATTCTACTATTAAGTCAAAATGGACAAATCTGTTCCATATGTGAAAAAGCACCAAAGAGGAACAGTTGATATTATTGTGTGATTCAGCAGTTATGACCTTAACTCTTGAAACCAAATTCTAACAGCCTTTCTAATCTTTAACTAAGTAAAAGGAAAATTCCAGTTGATAATTTAACTGAAACTTTTGTGTATTTTGATCATTGTTGTTAAAACTATTAATTTTTTTTTTGAATAACAAGTGAGAAAGACTCAGGTTGTTTTGTCTGACTGAGAACTAAGCTAGCCCTTTGTGGTATTCATCAAGCTTTACTTCAAATAGACTTTAAAATGTGTGAAAGGTTGTTCAGACTATGACCTTTTCAAAACTGCTGTCACAGTGATGCACATTTCCTGCTCTTGGTGACATTGGGTAATGTGTTTGGCAGAATAGAGGATTGCCTGCTGTGCTGCAATTGAAAAGCAATCAACCATTTGAATAAAGGTCCATGTATCTGTGATGAGGCAAACCTGTAATTTGTTTCCTGATTTGTTTGAAAGAAACTCTTTTTTGCCCCTGGTTTGATGTTAAATGAATAATAAATGTTTTTCCAAAGATAAAGATAATATGTGAGAAAGACAAACACAGTAATGCTAGGTACAGGTAAGGATTTAATTGAAAGTAATGAATTGCTGGCTTGACACTGGCCAAGGGGCATCAGTCTACTTTTACACTTAGAGCCAGCGGTACTCTTATTCTAAATCTATTCAGCTGTTTGTGTCAGACCTGTATGCCTTTTCCATTCTCCTGTGTAAGGCAAGTAGCATGTCTGGAGCCCACAGATCATTTTACCAATTTAATGGTCTCTGGTCAAATGTAAGGAGGGTGATTAATGAAGGGGATTTTTACAAGGCCCAAGGATTACCTCCTAGCAGCAAAAGAGAATTGGGCAACACTTCCTTGGTTTCCACAGGCACTTGAACTGTGCTTTCTAGGAGAGTAGTGTCACCTGAGGGAACTAGCAGACCCCTGGGCTATGAGGTTGCACAGCAGCAATTCAGTGGTGAAGCTGATTTTGGCAAAGGCAGAAAGCTGAAGGGTACACCTCACTGGAGGACAGGTTGTGCAGTGGAGTTGTTATAGTAATTTATTATGCTCTAATATCAAATCAGGTGTTCAACAGCCCTGTGAGAAAGCAAAGAAGTTTATAGAGGCAGGAACCTGCAGAAAACCTTTTTAATTTCAGGAGGCCAGGCAGCTGCTGAGCTCCTCCTGATGTGGTCACCTGGAGCAGGGCAAGTCCATAAAGGGACTGCTACCAGGAAAGAGGGAGGAGTAGGTAAAGGCTCTGGCAGGTGGGAAAAGTTTCAGTCTATAAACAAAAGATATTTTTGTTGCATTGTAGTTTTTCCTCATTTTCTTATGTGGTATTTTTGCTCCCTGTTTTCAATTTGATTCAAGTAGAGGGGGTATGTTTGATTTTTATATTTTCTGAGGAAACTAAATTCTGTGAATTTTGCTGAAGATGGCTGCTAAGGGTTGGTAAGAGTAATGGATTCACATGAATGAAGATACTAATTTGGTTGTTTCTGGCTAAGAGATGCAATTTTTGGGGGAGGTTTCAATATTTCAGGTTAATAGCTGGGTATTCAACACTTACAAACCTTGGTATTAGTTCCTATTATTTTCTTCTCATTTTTTTTCATTCTAGTGTTGCATATTACTTTGTTTGTAAGTGTGGCACTTTCTCCTAATTTGTCCCATCTTACCTTTACAGGAGAGTAAGAAAGTGATATTATTTGAATACAGACCACCATTCTCCTAAGTGTATTTAGCCTTGAATTTTAACTTTGAAAAAAGCCTGTACAGTCTGTGTCTATTTCTGTTAGTTAGTCCTAATCAATAAATATTAGGCACAACAGAAGTTTTCAATCAAATTATAGGGAGGTGCAAATCTTTACAGTGCTTCCAGTCCTCTTCCAAGAAAGTAGTTGTGAGGGAGAAAGAAGGGGGTCATGGTGCTTTTTTTGTGTGTGTGAGTGTAAAGGAGTCATGCAGGGAAGAAGAGAGGAGAGGACAGTGCAAGACCCAGCCAAAAACTGATTTTATACACAGGCAAAGTAAACTATTGTATAAAGCACTCCAGCTTACTTGGCTGATGCTGAAAGAAAACTGTGACACAGCAAGCTGATTGTCAGCTATGTGTAAGATTTTGTTTCACTCCTACAGATGGGAACAGGGCTGAGGGCTGTGACCTGCAAGGGGCTGTCCCTGAGGGCCATGGGCTGAAGCTGCAGATGCTCATCCTACCCCTGCATGTGGTGCTTTTGATTGTCCTCGTTTTCCACCCTCCTATCTTTGAGCCACTATTGCAGCTAATGAACTCTTCGGTTTTGCCTCTGACTCTGGGAGACTTTGAAGGAGACATAAATTGCTGTTTTCAAAGACAGCTAGGAATAGCAGAGTTTTGGAAAAGAGTACATGACACAGAATTGCTTGACAAAGCATCTTGACAGTGTCTTCAAAAGAATGAATGAAATATAAATTCCTACCAGTGTATCCAAAAGTTTGGGTAGAGTTTGGAATGTGGATAAATTAGTATTCGATTGTTAAAACAGTATTGTTAGTTACAATATCAGCTTACACAACAACTAATTAACCAAAGATCCATTTTTTTCGTTTACTCTAAAATAATCCACTTTTATATATATATATATAAAAGTATATATATATATACTATATATATATATATATATATAGGTGCCTGCCCTAAATATTCCTAATCACAAGTAAAAAAAAAAAAAAAGCTAAATTATGAAGATTTTCTATTATGAAGAGTGCTGAGGTGTAAGTAATGCAGATTCAGTGTCATGCCCTGTCCATGTAATTTCAAGCTGCTCTTGTTAGTTAAATCAGAATTTGTTGAGGAACTGATGCAAAAAAATACTATAGTTTAAGAATAGAAAAGATCTAGAGCTTTAATATTTATGAGCAGGTACAGTTCATACTGAGCTCATGCTCAGTGTTAATGCCCTACCAGTGTTGACCAATCTTATTTGCTTCTTTTTACTGCCCCTCCTTCTCCCCACTGATGTCCCTGAGATATTTCTGCTTTGTATGAAACTTGAGACTACAATGAACACTAACAATCTTGGTTGAGCCTTTGATAGATTGTGTATTAAACAAAGATACAACTGTAGAGTTGGAATGATAATTTACAGAATCGTTTTAAATAAGAGGGAGCAATGGGACACCAGAAATAACCATCAATTTTTTGTACCCAAGATGCCAATGCATTATATCCAAAAATACCTGCCACTTTGTTTTAAATGACATGTAGGTAAGGCAGCAAGTTATGGTAGAAGCCATGAATGCAAATAATGTTGTTAGAGAAGTAAAAAAAACCAGTGAGTTTGTGAGAGAAGGCTCAACACAGAGAAAGCCTGTGTGTGTGTTCCAACTGTAGAACATGGTGATTCATTCTATTATAAATTTCAAAAGTTTCCATGTGGAATGTTTCTTTAAACTGATTAGTTAAAAAGAAAAAATATATATTTCTGTAAGCCTTTTGCATGCTATAGCATGCCCTAAATTCCCAGGTGTAAATGATGTGTGACCTAAAATTTGCTGAATTCTGGATGCTGTTGAACTAGCCTTTGAATAGGAAACTTGTACAAGGAATCCAACTGACAACTTGAAACTGTTTTGTTTGTTTGCTTGTTTTTTCTTTTTCTTTTTTTTTATTAAAAGCTGAAACAATTTTACTTTCTCTGCTTTTTAAAAAAGAAAAACTTATTTTGTATA
>JAWWLZ010000139.1:32450674-32524745 GCA_035041345.1 Poliocrania exsul | reverse complement strand
TTTTTCTTTTTTTTTATTAAAAGCTGAAACAATTTTACTTTCTCTGCTTTTTAAAAAAGAAAAACTTATTTTGTATATTCTTTAATTTTATGTCTGTTTAGAGTTTTAAATTTCAAGAGTATCTGAAAAACTGTGGGACTGCTTTGGCTGAAATCTTTCTACACTGAGATGGAGCAAAATATGTTTTCCCCCATAGTACTGTAGATCATCTCAGAATGCATAAATATTGTAGTTATTTGACTGAAAATTCAGAGTACATTTCTAATATGGGTACACATTTTCCTATTTTTGTGTTGTGGTACTTGCTGATCACCACATAAGCAATAACAAATTGGGGGGAAAATATTAGCATTCATGGTTAGATTATTTGTCATCCTGACTTACTTGTTTTCAGTCTCTTAATATTGAAAATGTTGGACTGCTTGGCTTCTTTACTAAATTATTGAATTGTATCTAAATATAGAAATTTAAGTTCATCTTGTACTATTCCACTTTCTAAATTTAAATGCTTAGATAGATGAACAGCCCTCAGAAAAACTTGGTGTTTGTGATGGTGATGGTCTCCTGAATGGGTGCTGCATCCTAAGCAATTTTATCCCAGGAGGCTTATTTACACTGACATTCAAATCACCCAACATACCAACCAAAAAGCCCCACTAAAAACCCCCAATAAAATGAAGGAAAAAAAAGGCGTCTTTTCAGTTGTCACACCATCAAAAGTATACCTCCATTAATAATAATTCCAGCAAGGAAGAGTAATAGTGTAGATTTCCTGAGAGTCACTGAAATACTCAGATGTTTCATGAACGGCCTGCGAATCACAGCCCATATTGGCTGAAAATATGGGGAGGTTTTGCTAATGACAAAAATCCTGTAACTTTGTAGCAGTTCTATTTCATGATAAAAATTATGGAAATACTTTTTTAGAAACATAAATTAAATGAAGGATTTGTCAAATGAAATGATTCTTGCAAGTTGTGTTGGAGCAGTGAAAAATTGCAGAAGTTGGTTTTATTTAAGCTGAGGTTTTTTGGTTTGTTTGTTTTGGATTTTCATTGCCGTCTAAACCCATTTATTAGTATCCCACAGTAGCCATTTATTATTTATTGGTTTGTTTACATTTTCAGAATTGGGTGCACTTTAGTTCAAATTTATGTTTGTGAACACTTTGTCACCTCATTTGCAATTGCACTGATTTTACTTTTTTTTTCTATAAGTGGTCTGGTAATCTGCTAACCACTGGTTGGCAGACTATTTCAGAGCACACTTTTTAACTGTTTCTTCTTAAATATGTACCATAGGTGTTATAAAATTCTTGAAACACTACATAGTTTCTCCTTTTCAGCACAGAACTGTACTTGTTTAACATGCTAGACTTAAGGCTATAAATTCTTCAGACTATGTCTGGAAAAAGCATCCTTCTTTTATTGAGGTCAATGGGAATTTTACCACAGACTTCAGCTGAAGGAGTAGCATATGCACTGATGTATGCAAATATAGGTATTGATTTTGAATAGTTAATGGTGTGAAATTGAAACATTTATAAAAGATTTAATAACAGATATAGTTTTTCATTAGGGCTAAAATCTTGCTTGTTTATTGCTGTACATAATTTGTCTATGCTGACCTATACGGATATTACAAATTTATATGTATACATTATGTAAATCATTCTTCCTTATCTGAAAGAAGCTGTTTTGCATTCAGGCATCAGATTCAATTATAGCAATAAAATGAAGTCCCAAGTGAAGTCTTAAATCAGTTCTGTTTTCATAGTAACATGCAACACAGTACATTGTTGAGTCACCATACATTTGTGAATAATTCAGAGAAGTTGTCAGACTGAGATCTCTATTTTTTATTCAGAAAGCAGAAACAGTAATTATCTATGGACTTGGGTCTCAAACTAACAATTCCATCACTTCAAAGTTGTTCTTAAAGTCAGTAATATGTATATATAATCTATGTGGTAAAGTACTCTTGGACATTGCAAGACCTTACTTGAGGCTGACACTAACAGAAGGAAATTGGGTTTGCATTAGTTTCTGTCAGTTAATGTCTGTTACTTGTATATAGTGGTGATACATTGGCATAAGGAGAAGTATTTTCAAAAACTTTTGGGAAATTTTTAATGTTGAATTGAGTTTGCCTGTTTCAAGTCACTTTGGTTCATGAGTGCTTAAACCCACCATCAGTCTGGTCTATACATTTGAATAAAATCACTGTAGTGCAGTTGTATCAGCCATATGCAAATATGTAGTCCTCTTAATTCTGTGCTGGAATTATTATCAAGTAATACAATGAAAGGATGTCATTAGTCAAAATTTTATGGTTGTGTGCTTTCTATAGTACATTTGTCTAGAAAATTTGTGCTGTATGAGAAAGCAAGAAATCAAAGCATGGTTGTCTAATGAAAACTTAACAAGAAAAAGTGGTAAGATTTTATTTCTGCCACTAAAGCGAAGAACATAAATTCTCCCTGTTACAAGAAAATGTGTGTCAAACCATGGTATTGATGTGTTAGCATTTCAGTAAAGGAAATTAATCTAATATGACCAAATTACTACCAAATTATGACTTGAAATTTGTTTGTTCACATTATTTTTATGTGGGTTAGCCAAGTATTATTCAGCTAGAGTGTGAGGTTATGGAAAGTATTTCATAGATTTAAAATGCTAGGTGTTTGTTCTGGAGATTAGGAATGTGGAGCAGGAGAATAAAATGAAGTAACTGTGAAGGACAGTGTCTATTGCCACATTTGGAGACATTTTAGTATTTTTATGCTTATTTTAGTCAAAATTATGTTATCAGAACACCTATGTAATTGAAGTTTTAGTAATTGCAATTGACAACTCTGTTTTAATTTTTGTGTCATACACTTTGCCTCACCAAGAAGCCGTAGTTCTATGGCAGTTAAAATGAAAACTGAAGATACAATAAGGAAATATTACTGTGCACTGAACTTCCCTTTCCACAAGAGATCTGCTCCTGACAAACAGTACTCATCTTACATCATGACAGCAGCACAGATGGGGTAGAAAGCAGACAGGTGGCTATAGTAGCCTAATGTAGACAATCCATTTCCATGTTATTAGGAGCAGAAGAAACTGCAAGTTATGGCCAATAGAAACTCCTTTATCTCTACTGCAGCACTCTTAAAGCTCTGTTTGCTATCCAAATCATATTTGTCTTCTTTGAAATACCAGTAGAGCCTCATTTGACTCCTAGCCACTATTCTCTTGAATGTCCTGCTCGTCCATGCTCTGTTTCCTGAAATGTCTTTATATCGACACCACAGTTTTGTTGGGTTTTAGGTTTTTGGGTTTTTTTGATACTTGTTGTTCAAGAGCCTTGACCCAGCTGAAGTTATTCTCCTGTATCAGTCTCAATGTGTGAATGTGTATCTTATTTTCCTGTCAAAATTTGTGGAGATTCTCGATGATGCTTTTAGTCATATGGTTTAGTTTTAGGTTGTCCTGTGAGGAGCATAGAGTTGGGCTCAATGATCCTTCTGAGTACCATCCAACTATGATCCAAATTCTAGAGAATGCATTGTTCTATTACATGCAATACTATAGCAATCTTGGGTGAAAAATTTCAATATATATTTAAAGAGACATGATTTTCTATGCAATTTTTAATCAAGAATTAAACTTGTTACTCTATCTTGCTCTTAATTGCAGTTAGTCTATGACAATGACTAAAAGTATAAAAGTCATGATGAAGAGACTAAATTTGTTTTGTTTCTGGCTGACCTATGTTAAACATTAATGAAGGATGTAACAAAAGACAGTCTCACTTTATTTACACAATTCAATCTGGTTTGTATCTTACATGCAAATAAGAAAAATGTAATCCATCAAGATGTCTTTTTTTTTTTTTTTTAAGGATATCTTGGTCATGATGGCCACTTTGGATCCTGTGAAAACAAGTACTGTGGTCTGGGTAGACACTGTGTTGTGAATGGGAAGACTGGTCAAGCTGAGTGTCTGTGCATGGAGCACTGCAAGCCACACTACAAGCCTGTGTGTGGTTCTGATGGAGAATTCTATGAAAACCACTGTGAAGTGCACAGGGCTGCCTGTCTGAAAAAGCAAAAGATCACCATAGTACACAATGAAGATTGTTTCTTTAAAGGTAAGCGTGACTGAACAATACCTGGAATATTGCTATCAAGTATGTGTTTTCAAGCAGTTCAATTAAATCTCTAGAGTCTGCACTGAGCGTACAGTGAATAAATTACTTGAAGTTAATACAGTAAGTATTACACTCCAGAGATATCTTATGGATTTTTTTTTCCTTTTATTTATGCTCAGTGATCTGGGAAATCACCCCTTTTTAACTTGAACAAACCAGTTGTCTCTTGGAAATTAATCTATGGCAGTTTACCTTACAAATGTGGTTGCTGACCTCATTCATCTGAATGTACCTACAGTCCCAAAGCCAGAAGGATGTTAATCTTTGTTACAGGAAAAACAGAGTTTAGTATTTCAGAGGGGTTTTGGAAGGTTGCAGGACTTTAGTATTGAAGTTGATAGACCATCAGCTTGTTCATGGCTAAATGGGTCTTCCTTGCTTTGAATTTGGACAATGAAAAGTTTACTTGTGTACTTATGAAAGCATACAAGTTTAGTTACTTTTTATTCTTCTGAACGTTGAGATACACACCTTATAGTAAGCACTTTATGCTGAAGATATCAACAATAGTCACTTGCTTTTTTGTTGTTGTTTTTGGTTGAGTTTTTTTGGGGTTTTTTTGGTTTGTTTTATTTTTTGTGTGTGTAATTTGAGGACACCTTGAAGGTTTCTGGAATTTTGCCAATTCAGACCTTGATTAAAAATGTTTATGAGTACTTTGACAGACTTGCAGTATGTTTTTACTTGTCAAAAGGGGTGGATGATTTGGGGGGTAGGGGAAATGTTTTTAAATAAGGCACTTTTTAATTAGTCTACCTAGGATTTAAATTGATTCATATTCTTTTTAAAGACTGTCCTATTTTTGTTAACATTCTTATATGCTGTGAATATATTTGCGCTCTGAGTAATAGCAACTAATAACTACCAGCATCACAGAACGAAGTCTACTAAAATATTTCTGTTAAATTAAATTGATTTTGTAGGAAACATTCATCCAAATTACAATATTTTACTTGAATACAATCTTGTAAATTCTGGTTAAAATTCTAGTAAAAGGTTATTCAAATGAAGCCATTTTTAAAATTTTAAAAGTTGATTTTTTTCACTACATTTATCATCAAGAAATAGTTCTTTCAATGAAGAGTTGGGCTTTTTTTTTTTTTTTGCCAAATCCAAACTCCTATGCACCAATGCAGCTTATTGTCCATGTGGAGACCAGCGGCAAGTGATGTCCCTCAGGAGTCAGTACTGGGGCTGATACTGTTCAACATCTGTCAGTGACATCGGTAGTGGGGTCGAGTGCCCTCTCAGCAAACTTGCTGATGGCACTAAGCTGTATGATACAGCCAACACACTGAAGGGAAGGGATGCTATCCATTGGGACCTTGACAAGCCTGAGAGGTGGGACAGTGAAAACCTCATTAAGTTCAACAAAGTGAAGTGTGAGGTCCTGTTACTGGGATCACAGCCATCCCAGACACAGCTATAGATTGGGTTGAGAAGTGATTGAGAGAAACCCTATGGAGAGGAACTTGGGGATGATGGTTAAAGAAGAACTCAACATGAGTTGGCAGTGTATGCTCACAATCCAGAAAGCCAATCAAATCCTGGGCTGCATCAAAAGGACTAGGCCAGCAGATCAAAGGAGGTGATTTTGCCCCTCTTCTGTGCTCTTGTGAGACCCCACCTGGAGTATTGCATTCAGTTCTGGTGTCCCCAACATAGGAAGGACATGGAACTGTTAAAGCAAGCACAGAGACCATGAAGTTGATAAGGGGAAGCACCTCCCGAACGAATACAGGCTAATAAAGTTGAGGCTGTTCACTTGGGAGAAGAGGTCGCATTGAGACTTGATAGAAACCTCCCAGTATCTGAAGGGAGACTGCAAAGAAGGCAGAGAGGAATTCTTTTTCAGAAACTGTAGGGTTAGGACATGGAGTAATGGGTACAAATTGAAAGAAGAGAAATTTAGGTTAGATATTGAGAATAAATTATTTACTGTGAAGGGATTAAGTCACTGGAACAAGTTGTCCAGGAAGGCTGTGGATGCTTTCACAAAATTGTTCAAGCCTAATCTGAACTGAGGCAGAATGAAAGGGCAAAGATGTTCCTACCAGAATGCTTACAAATTTCTGTTAAGTGATAGAGTAGTCACTGTCAACAATGACTATTTATGACAGCAGATAAGTATTTTTGCTTTCTGATTCATTGCTAATAATTGATTTTCAGAGCAAACTGCTGCATTTTATCTGTTCTAAACTTTACATTTACCTCTTACAAGGTCATCCTTTGGGGCTTTTGGGTTTCCAATTCTCATACTGGGTTGATTCTCTTTTTCCCCTCTTCTCCCTTTTCAGGCAGAAATATTTCTTTATGAATAAATTTTAGGGTTTAGATTGGGTATGGAGCGCAAGATCAGAGATGCCAAGAAATACATCTTATTTTAATGAGTAAGCTTACCAGAAAACACTTTAGTATTCTGTGTCTGGAGAATAAAATTTTATAAGCAAATGTTCCAAATACCCAATTAACATTACAATAGCAGCTAGGTAGCTATAATTATTTAAATAATGCATCTTGTAGCTGAATGATTTATGGTTGATCTCAAACATCATGAGATCTACTTAATGGTTTGAAAATTGCCCTTTTAAATACTTACATGATAAGTGGAGTTAAAGGATTGACTTCCTAAATGAAAGAGATCTTTGGCTTATATATTGAAACTCCATTAGCATCACTGAGAATTGTGTGTCTTAGCTAAGTTGTGCATGGAACACAGACAAAAAGCATCAAATCCTTCACAAAGAGCCATGTCCAAAACATTTGAAAAATGTATTTTGAGGCAGCAAAACTTAGCTGTTTCAAAGCTCTACTCTGTTGAAATGCTGTTTTTTTTATAAATGAAAACTTCAAATTCTTGTCCATTATCTGCCTTTTATTTTAGATTATTTATCACCAGATATCACAGTCTAGATGTCAAATAAGCTTCAGTTATATTTTCATTTTTATATTCACTTCTTGGTTTCATCTTCTTAAACCCAGGCCAGTAAATTAAAATAAGAGACTGAAACCATCCCCATCACAGACTTTGTCTTGTCTTTTCTTTGCACCCTGAGCTGCTTGTATATTTTGCATTATATTTATTTGCACACAGTGATGCACTCAGTCGTTATGACAGATGGCAATTTGTTTGGAATCCTCAGGAATGCAACAAATATTCCTATGTAATACGAATTTTATAGAATATTTCTGTAGTAAAGTTTACATCATATGTAAGCTTTTTACTAAAAGTAGCTTCTGCAGCATCCTTATGATGTTAACAATATTTTAAATTCTTCACTTTCTATTTGTCTTGTTTTTCATTTGGTGAATACTTTATTAAACAGTCTGTGAGCTTCAGATTTCTTACTACAATTACTAAAATGTCTGGATTTCTGAAGAGTGCTATAACATTTGCTTTTCAGACTGTTCACAAAAGAGAAAGTAGAAGCTTACGTAAGAGAGTTTGTTCCTGTGACCAAGTTGTTCAGGGCAGTGAGAATAAGAGCTGACTATGGAAAAGTTCAAAATAAGTATGGGCAGACTGGAAAAAGTTCAGGAGATATTAGCAGGAATGACTCAAAGTAGTAAATAGCTTAAAGGGGATATGAAGGCATCTTTAAAAATCATCAGGGCATGCTACGAGTGGACATAAGTAGGCTGCCTTGTATTCCAATAAAAAAAATAAAAATCATCAAATCAGTAAGCAGGAACAGATTCAAAACAAGCTTTGGTGTTTTATATGCAGCAGATCTCATGAGTAAAAGCAACCTAGGATTTCAGAAGCAGACTCTAAGTACTAGAGGAAAAGCTGTAGGCTTTTCCTTTTGAAAAAAGGCTGGGGGAAGTGAGTTGAACTAAATCCTTACAGTAGCTCACAGAAAAGATCTAGAACACTGGTCTAGCCTCTACTGTGACTTCAATAGATTAGTTCAAAGATTTTAGGGGCTTTGTGTGTGATTTGTGCCCTAGGTGAGTGTGGTCTTAGACTGGCTCTTGAAGTGTTGACACGTTAATTTAGAAGTACTGACATTTATTTAATCTCATTTGATGCTCATATGCTTCAAAAGCAAGTCTCTAGTTTCACTTCAGGAACTATTTCATCATCTCTTAAATAGAAATCTTGAACAGTCATTATTTAATGTTGATAATTAGCCAGTATTTCAAAAGAAATGTATGATAATGTGAATAACATTGTGCTGCAGTATTTTCATTGCCAAAGAACTTTTTTTCTAAGATGTATTTGCTTTCTTACTTTCATTATCACTTGGCTTCTCTGTTGAAGTTCTCAAAAACATCATTATTACATTCTTTCTGGAGGCTTGAATTCCTGCAGATAGCATACACCCTTAAGGCTGCTGCCGATAAACTGTCAAACTTCAGCTATCACTCAAGATGTATGCTCAGCATAAACTGGATTGTGAAAAAAAACCCTAATCTTTCAGAGCCCTGTCAGAAGACTGAGAAGTAAGAAGGATTCTGCTTGATCTTGAAGTTTAATAGAGCATAGGAGTTCGACTTGGTTTAGTATTTCAGCTGATGATCTCATATGTTCACTTTAGTCCAGCATTTAAGATATTAAACATTGAATTCATACAGGAATTCTATGTTTTTGACTGTTAACATTAGTAATTGCACATTCACAGACCAATAAAAATCACTGTTAATGTCAGCACTGTATTGAACAGTTATGAACTAACCAATGGTAAAAAGGGGGGGTTTTGATGTCCTTTGAAACCATGTTACATTTTAGCACTGTTACTGTAGACTACTGTCCTCACATGCTTCATTTTATTGACTTGCATTGCTCATGAGATTTGAAAAACTCTTGTTTTTCCTCCAACATCTGTGCAAGAATTGTCAAAAATATCTCCCTTAAATTCTCCACAGTTATCATAAATTGCATAAAGTAACTGGCATGCAAGGCCTACATATGTAATATCTGCTACTAAATCTGCAGAGTGAAAAGAGGTTCAAGATATTTGTGAGGACTTGCATATAACAAGCTTAATTTAAGAAATAAACATTCAGCAGACCTTGGTCATATTGTACCACTTTGCAGCTAAAGTTGTGACCTCTACTCTTTCTTTTCGCCTTTGAACTAAATTCTTAACCTTAAAATGTAGGATGGGGCAATGACAAGCCTCAAACCTTATGAGTATGTGCTTGAGTTTTTTGACTGGCTAAAAATATACTGCAAAGACATCCTATATTTTCAGTCTCTGGAGCAGTCCCAATCTTTTTATATCAGTTCCCTCAATGCTCAAACACGTGTGTTAATCAGTGCTAACCTGTTATGTATTCTGCATTTATATATTGATAAGGAATTAGTGTTTTCTACATAATATCTGTACAAAACTTAATGAAGTATAAAATTTCTTGTAAGGTCACCACTGGTATTTGATATTACACAGAGAGATATGTCTACAGACATCATGGATTTTGAGTGGTAGAAAATTTTAAAATTTAAATGCGTCCAGTAATGATGTTGTAGCACCAGGTGATTTCTCAAGGTCCCTTTCAACCTCAACGATTCTGTGCACAAGCATCTCTGAGAAGCATCCTTATGTGTCTTCAGCCTGGTTTTGGAGAAGCAGAATTTAGCACACTGTGCTAAAATCCAGCTAATATTTTATGGTACTTTTGAGGAAGCATTGAGAGCTCAGAGGAAGAGAAACAGAAGTATAGCAGTGGCAAAGTGTTATCAGTGGAGAGGTAGCATTAGAGTCCTGCTTATGCCCTCACTTCTAACCTTTGGCCTGCAGCCAGGTTAAAGCTGCTCACAGGACAGATATTGTTTGCTCTTTTCCTGCTTTTTTGGTACTGTCATAAATGCTGACACATTGCTAGCAGTACAAGGATTGTACATGTATGGTTTAAATCATCTCCACATCCTCAATTTCTGTGCTCAAATGACCTTTACAAAAAAGTTTAGGAAAAGGCAGAAAAAACACCACACAACTTCTCTTAATTCAATCTCAACACAGTAAATGAAACAAAATTCAAAGTGTTTTGTCATGAATTTATAATAATGGAAGTCTTTAGGCAGATGCATAGTTTTTTGGTTTAGAGTAAGCACAGTGTTAAGCTAATACACAGTGGCTTGCCTAATGTAAACTTGAAAAAGTTTTATTTAAATAATGTCAGAATTATCATTACGTCTTGTGGGATTTTTTCTGATGGAACATATTGTTGGCTTTTAAAATTCATTAGCAATTGGATACATATACAAGGCATTGGCATGATATTTGTAATTCAAGTTGGCTGGTATGTGATATACCAACTTAAAAAAAGCCATAGAATCTTTTACAAACCCTGAAGAGAAGTAGGCATGCAGAAATGATTTTTAATTTCCATTTCTGTCTCTAGTAGCTAATAATGGAAAGAGTAAGCAAATCTACAGTGAATAAACCCCCTAAGTTAAAAGTTTTCTCTTGTGGATTGCTGTTTAATCTCTTTTAACAGGGAAATAGAAATATTTGTGGGTTTACCATAAACTAAAACTAGGAAATTAGTGTTACCTTTTCAGCAGTCTGTTTTTAATGTGTAGCACCTTAATGGAATTTGAGAAATGGAATATGGTTCAAGGAAACTTAATCTACTCAGTTGACAGCACCTAGTTTAGGCAAATTCTGTCAATATCCCCAAATATTGGGGTTTTTTTTCAGTTTTCTTGGAATCTAATGGAAAGTGCACAATTTAAGTAATGAGATGCAAGAGCAAGGTGCTTCCAAATTCAAATTCTTAGTAGATTGATGATTTCTGGTTTTTTTTCCCTTTTATTTGTCTCATCTTGTGACTAGAACACAAAGGTACAAAACCAGCTTTCTGCTGCTGTGCTTGTGATGGCAGCTATCAGGTTGCTATGCTTTAAATTTTTAAAGTCATGTCATGACCAAGAGTTAGAAATAACCAGAAAAAATTGAGTATATTACCTAAGTTCAAAAAATATTTATAATGCTGTAGCCAGTGTTCACACTGTTACTACCGTAACAGAAAACATTGCAAGCAAAAGACAACAATATAAACTTTGACAGAGATTTGTATATAAGTGACTCAATGACAGCATTTTATTTGGTATGGAGTTGTTGATACCACACAATACTCTTTTGGACATAAGACTGCAATTAAAATAGAGCATATTGTCAGGTAGAGACTTTGTCCTGAGGTAAAACAGACATGGCTCATATGGAAGTTTATATGGAATGGCCAAAAGAGCCCTTCAGCTAAAACTGATTTTAAAGGATTAATTTCAGGAAATCAAAATAGTTAATTTTTACCTGTCTAATTTAGTTCTCTTTTTGTTTGATTCTGAACTTGTCCCTTTTGCTGTCATTGAAAACAGAGCTTTGTTACTAATTATTTACAATTAATTTCTATGAAATTTGCAAAATTTATATTATTTGAAGTTTTTACTTTTCATGAAGAAACTAGCCTGCTTTCATTGGCCTTAGCAAATGTACTTTTCCTTATACTCAGACACAGAGTAAATAAAATTTGATAAATAGATTGATGAAGTCTAATTTGATCCTTTAATTTTCTCTTTATCTGGAATGATAATATGGCTTTAATTTAAAATTGTTGAAAGCAAGCAACAGAAACAAAGGAAAACAGATTTTAGCAAAAGTAAGTTAGACTGTTGCCCAAAGAAATAAGTTAAAGTAAAATTACACAAATCTTCCACTTGCTAAGAATGATGTTTTATATTTTTGTATGTGCTTGTATTGGCTTTGGGTACAATTAAATCCTGAACTATATACTGCCAGGAAAGTTTGTTTCCCTCAGTGCTGGAACAGATGGTGGAGGTTTTTACTTTTCACAATTTAGAGACCAAGTCTGCTGAATCTCAACAAGAAAAAGTATTTTTGCCAAAGAAAAATGCTGATGTTGGCATTAAATCAGTAGAATTCTTAGCTGAATTCTCTGGAGATTTATTACTTAGACTTCTGTTAAATAGGCAGTGTATTGAAGTTTTGCTATTAGCAGTGTTTTAATATAGATTTGATATCAATCTAATAATGTTAGTAAGACTGAATAGGAAAAGTGCTGTTGATGAATAAAATTGCAAGTTTCAATTTATTATTCAGTCTTTGTTTGTTAGGATATTTAACTGTGAAGGAGGAAGCTATGAATTAGCATCTTTGAGTCACTTTGATAATTAGAAGAATAAAAATCTAAATGCACAGAGAGTAACAGAACTGTTGTTAATCATGAGCAGAAGTAAATTCCATTTTCTTAATCTAACCTGGAAAATGAGAAAAAAAGCACTCCTTAATCTAGTAAAATGGCAAGCTTGGTATATCAGTAAAAATAAAAAATCTGAAAGTAGAAAAAAAACCCTTTACATTGTTAAATACTAATTATGGTACAGAAGTTTCATTATTGCTTCTAAATATAAGAGAACTACTGAATGGATCAGTTCTTTGTTCTTGTCATACCCCATCTTCTCTTTGATAAAGGTCCTTGCTGTTCAAAAGGAACATAAAGATTTTTATTGGTCTCTAATGATGCTAACTATTGTTGTACAATCATCATTTTAGAATATGTGCTCTTAGATTTGCTGTCACTTTATCACAATTGTAGAAGTATCTTTAAGTGTATTTGCTTAAGCAGGTGGTGAATGGCCACACTGGGAATATATCTATCTTTTTTACTCTATGATGAAGTTTTAAAGCAGGCATTTTAGCTATGATAGTTGAGAAAACATACTTTTGTGATAAATCTTATAAGAAAAAAACTGGTAAAAGATTTCAAAGTTACTAATAATACTGAGTACATGAAGTTGGTATAGATTAGATCCTTGACTGAAAATAAGTGACACATACAATATATTAGAAAGCTAATACTTTCTTTAATTTTTGTAGTACTTTAAGTATTTTTTTAAGAAATTAAAAAACATGTTTCAGATTTCTGTTTACAAAAAGCCTTGAAGTACTAAGGATTACTGTAGGATGGGGGAAACCTAGTAGGTGTGGATGTTTCTCTGACACGGTCATTTGAGCAAACTCTGGATCTAATTCAAGCCTTCCTACTGAGGCTAATGAAGATTAGGGTCACTGAAGTCTGTTAGTTGAAGAAATTATTTTACACGCATGAAAGATGTAAAAAGATGTAAAAGAGAGTCCAAAGGATAAATTACTCTGTTAGAAGTTTGAAATAAATAAGACTTTATAAAACCCAAACAAAAAAACCCCAAAACAATACACCACCCTTCCCCCCCGCCACCCCAAACAAACAAGAAACTATTAAAAACACACTGTTTGTACCAATAATGTGAAATTTACTGTTCTATACAAAATGAAGTTGATGTTCTGAAGTCTGTTTTCCTATCATGTATCTCAGGCCAAGTCTGAGTCTCAAGCTGCCCACTTGTCTTTTTTGATAATTTTGATACAGAACAACAGGAAAGAACAGCAGTAAGGGGAAACACTGAAGATTTTAAATACCCTTTCAAAGACCCCTCATAGTTTGGGCAGTAAGCTTCAAAAAGAAGCTGTAGCCTAGGCTTTTCATAAAGCTGCCTCATATCCTGCTGCATGGCTGTTCCAGTGATAAATTAGGATCCCTAGACTGTTTACAGAGATGTTGGATGTGTGTAATATCAAAACAAAAATGAGTACTCAATCTTCAAAACAATTTTTTAACATGGAAAATTAGTTTTAGGTATCTCACTGACAACAAGCAGCAGAGAGCTGACAATAAGGCTCCCAAGTTAATGTATCACAGAGTGCCTGCATACTGAGCTGGCACTTTTCCTGTTGGTATGCCCTAGGATCATCATCCCTAATGATGCAGGAACCACGTCCTGATTTCTCCTTTATTTGCTTAACATGTTCCACAGAAAGTAAGGATTAGGGAAAAGGACACAAGTTAATAAACTTGAATGCTGTTCTGAAATGATTTTAGGATTTGCCTGAAATGTTAATCCAGACCCAGAAGCCATGAAGAGCTCCCAGCTTCACTTTTGTAGATATAGGCATAGTGAAATGGTACAGCATTTTGTTAAACTGTCTCTCTCTGAAAGTTTATGGACTCAGTAAATACTGCAGTTGGTGGTAGTTTCTCATTTATACTGGGTGTTTTTAGTTTTCACTTAATTCTGTTTAGGTTAGACTAGGAAATAACCTTGGAAATAAAGTAAATAGAGGCATTTCCATTAATCCTTTGCTCTCTGTGAACTTACAATAAGGTATAGTGCTATTCGTAGGCAGAAGGAAGTCTATATAGACCAATGATAGGAAGATATTACTGGGTTAAGTCCTGAATTAACAGCTGATGGGAAGACCTGGAGTTCAACTGAAATAGTTATAACAGCTCACAACCCTTATTCGTTCCTTTAGTTTATAGAAAAATGAATGTATGTCTGGACACAATATGTATAGCCATGAGAATTGTCTTGATATTCTCTTTGTAACACCATGTACATCTGTAAATTAGGTTGAGATCAGTCAAAAAATCTTCCACTTCGCTTTCAAAAAAGTGTTAAAGAAAAAAAAAGTTCCTTCATTTTGTTAGTTGATTAACTGCAAATATTAATGGTGATGGTGGCAACAAAGAAACTTTCAGCCTCATGGGGCCTGGATGTGCATCTCAACATTTCTATTTCTTACCATGAATGATCTGTGGATGGGACAAGTCTCTTGTGTCCACTTTGCCTACTTGCTTCTGGAAGATGAAAGCCTGGATGCATAGACGAAAAAGGGCTGTTTTCCTGAGCAATGCTGTTATTTAGATGATGAAAGGATTGGGATGCTATTGTGCATTGTAGATACATTTTCAGTCTACATGTACTATTTTCCCCAGTTGTATACAAATTTTTTACCAAACATTCTGGGCCTAGCTTGAAGTTAAAGGAATTTTTGAAATGAAAAGTGAGTGGTGGCACAGATATATTTCTAATTTTGTGCTTGTTTTTGTTAAGCTTCAGACAGTGCTTTATTTGTATTTAGAGAAAAAAAATGGAACTCTGAAATGATAATGTGATAACATGAAAAATTCATGCAAAGTTCATCCAATGAAAGGTTCATTTTTTGCAGTATTTAAATGTTCTTTTATAATGCATAATTTAAGGACTTGAGTTTTCAGTGCAGAAGACTTTTGAGATATTAAGGGATATTATTGTTTCTAAAAGCCAGCGGATAAATCAAAGAATAAAGGAACTTTATTCTCTTTCTCTTGTAAGAGAAAGTGAGTAATTTTAATATATAAGCCTTTTTATTTGCTTATGGAACTTATGGGGAAGAGGAGGTTCACTTAGCAAGAAGTTGAATGCCAATTTTACAGAAATTACTTGTGCAGAAATAAAAATTAGCAGGAATATTCTTGGAAAATTCTTACCATTGTCACTTTAAAAAATATTTTAAAACACATGTTGGTTTTTTTTTCTCTTTTTTTTCTTTTTTTTTTAATTTTAATAGTAACAGGAAACAGCTCTATACAAATAAGACCTTTATCCATCTGAGTAGATGCAATACTACAAGGCTAGAATGATCAATTGACAGAACATGTAGAATAAGGCCTAATAAATCTCCAGAAATGGCATCAGTTTAAGTTTACTTATCATACTTATTCTGAGGTACTGAAATGGAAATAAGAGTAGAGTCATAATCCTTAAATAAAAAAAAAATCAAAACCAATCAACCAGCCAAAAAACCCCCACAACAAAAGAACACCATAGAAAGCAAAGAAGCTGTCATGCTGAAATTCCTGTTAAAATAAATTCTCAAAAACTGATCCTACAGGCATTTCACAATTTTCCTTGGCATAAAAATGTTGGCTACTCCAGTTTGTGAGTTGTCCTCTTTTTTCTCTCAGAGATCAGTGGTACTCAGTCAGTCTAGAATGTGGCCTGGAATGAACCACCAATGTCACTTTAAAGGTGACTTATCTGAGCACCAGATTATAAGATTAAAAAGCACTCTAGAAACAGAAGACTTACAGTAGCACAAGTATTCACAGACTATGATTGTTGGCACCTCTTTAATCTTTTCCTTGATATACCAAATTGATCTAGGTAATGATACTCTCCTAGGGCTGAAAATAAGCAGCTTGCTCCTTCATTGAGCTTTTCTTTTTCTTTGTTTTGGATTCTTTTAAGTATCTTCACAGGAGCAGTGGGAGACCCATTGGTATCTTTGAGCAGTAGTTTCTCTTCTGATATGAGCTGTTGGGAAAGGAGAAAGTTATCTGTGTGTATGTAAAACGCTGCACAATTATCTAATAATAATTTTTCCTGCGTTTCTCACTTACTGCTTTCCTAACTTCAGGAATGTAAGAGGGTTCTCTTAACTTGATGAAATGCCTTTCATAGATTATTAGAGTTTTCAGAATGAGTTGTGCTCTCCAAAGTATTTCTGAATTCTGAGATGATGCTATGCACAATTTGGTATGCTTGTTTCAACAAATCACTATGTTTTGAAGTTCAGATTAGCACATTCCTAATATTAATTTTTTAGTGTGTGCACATGTTAAATATTCCTAAATTGTTACTCTGGGAGTAATGTCTCAGGCTTCAGAATGTAGACTCTATTGAAATTGCCAGAGAAGTGAATCGTCTTCTTTTTAAATTCATTTGATTATTGTTAATTGAGGAATAGTGATATTCAGCAGAGTGTGTTGGTCTTTTAAGGGTCAGGTAGAGCTAATACTGGTTTGTGATGGAACAGAATACAGGGACAGAGATTTCCTGAGGAATTCTGTTTCCTGTTGACAGACTTCATATGTCTCAGTCCAGAAACAAACCAAGTCTACTGGTGTATTTTGTGGGTTTTGTTCCCTGTGGGACTGTCCTAAGTTGAAGAATTTTTCTTCACGAATGATTTGGAGGGATTTGCTTTCTCTCCTGCAGAGGATAGACATTTATTATGTGAAACCTCCATCTTGCTTTATATTTTAGGGAATAAAATGCAGCAGAGATATTCGAGATATTCACTGATTCTGAGAATTTTGTTGTTCTGCTTTGTTGTGCATTTTTGAATACTGCATCACTGAGTTTTTTCCCTTTCTTATATGACAAGTGTGACAGTTGAGGCAAATTGCAGTCACCTCAGTGTTCTCTTATTTAGTATTCAGGATCTGCTTGGTCTGTCTTGAAGTGTCCTCGGTAGATGTTTTTCTAAGACTGAACATTTCTTTCTCATCTCCATCAGATTCTCTATGGCTGTAGAAAGAATTGTAATGCCCTGAGATTTCAACCATTATGCTTTAACCTACAGGCAGCTAAACATCACAGAAAGGTGTTGAGAAAATTAACTCAATCTCAGCCAAAATCAAGACATAGTGAACTGACTTTGTTGTGTAAATTTTTAGGTTTTATTCTGTATCACTGTTTATAGTGCAGTAGTTGCAGCAGCTCAAGTTATCTAGCCAGCTGCTTTGTGTCAGTGTGTATAACTGCTGCAGAAAATTCTTAGTTTTTAAGGTAAATTAAACCACATGGGTTATTATTGGTGTATGCAAACCAATGAATAATACTAAATTTATGTTTGTGTATATATGTTAATATGTTTAAAAAACCCTATTGGCTGTGAAATTGTGTCTTCAGAGAAGAATGATTTACCATTGTTATTTATGCTTTTTTTTTTTAATCCAGAGAGACAACTAGTAGAAATGAAATGTTTCAAGTACTTAAAGAGGAAAAGAACATTTTAGGTTATACATGGATGAAAGATAAATCTCAGAAATTCTTGAAGTTCTTAAAGGAAAAATGAAAATTGTCTGATTCCTTCTGACTCTGCTGGCCTTTTTGTCCAGAAGTTGCTATGTTATACCACTTCCTTTTAGTAGATTCCCATTTTTTACAAAAATAACCTTCTAAAAGAAGAATTTATTTAAAGGAGCCTTGATAGTTTTTCATTGTGCTGCTGAGATTGAGTTTTCATCTCTGTATTGAATCTCTACAGGGAGTATTTTCATCAGTATGAACACTAAATGACCAGTTCAGACTTGCCTATGGAAAAAAGCTTCTTGATTACCTGATAATCTCTGCTCACAATAAAAATTCGTTTGCTCTGGGCAGCATTTTTAAATTTTGGTGTTCTGAATTTTCTTGACTTCTAACAAGATGCAGGAAGAGACATTGAATAGTTTTTGGATGTATTTCAAAGTGCAGGCATTTAATAGCATTTTAACTGCATTTGCAGGCAATAGCACCATTTTCTTAATAGAATAGAAACCTCTTAAAGGTAGAAACTTATCAATTGAACTATTTTCAATTTCCTCCTCTGACATCCAGTATTAACTCCCAAATACACCTCATACTGTTATGACAGTCATAGCAATTCAGCCAGTATAATAAATATACAATTACTTCCTTAAGTCACGGTTTGAAAACAGTGCCTTTGAACAGTCTTCCAGACATTGTTCTATATGATAATTCTTAAAACTTGTCTTCATATCTATGAGCCTTTTGCTGACTTAGGAATGCACAATAATTTGCTTTCAGATGTAAATCCAAAAATGTTTTCAATTTTAATTGAGTTTAAATAAAGAAAATAAAAAAGCTTAAAAAAAATGTTCCTGGTAAATTATCTGTTATGTAAAAGTAACAAAATATCTCTGGCTAAAGTACCACAAAGTTTGCTTATAGATATAATGTGGGTACATATGCAGCACTATTTACAGGAAGGACAGGACTGTGTGGTATTTTTGATTTAAGGCCTAATACCAAAATCATGAGAGGGTCTTTCAACTGACTTTGATGGGTACTCAACCAGCTCAACATAGTGTTAAATAAGAACTAAAACCGCTGACCAGTTTAAGTGACTATGTTAACTGTTTGTCATATCATCAGTTTGTGAATGTCTAGGATTGAGCTGGTTGTTGTGTCCCAAGGGTCAGGCAAAGCTCTGTCAAAAACTGCTGCTGTATCATGTAAACAGACTCATTTGCATTTGCCAGTGCATAATAATTCATGCAATTTTGTTGAGGGCATAACAGTTCTTTAAACTCTATTTCCTCCACTGGGAATATGAACTGTGTCCAACGGTCTGCCTGAAGTAACATCATTGTAATGTGTCTGTTCTACCTTATTGGCTAATATACAGAATAGTGGAAATTGTACTTATCTGGTATAGTTATATTATTAGTAATCAGTAGAAGAGGCATGTGGCCTAACCAACTGAAGGCAAAGTTGTTGGATAAGGGTCACACTGGTGTGTCTGTGTGTGTATATACTCACACTTCCTTTCTCTTCCTCTCCCTCTCTCCCTTTTTCATAGAATTGTAGAATGGTTTTGGTTAGAAGGCAGCTTAAAGGTCTTCTAGTTCCAATCCTCCTGCCACGGGCAGGGGTGCTACACACTGGACTGGGTTACTCCGAGCTCCATCCAGCATGACCTTGCACACTTCTTATTGCAGACAGGCATAATGTACCTGTGTTATTTAGCGGGTCTTCTGTTCTGTCACTCTGTGGAACATACTTGATTTATACACAGCAAACTCCACTGCTGAGGGATAGTCTTCCTGTAGTTACTTGACCAGATAGCAGCAACCTGCCGCCACCATAAAGTGAACACGAGGCCACCGAGTGTCTTTGTTTATACCTATATGTACTTTCCAGAGTGGGGCTTACAAGTGTCATATTTAAATGCTTCTTAATAAGTCAAATTAAGTATCTAAAGTGGTTTGAAGAAGTGTGCACAATAAATCAGTTTAACTGTGCACAATATGGAATTCTCATGGTGAAGTAGTAGATAATTTGTGGATTTACAGTGGTAAATCAGTAGTCATTAAAAAAGAAAAGAAAAATCAAAAAAACAAAAACAGAAAAAAAACCCCAAACTAACCCTGAATTAGGAACAGTTTTTGATAAGAAAGGTACTCAGCAGAGTAGAGTACTTGCATGTTCTAAGAACCTCTCTAGCCATACTGAGAACAATGTCCAGCAGGGGGAAAGAAAGACTGAAAATAAAGTCTGAGAATAGGTATCAGTGATGGATGAGTGGAAAAATTCCTTAAGAAATATAATCAGACCTTTAGACCTCTATCAGGAGGAATGAATAAAACTGTGACTTAGGAAATTCCAATACAAGTAGTTGTAAAATAATGTAGCTCTGTAAATAATATGAGGGGAAAAAAATAAAAGAAAAAAATTTAAACCTTGAAAAAATAGGAAAGTAAGAAGTTATAAAGAAAATTATTTTGAATTTCCAGATTGCTACTTGCAACACAGTTTATTTTGTAAATGCAGATAGATCCAAGCCTTGAGCAGGGAAAGGGATTTGAATCTCAAGACAAAAGTTGCCTTACAATACACCTTGTGATTGATACAGTATTGTTCTATATTTAAAACAGATCTTTAAACGATCCATTTCTGAGTCCTGAATACATTACATCATTTTTCAACAGGAAGGAGCAATGCCATTTTGAGCAAATAGTTGAGAGTAATAGTCATGGAGGCAACTAAGATGTCCTTTGGCAGATCAATGAATAGAAGACCCAAGAGAAAAAATTATTGCAGAAAAACTACATGAGAACTTTAATTGAATAGCCAGTCACTCTGTGTACTACCATAATCTTTTAACTGAATTTGTGTTTTATGTGCTAGTGATTCTTCCAATAAATTAATTAGATAAAACTCCCTTGAGTTCCTACTGCATCTAACATTAATAATTTCTGACAGCATAGTCTGCTTTTGTGCAGTACTGGGTTGAATTTGATGCTGGATGGCAAAACGGACTTTGAAAATGGAATGTGATTTCTTTTTTATGCTTTTCATTTTAATTTAGTCAAGTGAGAAGTAGGTATGGTCATACGCAGTCTTAATTATTTTGTTGAATAATTTGTATATGGAAACTAGTACCGTTCAAACATAAAAAATAATAAGCTGACCTTCCTTGTAAGTATTATGATATTATACATAGAAAAATATGTGTAGACTTGTTTTTCAGAAAGTAGACAAATACTTGACTAAGTGCAATATATGCAAAGTATGTTTTGCCAATATTTCCTTTGTATTTTGTGTACATTATGCAAGGTTAAACTGAGTTAACACTTGGACTTTGGGTTAATGATACTCATTATTTCTAGATAGTTTATAATCTGCAAATATCCATAAAGAATTGGCTGAAGTTTTGTTAAGGTACTATTTGACTTGAATTGGTGATCAAATGTTTGGATTTTGCTTGCTTAGTGGTTCTTAGTGGTTTATGATCTGAAGAGTATTACATTGATGGTGTTTCCATATGGAATATACGTTTTGATCATGGCAGATTTAATGACAATAAAGACCAGTGAAAAATGAATATGCATTGATTTTGTGATGGTGGAATGAAGAATTATTATAGAATGTATTTGCAGGTAACAGTAGGAATAGTATTGCACAGGAAGATTTAATTCTGCTTTTCTGCTTAACAACATGGCTTACAGTATCAGACACATTGTTAGAAATGTTGTCTGTCATTTTTATGCTTTAGAGAGAAATCTTTGAAATTTTTCTGCCTACTTCCCTTTTTCATGTGCTTTCCAAAAATTCAATCAATTTTGGCTGAACCTGTTGATTAACTTACACTGCTGCATGCTCTGTGGAAGTTGGCAGAAAATAATCTCCAAAGATTTAATCTGAATTGAATGTGCTCAAGTCCAGAGATGGAAGGTTTGCACAGAGATCTATTTTGTTATTGTGTTCCTGCTGGAATTTGTGTAGGCTAGAAAACACTACTCACAGCAATACAGAATTATAGAATATTTGTGTTGGAAGGGATTTTAAGATCATCTATTTCCAACCTACCTGCCACAGGCAAGTATACCATGCATTAGACTGGGTTTTTCAGGGCCCCATCCAACCTGGTACTAAACACAGAATCACAGAATCTGTTGAGTTGGAAGGGACCCACAAGGATCACCAAAGTCCAACTCCTGGCCCTGTGCAGTACACCCCAAGAATCACACTGTCTGAAAGCATTGTCCAAATATTTCTTGAATTCTGTCAGGTTTGGTGCTGTGACACTTCTCTGGGGAACCTGTTCCAGTGCTCAGCCATCTTCTGGGTGTAAAGCCTTTTTCTAATATCAAACCAAAACCTCACCTGTCACAACTTCAGGTCCTGTCACTGGGGTCACCACAGAGAAGAGATCAGTGCCTGCCCCTCTGCTGCTTCTCAGGAGGAAGTTGTAGACTGTGATGAGGTTCCTCTCAGTCTTCTCTTCTTCAGGCTGAACAAACCAGATGACCTCAGTCACTCCTCAAACAGCTTCCCCTCAAAGCCCTTCATCATCTTCATTGACCTCCCTTGGATGCTCTTTAATGTCTTTTTATATTGCAGTGACCAAAACTGCAC
Source organism: Poliocrania exsul (assembly GCA_035041345.1). Classification (NCBI taxonomy): domain Eukaryota; kingdom Metazoa; phylum Chordata; class Aves; order Passeriformes; family Thamnophilidae; genus Poliocrania; species Poliocrania exsul. The sequence continues at coordinate 32,502,292 of JAWWLZ010000139.1, read as the reverse complement.
ACAATGTTCAAGGTTAGGCTGCACCAGTGCAGAGCAGAATGGGACAATCATCTCCCTCAACAGACATGTAAATTCCTGTAAATTCCATGTAAATCATGTAAATTCCTTACTCAAAGTGCCTGGTGATTTTTGCATTTTTAGACAGTAGATGATAGGTTTTCCATTTCAGATATGTAAATATTATTGGGAGATTTTGGGGTTCCCAAAAGTGTATCTGAATCTCTCCTATGACAGACCTGTCACTGCATCGAGATTTAATAGGCTTTTCACTCTGACTCCTGGCCCACAGCAGAAGTCCCAAAAAGCTGACTCAGCTGAAGTCACTGAGCATTTCCTCATTGGCTTTGTTATGGCCAGTAAATTTCATCACAAAGGAAGGAAAGAAGTCATAAGAAGGCAAAAGTAATACCATGTATCACATCACTTGTTTCAATGTCAATTGGCATCATTCTATAAGAATTACTTAATGTATTCTATGTCCTTACCTTACATCATCACTTTATAGGAGCTTAGATTAGATTTTTATAATTTAAATCTAATATCCCCTCTTAGGAGAAACCTGTTTGAAATTGTTGGGCATTTTCTGGGCAGAGAGTATGGTCTTGGGGGAAAGGATTTGTGTGAGAGGGAAGAAAAATATTATTTACTAACTTCTTAGTTGATACCAGTGTAGAAGACTCTTGCAAATAAAGCAATAACAATAGCTTTGGGAATGTACAAGGAAGTTACCCTCTGATTAACTTGTGTATGGCTTGTATTTTTTTCAGTTCATTTTGACTAGAGTTTTTGTCAAAAAAACATTAACTAATGGGAATGTTGAGTGTATATAAACTTCATTACAAGTTATTTGTTATTTATAGCAACATTGTAGGTAGATGTTGAATGTATTGAAGTAGTAAATTCTTTGGAACAGAGAACTTCTTTGGATTTGGCACAATGGAAAAATCATCTTGTTTCACTCCTGGCTTATGTTCATTAAAATGCTCATTGATACTGAATTCCATACTTAATTTTATTTAAAAAAATAAAACAACAGGAAAACCTCTTGATCAAGAATATATTTTGCTAGAAACTTATCTTTTTCATCTTATTTGAAGTTATTCTATTCCTATCTGTACTCAGACTAAAGATAACTAAAAGTAGAATGTTGTTTTGCTTCAACAATTTTAAGTGTTGAATCTTGCATAGCAAATATTGAAATAATGCTTACTTCAGCTCACAACCACCCCTCTGAAAGCTGCCGTATGACCTAGGTTTCTGATACTTTCTTAGTACACACTTGTGTCGTTATCCAGTTGCAAAAGACATTAAGTTACTTGTTATAATTTTACACAGAAATTTAAGGATAGCAACTGGGAAATTAGGTTTTATAATCAGATTTTTAATTTTCTCTCACACAGGCATTCATAACTATGTTTCTGGAAATTCCAAGCAACCTCCTCAATTGTTGTCGTTTATAGCTCTCCTTTGCTTTTATGTGAGCATTAAATATTAGTACTATTTTTCAAATTAATACTGTATATCGAGGGAGAGAAAAGATTGGTTTTATTCCTCTATACACCTATGCAATTAGTCTTCTTGGCTGTTTTAACTTTTATTTTTCCTTTATGATAAATTCTTATTCATTTCCCTTGAACATTGCTTTGTCCATTCAGTTTTACATTAGTCATTAATGAAAAGGTACTTTATTAAGAAACTTTTATCTGTAATTTGCTCTTTTCCAGTTAACTTTCACGCCTCTGTAGTTTTTTCTTTTTCATTTGGTTTAATGTCATCTTTAGGGGTTTTTTTTGTATCTGAACATAATCTAAATTATCAGTGAGTCCTCAGCTCTGAGAAACAAAAGCCCCTGGTTGCTGAGTCTGGGAAAGCACAGTCTTTCAAATATGTCTTTATGTTTTTAATATCATTCCATGGTTGGCTATTCTGCTCCATGTGTGGGTGCTATAGTGAGGCACATACCTCACCATCTTACTGTAGAAGAAATATGACCATCATTCTTTACACTGCATATAATATAGTAAAGCAATTAAGTCAGGTTATACATATGCCTTATTTGATATCTTGTGTTTTTTATGACAACCAGTAGTAGATCCTTCTGAAAAAAAATGCAAGAAATAGACAATAGATTTAGTTACTCTCCCTAGGTATCAGAATCCCTCAGATTCTGGTAACCAGAAATTTAAGGACTCAGAGCTCCCTGCTGGCCTGTTCTGCAGCTAATCCTATTTATAATTTTGTTTTGGGAAACCTAGTGTAAGAAGGAATTGAATTCTTCAATTGAACTGTGACATATACAAAAAGATCTTCCTTTAGTAATTTAAATCTACTTTTTAGAAAATTAATTTTCAATTCCACTATTTGAGTGAGACAGATAATTCATGGTATGGCTATACTCCACATCACTACATGCAAGTCTGGGATTTTCAAACTAGTGAAATACTATTTCTCTGGCAAATTTTCCTTAATAAATTTTGTAAGATATACTGGAAATTATCATTTGAGAATATAGCTTATTGAAATCTTGTCTCACTGTTGCCATTCTCCCTTTTTTTATTTTTATTAATACAGTATTATCTAGTACATTAGCTTCAGCATATCAAAATCTATGGGACTCAGGCAATGTATGTGGTAATTTCCAAAGGAAATGTCCTAGTTCTCTTTCCTAATGGAGAAATGTCAATATTGTATGATTTTGGTTCTGGTGTTTATTTTGGAGTTTAGTTGGCTTTCTATAAGTTATTGTGGAAAATTACATTGAAACTTCATTGGGAATTAGTATAAAACGAAAATATATTGTGTTAGCAGAAGAAATGGGTTGGAAAGATTCATTTAAGCAAATAATGGTAGAAGAAAAGTTATTGATAAGGCATGACACTCTTAAAATTCTCCAGCTACATGACATAGGTAGTCCAATGAGAAAGAGACAATTGCATAGTAACCCTCATTGTTACCAAATATTTCCTCCAATCCCAGCCAAGTCTGCCCCAGTCCCTTAGAGAGCACAGATTAAATGAAATGTTTGTTTGCTTTATTTCACTGTGCCTCTGAAATCTTAGTTTAACATTTGGTGCCAAAGCCAAGTATACATGTTTCTTTAGACAAGAACCCAAGAGCTTGTTGCTGTCAAAGTATGTGACTGTCACAAATATCCTGAGCTAAATTGCTTGGAATCTATCTGGCACAGAGTCAGAATTTTGGTTTCTATGTATTTTACCTGTAGGGACTCATTTTGCTAGTTGTATTCAGAGCTCTGTTGAAACAACAATAAAGCTCATTGAAATGGAGGTGTTGATGTCCCTCTTTCATTCCTCGTGTGATGGTATGGAAACAAGAATCAGATGCCACTTCAGCTTATTTTGGGGTGGAGAATAACTCAAGAATTGTAGGTCACAACAACAGTAATTAATTTTGAGGGTTGGCCTAATCTTGTTGAAAGAGTTTTACAAAGTCATTATGCCAGTCAATGGGGGGAAATAGTCTCTAGGTTGCTAGTTGGAGCAGTAATATGGGAGGATCAAGCCCTAGTCCTTATTCCAGTTACAGTTTTAAGCTGTGGAAGTTCAATTGAAGAGATGAATAGGTAGATTTTTCATAATACTGTCAATTGCCATAGCTGAAGAATCTTCCTGAAGATGTGGTATCTGAGAAAGAAAAAATTGTCTAAAGAAAATGTCAGTTAGTTGGGGGGGTTTTTTGTTTGTTTTTGTTTTTTGTTTTGTTTGTTTGGTTTTTTTCTGTGAATGTCTCAATTGTAAGAAATATTCCCCACTATTTTAATTATTAAACTCACTCTCTGTTCCTGGTTGCTTTGTGCGTCTAAAGGCTTTTGTAAGCATAAGCTACAGTAATTGGGAGAGTTTAATAGTGATATGAAGTGGTGTAACTAAGGGCAAGATTTGGTTCCAAATATGGTGGTTACGACAGAATCTCTCAAAATTCCTTAACTACAACTGTTAGGCCTACAAACTTTAGCTGGCTTTCCATAATTAAAGCAATTTCTTATTGTAACCTACCTTTAGTCAAGCATACCTGGGAGCTGAAATTAACCTTTTTTAAATTCTCATCTTTCATGCCTGAGATATCCTTGAAGTGTAAGTATATTAGAATGACTTTTTTGCTTATTTTATTCTGCAGTAGAGGTTTTTTTTTTTCTTTTCATGGCAAGTTCTTGTTTAAGTCAACTCTCTCTGAAGTAAGTCTTTTGTACCTGTATAGCTGAATCTGGATTAGCTAATTACTTTCAGAGTAAGGTAGATTCAGTTTGTAAGAAAGTTAGGCCTTGATTTTGAATTGGATTACTCAGTTCAGTTCTCATTTATACTTATAATAAATATTTGCTATAACTGATGGTAAAATTTCCAGTCAGAATACCTTCAAATATGCACCAACAATTGAAAAACGTTGCATAGCAATAGGTGCTACAGATAAAAACTACTGAACAGGAGAAGTCCTAAGGTACCATTTCTCAGTGCTTTGGGAGTTTCTGATATTCATGGGCTTTCTCTGCTTTTTTTCATTGGTTTCCTTTTCTCAGGCATTAAACTTTTGCTATTTTCCGCTATATCCTATCTTGTCCCTGCCCTGAGTGCCTCTTGGCTTCTCTTAGTGTGTAAAGTTATGGACTATCCTGGTTTTAAATTTGCCAGAGGAGCTTTTCCCAGTGTCACAGCACCCAGTACTTTAAATCTAGTCCTAGAATATTTGTCCAGCTAGTTAAGCATTTATTTTCTTTTTTTTTCAATACATATATATAATTACCTTTTTTTTAAAAAAACCCCAAAACAACAGTTTCATATGACAACTAAATCCTCTCCAACAATATTATTTAACCTTAGAATTATGTTTGAATTTTGGGTGTTTGTTTTGGTCCTTGCTGAAGCAAGCAGTTCATATATAGTTCACCTAAACCTTGTAACATAAAATTCCCTCAGGCATTTGAGATCTTCACTGTTCAAGTCTGTTCTAATTTGACAGTAATTTTCTGGTCATATGCCCAGCGCTGAACATGCTGTTCCAGAAACAGCTGTGGAAGTGCAGGGTACCAAGTACTCAAACATTGTTGCGTATAGCTTTTGAGATGCACAGCCTAATGCAGCAAAAGCTTTCTTACTATCAATTTACACCAATGGAATATATTGTTTTCGGTCGTAACTCCCCTGTGGGGTGTTGCTCTGGCAATGTCTTCTTTTTCTTCAAAAACTGTTCCAAATTATTTCCCCCAGTCTAATACAATTCCATTATTTTGAGATTATGTTTTGAAAATCTTTGTCTCATTGGTATTGCTTTATCTCTGGTATGATTTATGTATTTCTCCAGTTTACTACTTATTGAATCTTCTAGGTCATTATTAAAAATATTGAGTACTAGGCCTAGTAAAGTTCTATATGTCATCCTGGATGGAACCTTTCATTTCCCAATAAACACCATGTCTTAAAAATGGTCGAGCGTGGATTATTAACATTTTCTTCCCTTATGAATTCTACTAAGTATGAGTTAACCCTGTGACTCTGCTAAAACACTCACTGAAATAGCAATAGGTTTCAATTCATTAGATAGTTGTTTTCCTTTGTGTTTTTCTAAATAACTATGAAATTCAGTCAGAAATTGTATTTCAAAATAAATGATAGTCTTTGTTTCTGTGGATTGACATATTTTTGCCCTCCATTTTAAATTTAACTTTTGATATTCTTTTCTAATACTATTTTCTCACATTATTAATGGAAACTGCTAGGCTGCTTTAGATACATATTTTATAGATCTAATTCTGTAAAGAGAACAAGCATATCCTTACACCAGTTCTAGAAAAATAAATCATGAACATTTTTCCTCTCTAACCAGTGTGGTGTGTCCCCTCTCATAATATGCAGAATATAGTTTTCAAGGCCCAAAGTAGTCTGTTACTGACAATAGCGTGTCATTTTCCATCATCGAAGATACATGGCTGAATAAGACTTTTGAATGCGAGATGTTTGGATATAGGTAAGTGGGTAATCTAGCACAGAAATTTCTACTTGGACACTGTGCTGTGAGAATGAGTTTACTTTTTCTGTGTGCTCCCCTCAGTGCTAATTCTTCAACCTTTTGTGAGGATAGGTAGAAAAGCAGGCAATACTAAAGTAAAAAGCCAGCTCAGGAAAGGAACATACCATATAAAATGCCTTCCAAGTACAATGTTTTGATTTTTATCTGAACATATTAAACTCTTTAATATATTTTACTGAGGCAGAGGTGCTGACCATTTATTTGAGCCTGAGCATTTTTACGCTAAGCTCTGTCTGTATAGTAGACTTAATGACGTGGGTTAGCGCTATTCCTTTGATACTGTATTGGTCTGGGTATGTACACTGATGTCAAATTAAAGTTTTAACTAACCAACATTAGCTTACACTTTCTTAAAATTTATGGCATGATTTATAGTTTTTCTATGTCTTTAATATTTTAAACATTTTATTTTTTTTTAAGAAATATGTCCTACTGTGTTGCTCCTATGTAGTTGGGCTGGAGTTTCCAGGTGCATGAAGGACATTTCTCTGCATACTCCAACAGAGCAATGATAACAGTGCAATATAACCCTGTCAGGCTCTCACTTAGGAAGAAGAAAGTACATACTTGTCAATAAGTTTGGTAGTTGTTTCCTAGAATGTCAAAGGAATGACTCCAATGACTCTTCAAATTTTACCTTTTCTGGTATGCTTCTGTCACACACAGTCCTTATGTAGCAGTATCTCAGCTGGGTGCAACAATGCCAGTCTATTCCTCAATTCTCTGCTCATCAAAGCTGCCACTGTCCTCTTATTTCCGTTGTAGCTCCCCTTACTCTTTTGTCTTGCCAGTAGGATACTTTCTCTTTTATTATGTCTGGACAAGAAAACACTGAAATAACACCTGCCATGGAATTACAACTTGTTTCTTGGTCTCTTCCCATGATGTCCTTTGTCTTTTAGAAAAAGCAATGGAGAATGGGGAGGGATTAATGCCTTTGTGGTGTATAGTTTCCCTGGCTGTGAGGTATGCTTGTTGAAATGGAAGTCTTGTTATTTAGCCACCAGAATCAATAAAACCTATGTTGAATATATTAATTTTTTTTTGATTTATACTTTGAGTAATGCTGGAAGAATTATTGACAGGAAAATGTACCTTTATAATTGCAGAAGGAATGCTGTATTCTCAGTCAGATTTTCAAGTGAGTGTGCTGGAGGCAGTCTCTGTATTTATGGGCCCAAAATGCTCTAGAAATTATAGGAAAGATGTAACCTTTAAAAAACAGGATTTTGCATATATTATTATATGAAGCATCAAATGGTCATTGTTAAGTTTTTAAAGTAAAAAAATTACAAACAATATTACAGTCCAAATACTTAAATTTGGCATAGTTAGAAGAGTGTAAAGCAGGGCACGTGTCCTGGGTTTAGTTTTAGAGCAGGCTTTGGATTATCAGCTGACTGGAGCTGAGTCAGGCCAGCTGATAGCTCTGACTGCTACTGGCCAATGGTATTCCATGCCATATTCCGACATCATCTCAAATAGGTGTAGGAGGTGCCTACCCCTCTCTCCTCTTCATGGCCAGGTGCTGATCATACCTTCTATCACTGTGCTGGAAGAGTTAGGCCTTGCCACCACTTCACAGATGTTTAGTTTGGGAAATAAACATTTCTTTGTCATTGGGGGATGTTGTTGTTGTTTTCCTTCACCCCTCTGTTGCTGGGTGTTTCTCAGCTGGTGTGGGAGACTTGGTGGAGTTGTTGTTATTCCTTTTCATATTTGTATATCTGTGTGTTATACTGTATTTTGTTATTAACTTTGTCTCTTCTGTGTAAATATAAAAAGCTTGCCATTTTAAGTGTTAGTTCTAGGGGTTTTTTTCCCCTTGGGTTGTGTTGGGGGCCTCTGACTCTGTATTGAGCAGTTGGCATTTTGCCATTCAACTCAACACAGTGTGTCATGGAAAATGCTGAATTAATAATTCTGCAGAGAGCAGCCTTAATAGAATCTGTTCCTTGGCAATGAAACAATGGCAATAGTAGGTAGCTCACATAGCAATTAATGTTTTCAAAGTACTGCACCTATTTAATAATTTTGTAGAGGGGAAAACAATTCTCATCTAAAGCTCTCAAACTACTTTATATTGTGTCTTAAGACTGAGTGAGGAATCCGTTACAAGGGAAAAGAACTTAGAACTAGAAAGAGTTGCTTCAGTCTGATAGAACTGTCTTGTTTTGTTTATTCTAATTATAAAAAGAGCATGACTAGAAGTAGAAACATTTTCAGAAGTGTGGAAACTGGAGAATACAAAATGATTCTACCGTTGCCTCCTTCTATCCAGCAGGACAGATGTGTCATAGTACAGTTTTCATAGAATGAAACTATAGTTCAGGGTTTTAGAAACTAAAGAAAATTTTCCTTTATGTCTCCTCTCTCATTGGTGTGTGTCTTACAAATTCCTTATTTTTTTTTCACCATTCAAAGTAATGCAACTCTCAAAAATCTTTTAAAAATAAACCTATTTATATAACAAGAAAAAAACCCAGGGATAGATACCCTCATGAGATCAGCACTGACCTTTAGAGAGTTAGTCCCTATGGAAGAACTAGGCTTTTTGCCATTTATTTTAATACTTTTATAGTTCAATAGGAAGGGATTGCTTCAGAAGCTTTCTTCATTGCTACTCAAGAATATCTGTAATTAAGTAAAAATGGGATTGAATGAACATACAGCAAAAGACTGTAAACATGTTTACACATTTTGATAAACATTCCTGCATTTTTTTCCTCTTACAGCATTGATTCATCTACATTATACTAAATGAAAATGAGCAAGATGTAAAATTAATCCACCCTTGTAACTATCTGAAGAGAGTAATTATCTGATGCTTACAAGCTGTTTCTAGAATAGATCCTTCCCTAGTTACATTAAATTTTATTGTATCTTTGTGTTTAAGTCTCAAATTACAGTGGATCTTGTCTTTTAAGAGTATAAACACTCTAGGTCCACTAAAGTTGGTGGAGCTGCAGAGATTTTTCTTTTACAGAAGTGCCCCACAGTATATAAATTCCCATTGCAATTTTGACATTACAAAAAATGATAGCAATTTATGTGTTTTTCTTGTTGGAAATCAGTGTATGGATACCTTACAATGATGGATTAATTGTGTTCAGTTCCCATACCATAGTTGCTCAAACTGTGGAGCCATGGAACCAAGTCCTTAACAAGCATCACACACTGTTTGCAGAGCAAAAGCTCAAGAAAAAGAAGAGAAACGCATTCATATTTCACAGCTAACTCTGTTCTCTCATGGAAAATCAGTTTAAGCCTTTTGCGGAATGGAGAGTGGGAAATTTGCAAATTAAACGATAAAAATCTAAAGAAAGCAAAGACAATAACTTGCTGATTGTTGGGGGGTTTGTTTGTTTGTTTGTGGTTTGGGGGTTTTCTGGTTTTTTGTTTGTTTTTGTTTGGGTGGTTTTTGTTGTGTTTTTTTTTTTTTTTTTTTTTTTAATTCTTCTTGTACTTTTCTTTGGAGCAAGTGAATGGCTACATCACCTGAGCCAGACCCAGACCATAAAAATATAAATATGTCTGCCTTTAGTTCTGAGAAGGTGTTATCCTGTTACTAATACCCTGTACTAATATCTCATGAACTGAGATCTTTATCAAAGCTAGAAAACTCTCTTATGCAAATTTCTGAGATAGAGATTGTTTTTGTGATTAACATTCACTAGCTTTTCAGCAATAATTCTGTATAGGTGCAGGTGCATGGATGAAATTCTAGCCAAATCAGATCAACGCTAGTAGAAACATTATAAATTGAAATAAAAATTGAGAGTTAACAATTCAAACATTTAAAGATAGTTTTTTCAATTTGTTTTCAGGGTATTAGAAATCTAATACTGACAAATAGTTGGAGGAAACCCATTGTCTAGGTGGGAGAAACAGGGAAATACAACTTTTTGCAGCAGTTTGGACTTGCGTTGACATAAATAGCTCAAGAAATGGCACCTTTACCTTTTTGAAGTTCTTCCTTCTACATCTGTGCCATAGGTACTGTGAAATATTACTTTAAAAAAACCCCACAGTTTTAAGAGAACAGACCTTCTGTACAGCATGCCAGAGAAGTGGCAGAGGAAAATCAAGCCTAGCTACATAAAGCTGGATAATACAAATAATACTCAATTTCTGAACCATGGAGGAACTGGAGAGCATGTAATAATCTTATATGATCAGAAATGTCTTCCTGGAAACTCATAAAGTTTTCTCAAAGTGGGTTGGAAGGGGTTTTTTAGGTGTGGTTGGTTGGTTGGTTGGTTTTTGTGGTTTTGTTCTTGGTTTGGTTGTTGTTGTTGTTGTTGTTTTTAACTGAGAGAACTGATGAGGAGAAGCCAATTTAGGTCAGGAGTTTAAAAACTTTCTTAAAGGTCTTGGGTTTTTTAGTTACTCTGTTTGCTATATTGTAACACATTCCAAACCTGGTTTTAAATAGTGCAATAATGATTTCCAAACCTCGTGAAAGCCTGAGCAATGTGAGCACATTTTCTTTCTCTGAGCATAATTACTAATCACATTATATTTCAGAAATGAAACACAGCTATTAATATTCTGTAAATCAATGAGATTCTTTAAGTGGAAATGGAGTCCATTTGTATTAAAGAAATGAGGCATAAAAGAACTGGAAACCTAATCGCTTTTTTTTTTTTTTTTTTTTTTTTTACTTTTCTCCCCAGAATGCTGCAGTTATGTTTTTGGTATTCAATTCACATAGTATTAAAAGATAGATATGTTAGCAACATAAAAGCTCCACTTTTAGTAAATACTTATGATTAGATTTAAGTGCTATTGGAGTATCAAATAGAAATAGAAGATCTCAGTCAAGATTTTTCTGTAATTTATGGTTTGTATTTGGTGGTCGGATTTGGATCTCAGTGATCTGCCCTTCAAGATTTTTGTTCAAAAATTTTTGTCTTAAAAATGTTGTTGATTTAGTTATGAGATTATAGAATGGAACCCCTCAATAGTCTCATTAGTTCTGTTATAAATGCCTGTCAAATCAGTGTTTGAAAATCGATGAGTTCTACCTTTTCAGACTTGCTAGACCATCACTCTCCCTCTTCTGAAACATAGCTTTGTTTACCATGTTTCTGAATTGACCTTAGGTAAAACTGGAAATTAATAGTTTTTCAGAAGCCCTAGTCCCAGGGACTCCTGAGAAAGGTAGGGACTCTTCCATTGGTCTCTATGGACATCTAGAAAAAGCAAGTTGAGATTTTGCAAGTCTTTAGAGTTATAGGAGTCAGTCATCAGCACTAGAACCCTGTTTGAAAATTCTTAGGTGATTTCAACCTTGAGAATCTCTCTTCATATCTGTATTGGGCTTTCCATTTGATTTTCCTCACTGTAAATTGAAGGAAAATTATGTCTTATTTCCTCTGTGAAGTGTTACAAAATCCAACAATGAAGAGTATTGTATAAAGGTTTTTCCAAGAGGAGGGAGCTGAGAAAAAAATGTGTCCTAGTGAGGAAGATCATTAAACTTAGTTGTATTCATTTACTCTGTCTAACTGTGTTTTCTAAAAAAGAAATCAAAAGAACCTTGCATTGAATTTGAACTTAGCCAGTGAAACACTCAAGGGGAAAAAAAAATCCTTTTTTTCATCTCTTAGAGTCTGTAACACTGTAGGCAGAGACTCAGTATATTGCTTTCTCTTATTCTTTTATTATTGTGAATTATCTTCTGCTGAAAGCGTATAACCTATTTTTACAATAAGAATAATTCTTGATGCTTGGTCTATCTGTTGTTGCATCAAACTGGAGATCAAAGACTTATTTCTAGATGTTCTCCTCTAAGAGTGCTGGGGTGATTTTTTAAAAAAAAAATCTTGCTGTGACTGCTTTATTATTTGATATTACAATATCTCCTTGTCATGTGAACTTAATTTTTACCTTTTTGAAAGCACCAATAGTGGGGTTTTTAGAGAAGATGTGAGAGTAAAAATAGGAACAAAAAGGAGACATATGTTGTTTATATCATAAGCTTTAACTGTGGTTTATATCACAAACACAGGTTTGAGACTATGTCAGATTTTTTTGTCCAGTTTCAAAGCTAGTATTTTCCCTTCTCACTTAAATACTTGTTGTGCCTCTGTAGCAAATAGGTCATTGTTGAAAAATTTTCCATTTTTCTTATGATTGGAGTCATACCAGTCACCATCTTCTTCTTCTCATTATATATATGCTTGTCCATGCTGTTACCCACTCTTACAGCCTTGACTTCCATATTGAGGCCAGTTCCTAAAATATTTGATAAAGAACCTTCCTTTCTTGAACTAGCATTTAAAAAAGCCCAGCAAAACAAAACTCTCTTCTGTATCTTATGATAACTTCCTGGTTCTTGTTAGGTTTCATGAAAGATGGTGGGAGAATCCTTTTCAGTGGAAAATTACATGTTCCCTAGAAATGTGTAGAACTCTGCCTTCAAGCCACTTACTGTAATAGCCAGATGAGGAGGTCAAAACCCCCCATAATGTGTTTTTCTTTTTTTTAATACATGGCTTTGGTAAACTCTGGAAGAAATCTATTTTAAAGAAGGCACTGTGAACCATAAGAAATGCTGTTGAATTAGATTTTTGTGGTTTAGTTTGCTAGGAAGTGCTGCACAAAATAAGAGACAAAAATGTATAAAACTGTACCAAAAGCTTTTCCTGCATTGCTAGCTGAATCCAACTGGCCTTTTAGACCTGATATGTACTCTGTCTCCCATTGTGAGATACCATGCCTGACATTATGGAAGTAGGAAGGAACCTGTGGCATTGCTGGACTGAGCCTGTCATCCAGGCTGCTTTGAATACAGAGCACTGTTAAGTAGTAAATGGGCAGCTGCTGCACACGATGGCAGCCTTTTAGCTGCTTCATGACACTGAAGCTGTTGAGCAGGTTGTGTATGGTGGTGGTCATGGGTGATGTCAAACATGGAGTGATGAGTGTAAGAGAGATGACAGTGCAATACAGCACTGCAGCGTCTCTGGCCCTGCTGGTCTCAGTAGAAAGTTAATTATACATCCCAGCCCTGAGAGTGGGTGAGATTGCAGGGTTGGCAGAATGTGTGTATGTGTGTTTGAGGAGCATAACCACAGGCCACTTGAGTAGCCATCAAATATGATATACAGTTCAGTACTTGTGAGATCTGATTATTTGTAGAGTAGCTAAAAATATTTCTATCAAGGCTCTGTGACACGTCAGAGAACTTTATCCCTTTGTCTCCACTGAAGTTAACCCAGTATCTGAGCTCATTTTCTATTCAAGGCAAATTATTGAATCTGTTTTAAAAGATCTATAAATCATGTCAGTTGTTGGTAATAACCTAATGCAGTTATACTGTACATCTTTGTCCATCTGAATCCACAAAAGCCATCCAGTTTAAATCCTTTCCTCAACCTGTTAGTCATGCAAATGTTACAATTCACTGGTCAATGGAAACATTGTATGTTACAAGAAAAAATTAGTCCAAGATTTGTAATTGTTTTTCAAGTTGTGTATACCATCAGTAGCTGGAATGGCAAGAGTTACTTGTTGAAATATGCAGGTAACTATCACTTTATTTTATGCCTTTGTTCAAATTAGCTCTGAGTAAAACTGAAAGCTAGTAAGTTAAAGATTGAAAGGATTATTTATATATATCAGTCAGTGAAGACTTTGGTGGGTGGGACAATACAATTATATAGGTATGAATAGAGCAATTCAGGATTCTTCGGGGATGTTGCTGTTGGATGGCTTTGGGTCAAAGAATATACTTTTATCTAAGCAGTAAGGATTGGTCCCCTCTGCCCAAATAATTAAGTTTGACATGGTTTTCTTTAAAGTGGTGACATTTTGGAATATGATTTTAAGTGGGAAACTTGAGTATATGTTAAAATCCAGAGTCAAAATTTTGCTTCACTCTATTATATATCCTTAATCCATAACTGGCTACCTAATGATTTCAGGTGGAAAGTAAGACTGCTAGCTCTCCCTCAAGCAAAAAGTAATTTAAAAAGAATGATGTGGCGGTCTTAGGTATGCAGGAAGCAGTTCTGTTTGGAGGCCTGCTCAAAACTGTAAATTAAACTCTATCAGTATCTATGGAAATGTGGCTGTGTTCTGCTCTAATACTTGGCACTTTTCTTGAACAGTTCTTTCTCTAGCAAGAGATAAATATATACGACAGCAGACATACTTGTTAGGAAGGAAGAATACTAGCGAAGTATGTCATTCCACTTTGTGCATCTTTTGATGAAGATATGTTCACAAAAAGGTGCATGTCATGTAATTTCTGTTGCTTAGCGCACACCCTGAAATTCAACATGACAATTTTGTGATGGGCTTAGTATGAATTCTATAGAGGAAAATTTCAGTTAAAAAAGAGAAATACAGAAGCAAGTTCTTCTTAGAAAATTATTACTCATCTCCAAGTCATAGGCCAACTCCTTACGCTTTTAATAATGTAAATACTCTAGAAGTCAGAAAAAATCAACCAACTAACCAACTAAAAGAAAAGACCCAATCAAAAAAGCCCCCCAAACCCCACGTATGTGTTCGTACCAGAAAAAGAGACTATATTCAAGTTTTCAAAGTGTGCTTTCTTCCTCCATGTACTATATAATTTTAGTTGTATGGCTATGTTTAAGTCTAGTGTTCTGCCATCTGTCTTCTAAAACACTGCAGTGTGTTAATGATTTTTTCCTCAGTCCCTTATTGTAAACAAAATCTGTTGTTGGTTCTTGCTTGAGTAATTTTCTTAAGCTTTTTGCAATATGTCTTGGCACTACAGTCAGTTTGAGATTTCCTTTCACCACATGATAAGTTAATGATCAGAACAGATGAAATTCAAAACAGTGTTCTTACAACATACCTACTACTGCACTGTGATATTGACTGCAGTAAGGCTTTTGTAATCCAACTGTGTTTAGTGAACCACTATACTAGCTTAAAGAGATAAGAAATTTAAAGTTTAGTTGTGAGTTCTGAGGTCACATTTGTTTCCAATTTCTAAAGAGAATCTGTTTATATTTTGTTTTGCTTCAATGCTAATCCTGATGGTATTTCTGAAACAATTGAGTAGAGAGCACTCTAAGACATTCATGTGCACAAAATAAAATTTAAGAAGTATGTATAATTTTATATCAACAGCTGTTGTGTAGTCCTTTGAAGGCTGATAGGAAAACGTTACATGCCTGTACAGACTGTCTTAAGTAAGAGAGAGTATGTGGAGGTAAAAGCTAAAGTGGTTGTTTGTCTTAGAGACTCAAGCAGTTCCCCATTACAATTGCACTTGATTTTAAAAAGTTCTTCAAATTTTTATGGGAATACCTCTTAGAACCATAGGCTTAAATCCTTTGTGTAAATATATGTGTATATATATATATGTTGAACATGCAGTTGCATTCTATAAGCCCATTCCATTTGTACTGCAAAGCTATCTTCACATTTGAATATTTCCCCCTATAAGACTGTGAGTACTAAAGCTAGTTTCTAGTCAGTATTATTTGCTTGTGAAAAGTCAACAACACTCTGCTTAATAATTTTGGTTTAAAATGTCTTATGCATTTGCAAAGAGTCATAGATCATTTCAGTAAGATTTTAGTGATTATTTTTTACATATCAAGAAAATTCCAACACACACACACACACACACACACACACACACACACACACACACACACACACACACACACACTGTTTTCGAATGTGCATAAAATGATTCTTTACTGGCTACTGCAAACATTGAGGTTTGCAAGATATGGGGGATCCTAAAATTTCTACCATGTATTTCTGCACTGTATTTTTGGTAGTAATTTTATTCCAGCAAAACTTTACTTAAATTTGTTTGTGGAGGGAAACAGACAGTTGATATATAGCTGTTTCACTTCCTTGGGCATGGTGTCAGCATTTATGGAATTAATATAGAACACATACTTAATGTCTTTTGGATTCTGATTATCTTAGACTTATGGAAGTCCTGACACCAATTATAAGGAGGAACCACATTTGAATTTCTTTGGGATGAACAGTCTTGAATCCTCCCACCTGATGTAATAAAGTTCTCTCATATCATGTTTCTTTAAGGTCAGGACAGTGAAATGGCTGCTGTAACATTATGATTTAGAGACTATTCATAAAACTTAGAAAACTTTAAAACCATGTAAAGACTAAAGCTAATTAAAAAATCCCAAACCCAACCAAATCTATTAATAACTTTAAAAAAAAGCAACAACATACTTATGTTCTAAATGTTATGTTTAAGATTAAATTTTACAAATTAAAGATTGAGCAAGATTAAGGAATGCCCATATATTGATACCAAAACAGTGCATTTTCATTACCCTTTAACTACTTCAAGTAGTTTTAATAACAGACTTGTTTGTCCCACTGAGGACCAGTGTGGTTCAATGATTTGCTCTAGTAATTCAGCAGGAAGACTGTCATTGCAAAGCCACCATTCTCTAGGGTAACTGATGCAGCATGGGTTTGAATCATACTGGCTCACATAAAATGCAGACAACTGTTTACAAAGTCCTGGCATACCATGGAATAGAATGAAAATAATTTTTAAGAATGAGGTTTACGTAACTTCAACTGCACACAGAATCTCATCTTAGAAAGAAGCAGATCCCTTGGAAAGAGGATTGTGCATTTCCTTTATTTGCTCTTAACTGAAATCCTAGTCTTAAATCTTAAGGGCTGCCATTTCCCAAGAAAGATGATTTTCTCCCCTCAACAAAAGGGTATGTAGTCTTTCATATAGAAACCTTAGCTTCTTACAATAGCTGGAAACATCTTTTATTGAATGTTTTTTTAATATTATCTGTCTTCAAAGTACTGATAGATGTACAAGTCAACAGGTCTGGCTCTAGAAAGTTATTTGGAGGTTTGGGGGCTTGCAAGATAATAGTTGAGGAATTTTTGGCTACCTCTATTCCTACAAAGTCCCAGAAGTGTATGCTTTTGGAAATTGCTTAACTGAAATTTCTAGCACTACTACATAATTACATTTATAACACTACTGAGTATATACAAGCAAGTAGCACCTACTCCAACATTTTTATTTCATCTTGGCAAGTTATGAAGTTGCATTGCTTATTATATCCTGATCTTATTACAACTAAGAGCATTGGCTGTTGTTGGTTGGGTTATCTGTAAAATTTGGTGTATTGTTTTGCTGCATATAAACACATTTCATATCAATGTTCAAGGAAGGTGGAAAGACAGGCACAGGGAATTTGTGTGTGTATGTTTTCTGATTTGATTACTCAGTATATTACCGTGCATGTGCAGGTGGCAAAATGTGAATACAGGGCAGTAACCATTATGTTCATTTACTTTGCCATTTAGGAAACACAGATGTCGTCTGTATAACAAGGTGCTTCTTATTGTAAAAGTCCTGCTGTTAGGTTCCCCTGCTATTACAGTAGTTTTCTGCTTTGATGTGTGTGAGACATCTTTTGCTGGGAACTTGTAACTGCATTGTGGTTTTTGTTGTTGTGTTGGTTTTGGTTTTTGTTGTTGTTTTTTTTTTTTTAAATATCTTTTCAAATTTGTGCCAACATTTTAAAATAGGGGAAAAAAAAGGAAGTTAAATAAGTTCACACTCTGCATTCTTCATGAGATAGTTCTCATTTGAATGTCCAACTTTATTCTTTAGGAATGTGTTCCCATGCTGTATGAACAGATGTACCTAACATGCATTTGGAATAATAGACCGAAAGTACTGCTCTGGCTTTTTAAGTCTTGCTAATTCTATTATTTATAGTTCTGGGAATTACTGTTTGCAACTTTGCCTGACAAATATTCATCTTGACGGTGTTTAAAATGTCCTAGTAATGCCACTTATTTTTTCACTCACATAACTTGAATGATACCTATTTACTGATATATTTGAATCTGTAAGTCCCTAACAACTGCAGTCTCAGTGGCTGAAAGATCTTGGCTTTTGGAGCGTGAGCAGGAAATTAAAGCTGAACAATGAAAGAAGGGTCAAAGCTCCAGGAAAGATAAAAAAACCCACAACATTTAGTAGAACTACCTATATCTCTAAGGTCTCTATTCATCAAACATTTCCTGTCTTTTTGTTACTAAGACTTCAGGACATTTCTGGAATCCTCAGTGACACTACTAACCACATAGTTATGTCTGCTTAAAGTTAAAAAAGGAGGAAAAAAAAATTACCTGAAATATCTTGTAACATAAGGCTGTGAAGTTAATTAACAA
Organism: Poliocrania exsul; assembly: GCA_035041345.1. NCBI lineage: Eukaryota > Metazoa > Chordata > Aves > Passeriformes > Thamnophilidae > Poliocrania > Poliocrania exsul. Next base: position 32,484,055 of record JAWWLZ010000139.1, on the reverse strand, counting down.
TGGTTCGAGCTCAATTATTGATAACTGTACATAGAAATAGTCTCAACTCTGCAAAATGTTTCAACATGTTTAGAATTGAACAGCCTAGTTAATGACAGTAGTCAGCAGTATTACCCCTCCTCTGTCAGACTGTGCTTGCTACACCAACTCACAGCTTGAATATAAATTGAAATTCAAGGTCTAGGTTTTGACCATCAAAGCCATTCATAGCATTAGTCTGAATTGAGGGAGACCATCCCTTTCAGTGCATGACTATGCCCTCCCATAAGAACTGCATTCTTGTGGAACAATAAAACTACCAGGCACTTTAGGATCCTGAGCACAGCCCGTCAACCCAAAGCTATGCAGTTCACTTCTGTTGTAAGACAAAATTGCAAAAGAGGACACAAATACTGTCAGCACTGTTGAACAGAGAGGCCTCATAATATAATTAACAAGCAATTCAGATACTGAATAATTTGCATATTTTAAGCATGTGGGGGTTTTTTCTTCCTAAAATATATCTTCCAACTGTTGGTTCCTTCTAGTAGTATTGCTTTAACTTTTTTCTATTATAACTATAGAAGAAAGTAATGAAGTTTGTGTCCTTTTTCCTATTGCTGATCCTGCAGAGAGTTTCAGTTGTTCTATTTCGTGCTAAAGCCTTTGAAGACACTCATCACAGGCATTTAAAGTAGCATAATACAGAATATGAAGTAATTCATAAAAATCTAACTGAATTGAATATTGAGAATATTGGACATTGAGTTTGTCTTTTCATATGCCAAAGTGATATGCAGATCTTGCTGAGTTATCAGCACTGCTGTTGGCAGGGTACAATTTATTCATAAATTTTGCTGAGCACTCATGATGGCACAGTGCATCTGGACCTAATGAAATAAACAAAAAAATATTTTATTTCAGAGAAAAATATTTTTATCTCTCTGGAAAGATGCTTCCTATATGTTTGTAACTTGCAGCTCTCTCAGATTATACAAATTTCAGAAAAAATGGCAGTTCCTAAACCCAAAATCACATGTAGGTTTTCTTCTTTCGGCATATCTGTTGCTTTTTAATCTCCCTACAGGTCCACAGTGACATTGACATTAGTTTCTAACAATGCAAACATACTTGTTGACTTTTTTGTGTCTCTTTTCTTTTTTTTTTATTTTCTTTCCTTTTTTTTTATTAAAATGTCTGCAGGTGACAATCTGTGTTTCACTGCTACTGTTTTCTAGGCTTACAATCTTAAGTACAGATGAGATTGATTTCTTATCGATTTCAGCAGCTGAAAAAGTATTAAATTTGTATCCTTATAGCTGAAAATAGACTCAGGGAACCAGGATTGTCCTGACTTTTTTTTGGTTATAAACAGTCTGTGATCAGTCATACAGTCAAGTTACCAAAAATAATGCTAGTTAAATGAGTTTCTTACTGCTATGCCACAATGACATTCACATGCACCTTTCTTTCCTTTTCTTTCTCAAGTAACAATCATCTTATTACTGTAGATGCTCTTGCACAGCTACCCCGTGTAGTGTATTTCCCAGTACTATTGATGATTTCAGAAACATACTGGCTTTCTCTCTTGAGTTTAGTTTACAGACTGTGGAATAGCAAGTTATTCAGTGGTTGGTAGCTTGCTTGTACTCTACTTGAGTGTTGTTCTTTCCTCTTAGTCAATAAAACTTTTATTATCTTTTTTGGCCATGCTGAGCATAATATGTTGAAGCCTTTTAACTTGGGAAAAGGGACATAATTGCTGCTTGCCTTTTTTTTTTTCTTTTTCTTTTTTTTTTTTTTTTTAAGCCCCTGGTTGGTAGGTGTCATCCGGCCTTGTGACATTTTTCCGAGTTCTTCACTGTGGTGTTCTGTGTTTGTGGACACTGAGTTCTACTCAGTTGCCTTACAACATCCTTCTGGTAGCCTTTTAAATGCTCTATTTTGACTCATTTTTCTCTGAGAATACCTGGCTTTGGCAAATTCTAAATACTTGGTGAATTATTGCATCATTCTTCCAAAAATCTATTTTTTTCATAAATATCAGTCTGTTATCCCATAATACCAAATGTAGCATATTATTACAAGCTGCCCATTATAATGGGTTTCCTAATTTTAAAAGGATTTTGGAGGGGGGAGGAAATTGTGACTGTCTGGTCAAGATTATGTTGTAGTTGTTGAATCAAAGTGTCTCCTTTTTTTTAATTGTTCCATTTAGCTTTATAAAATGAATAGGAACTGATTAAAATGTCAACTTCTTCAGAGCATGCAATTGTCAGAAATCAGGCTACATTCTGATGCGTCTGTCTGACATATCACTGCAGATACATAGAGTGTCATTAACTAAGTCTTCTCCACTAGTTCTGCCAAGTTCCAGCATTTTAATCCTGGAATTATACTTGAGGAACATTTCTGGGCAGCAGTTATGAAACTGCTTCCACCCAGCCTCTGACTGGAAAGACCAACTGCAGAGCAGATTGGACAAGGGAAAGACGGATGCAATGTTTTTAGACAAACATCTGTGAATAAGTAGAGGCTGAGAGATAGAAGAAAATATATTTTTCTCCCCTTAGCCTTTTTTGAATTTAAGACAACCAGTTTGTCTTGAGACAAAATTGTGGGCTGGGCACATTGATCTGAATCAATGAATAGAGGTGTTTTGCTGTTCTTAATTTTTGTAGCTAGCAATCTAGATAGATTAAACCCATCAATTTTTGTAGTCATAAGAATTTTATTTGAATCAACATTGGTACCTCAAATCTTTTGAACTACAGAATTAAACCCAAGAAAATTAAAAATGGTAAATTATTCAGAGCCCAATTTCCTGAACTGCAAAGACTACTGTGATACTTGAAACAAAATAATCTCAGTGCCGAGAAAGCCTATAACAGAGAGTGCTCATCTCCCTTAGAAATGGGCCTGGGAAGGAAGAGTTTTAGGAGGTTTTGGCTCTGTGTTAGCTTGTCTAGTGTTTTCTATTTTTGAGTTATCTTCTATATTGTGTCAGAGTTCTATAGCTATCAAGTAACAAATAAGGAAAAAAAAGAGCACTAAACCTCATTGTCTGGGATACCAGGAAACTAACTGCAGCTATCACTTTAATAATTATATGATCCAGTCCAAGAATTTGAAGATATTTTGAGGATGATTTGAAGTGTTCAGGTAATCAGTGTACCAAATAGTCTTAATCTTCATGATGATAACAAGTTCCCTTGAGTATTCTTTTCTCAGCATGGCTGAAAATTTTAAGCAGTCCATGCATACAGTACTTGCAGCATTTCTGGAGTGCAAGAAGTTAGGAATCTTTTAGTGAACTTTGTGTCAGCACAGGGACAAAGCATTTCAATCACCAGTGTGGGAAAGAGGCAGACAAAACAGATCAAGGCAGTGTGTTCCTTCTTCGTAACAGCACGTGTATCTCCTTCAGCAGCTGAAATAGCACAATCTAGATTAACTTTTCCATCCATGTGAATTTTTGAACTAATCCATCTACTCTCATTGTGAATTTCAAGCCAAGGGATTGATTTATGAGGAAACTGCATATGCAATGCAAAATCTTCTTTAAGACATACTGTGGACACTATTTAATTCTAATGTATAACTGTAATATAAAGATAGAGAGGAGGAGGAATATGTTACTTAGCATAATAGGAAGAATACAAAATACTAGAGAGATGAGATGAGAATGGAAAAAAAAAAAAGAAAATATATTTTCAGGAGGTTTGGAAGTTCTGAAAAAAGTTCAAAGGATATTGTTGTGCATGTAGAAATATTTCCAGAGTATTTTTGCTGAGGATTCAGTGCAAAATAAATTACTTTTCCCCATAAATGCTGTCATATTTGTTTCTTGAAATAACTACACCCTGTAGTTCTTACTAGCAGAGGTTAACTGAAAACTGTTATGTTGATTTTTTTTTTAATTTAACAATTAAATTTAATTAGGAGTTACATGCAACTTTAGTTAATTATTGTTTGCTTTTGCTAACATCAAGTTGTTTGACTGAATGGTTTCAAGAAACTCATATCACATTCTCCTGGCTTATATTAAAAATATAAATAATTTAATACTTATATAATTTTGTTCCTTTGTGTCATTGTGCTAGACTTCTATTTTTAACTTCACGGTCAATGACTTGCTCATGAACTGATCTGCTCCAAAGAATCAATATGCAGGCTTGCTCTATTGATAAAAGTGTGATTTGTGAATTTATTGATTTTTTTTAAAATAATCAAAGTTGTTTGTATATAAATGAGATAGAATTGGCTTGTACATATATCTTTTACTCTACCTTGAAAAAATAAATCACTATGTCATCTTACATTTGCACTTTAGTAGACTTCTATCTTATGGAAGGAATCTAGATGTAAATTTTGTCTTGTTTAGACTAATCACAATTTCATATAATTAATAATCACATTGTAAAATAGTAGATTACAGAAGGACTTGACTTTTTTGAATGGAAACATTCAAGTGAGAAAAACAATCTATTTCAATTATTGCAGTGAAAAATCATTAGAATGCCAACACAGCTTTCCAAAGATAAGTTAGGTGTATTCAGCATGAATTTTCTATGAAAATATATTTTTAGCATGGAGCAGAATTCAGGCTTTCATCCCACACACGCTTGTTCAAAAACTCATTTAAAGTTCATTAAGTCCAATTAAGCATTAAATATTTCAACTGCTTCACTTTCCACTTTCTTAATTTTTAAATCACCGAAACCCATAGTAAATACAAAATAAAAGCTATAACTTGCTTTTAGCTGTACATAAAAGATAGTGGAAAAATCCAGATTTTTTGAGTTAAATTGTTTAGCGTTTAGGTTGAAATGCAATTAGACTTGGGATAAGGAACGCATATCTTTGCATCATATTAGTGGGATTTAATTCTTAAATTTCTAGCTCTGTTTTCCTCAAACCAGCTTTACAGACATTTTCTAATAACGTAGCTCTCACTATGGGCTAAGAACAGGACATAGGAGACAGCTTTGAAACCTACCAGCAATAAGCATGTGACAAGTTATTGACTTCACTAATTGGGTTTCCTCCATGGAGCCATTAAGAATTGAAAGGAATTCTGTAAACTGCTTGTTCATTTGGTTGACTAAGTTTGTAGAAGTGTGTGGTTTATGCCAAAGCTAAAGTTCTTGTGTGTGTATGTTTGCGTTACAATAATTTAACCTGATAAATAAAAAATAGGGTTGTATTTTTTTCTCAGTTTAATTGCCTTTTCATGAAGTTATTACATTCCTGTTGGATTTTTAGACCAAATATGCAAAGCAAAACTGCTACTGTTTTCAGCAGAGCATAAATATTATCATTGACTGAATGGGATGAATCTTGTTTTTAATAAATGTGTAATGGGTCAAATCCTTCAATTGACCTCTGTGTATAGGCATTCAAGCTCTTCATGTATCTGTATTGCATTACTAAGGAAAACTATTTCTGAGTACACATTACACTTGAAATCAGGGAAAATATTTTCAAAACGGAACACTGTTCTTCAGAATGTACTCATCTATCAGCAAATCATACAATCCATATGCTGTTTTTTAAATTGCTGAATAGATTTGGATAGGTTTGATAGTATAACAACATTAATAATTATAGGAACAAATACAATTTGGGAACAGGTTTGTTAGTTTTGGATATTTAGCAAAAATTATATTGTATGATACAGTAAGAATTCTTAGATGTCACTTTAGCTTTGCAATTTCTCTCAAGTAAGGCTAATTAAGGCAAGCTTCTTCTAAAGTCTAGAACATGAAAATCCATTAACATTTTGGAATTGCAACTAGTATTGTTATCTAGATAAAGCTGAAATACTCCATTTAATTATAATTTTAACTGTTCACATAGAGGTTTTTTCTTAGTAAGAGAACAGTTTCCATATAGACTACATAAATATCTAGGTTATTGTTCTGGAGGGTTAAAAAAAGGCAAGCAATAAAACAGTGCCCAAACACACCTTAACCTGTTTCCAGTGTGCTTTCAAAAATTAAATGGATCATAAAATCAGAAAAAATATTAAAATATAAATTATATTAAAATGCAGATATTGGTTAAATACTATTATGTCTTGACAGAAGGTATTTTACTTGGTTTATGGTTTTACCAGAAACAGGGATTTACTCTCTGATTATTTCCTGTAATTACAACAATATAAAAGGGAAGTGTTCCTTTTTTTTAACTCAAGGAACATAAACATTTAATGGGACCTATAAATAAATGATTGTCTTTTTAATGTATTATTTCTGAGGCTTCAGAGCTTGTAACTTAATATTATATTAGGTTATCAAGACCTTTGTGGATGAGAACAAAAAATCTTGTTATTGTTGCGATATTTAATAGAATCTACTTAAATTGATTTTGGGCATATAAATATTCTTAATCTTTGCAGAGATAATATTTTTTCCAATACATAATTTTTATCAAAGCATAAATCAATTTTTTTTGCATAGTAATAAAATATTCTGAACACATAAAAAATGAACTGCATTCCAAAATTTTAGTTCCAGCATTTTTAGACCCAGAGCTGTTAGATTTTACAGAGGCATGGAAAAGCAACTCTGCAAAGAAGGAGCTGAGTGTCCTGGTGGACAGCAAGCTGTCCATGAGCCAGCAGCATGTCCTTGTGGCCAAGAAGGCCAATGGTATCCTGGGGTGCATTAGGAATAGCATTGCCATCAGGTTGAGGGAGGTGATCCTGACACTCTACTCAGCCCTGGTGAGGCCACATCTGCAGTGCTGGGTCCAGTTCTGGGCTCCTCAGGAAAAGAGAGACATGGAGTTTCTGGAGCAGGTCCAGTGAACGGAAACAAAGATGATTACTTACAAGGAAAGGCTGAGGGTGCTGTGCCTGTTCAGCCTCAAGAAAAGATGACCGAGAGAGGATCTCATCAATATCTCAAAGTATTTGAAGGGAGGATATCAGAAGGATGGGGCCAGGCTCTTCTCAGTGCTGGCAAGAAATAGGACAAGAGGCAACAGGTAGAAGCTGATTCACAGAAAGTTCCACTTGAACATGAGAAAGAAATTCTTTACTCTGTATGTAACCATGCATTGGAACAGATTTCCCAGAGAGGTTGTGGGGTTGTGGAGTCTCCTTCACTGGAGATATTCAAGAACTCTCTGGACACAATCCTGTGCTCTGTGCTCTGAGACAGCTCTGCTTGAGCAGAGAAGTTGGACCAGATGACCCTCTTTCATCCTTTCAGTCTTATCCATGCAGTGATTCTGTGAAATACAAAGCAAATTTCATATTCCCTTGACCCAGTGTTCCCAAGCATATGACTTTTGGAATAAGCAATGTTCAACTGTGAGCTGAAATACTGAGCTGAACATTTGCTGCTAATATAATACCTGTCTTATACAGAAGATAATTCAGCAACCTGTGTTTTGGCATTTCTTAGAAAAGTGTTGTGACTATAAAGAATCCCCTGTATTATGCCTGTCCTGAAGAAAGCAGTGTCAAAAAGCTGTCAGCAGTGAGGAAATTGTAGGACAGAGAACACTACATGCCTACAAGGCTGATGAATACTTTCCTGCAGTATTCTGCCATTTGTATGGATGGTGTTGGCCAACAGGTATTTTCCTGAGTGGTTTTGCATAGCTTTGCAGTTGCTGATGGAATTAAAGCTTCAGAACAAGCAAGATACATCCTTGGCAGACAATTGTATTGATCTACTGATATCCAAACTTGGCTGTAAAAAGGGAAGTGATGACTCTACATTATCTTCAGATAGCACGTCAGTTTTTTTCTAGATTTGTCAGTAACTGTTCCAGTATGATGTGTACTAATATGAGTTTGTAACTGGGGGAGGTGCAGCAACACTGCAGCAAAAAGCTCTGCTGTTTGTGTGTTTCATTCTAGCTGTTTTTACCTTATTTTTGCTCATGTGGAACACAAGCCAATGGAACCTGTTAGCAGACAAGAAGTAGTCTATAGCTTGTGCGGAGCTGGGACTGCAGAAGACCATTTCAAGTACATGCATATGCAGCAGCTATTTTAAATCTGAGCACAATGTCTTTTATCATGAGTATTTCTATGGGCTTCTTCCCAAGAATGCAAAGCAGGCCTGCACTATGTATGATGATCAAGAGACCATTAAGGTCTTGATGCCTTAGTGTGGTCATGTCTGACAAAGTATAAAAAAAATCATTTACTTCCTTTTAACATCTGAATAGAATGCTCCTAATTTAATACAGAAGTAACCTCTTGTCCACAGCAAGAGGTTGAATTTGCGTTTTTCATAATTTACATGAGTCGTACCTAAGCAAAATCCTTCAACCATCTGCTGCCAGTCAATAAATCCTTTTTTTAATTTCCATTAATTCTTGTTAGAAAGATTGAAGAAATCCACCCATCTGTTTGATAGAAACATTATGTCCACAGGGAAAGCACATCGAGACTTTTATCACTCTCTGCTTTAGGAGTAGGGAGAAGATAATGTAGAGCAACTGCAGTAACATGTGGAAATGTTCAGTGCGTGCGTTTGAGAGAATCTTTGCATATTAATTCATTGCATAATTGAGGAAATAAATATTCTGATAGTCCAGAAATTCAGCTAATGTGAGAGTGCAAGATCTCTTGCTTTTAATATAATGAATTTGACTATAGCGAGTAAACCAACTCATTCACAAATCAAGGAAAATTAGGGAAAAAGAAATAGAATGGGGTAAATAAAAGAGGTGTGTGATCATATTTTGTGAATTTGCCTTAGAATATAAGTCCTTCTGGACAGATAACATTTATATTTGCTGAGCATGACATAATTTTAGTATTGAAAAAATAATAATCTAAATAAACTGGAGCTGATTTTAGTGTCAGATCGCAAAAGGACAATAATAGAATGCACATCTGCTTTGAGAGATGCTCTTTAAACAGTCTGTTCTTGTTGCTGACCAAATATTTCTGTTCTGACAAAATATTTTTCTTCATATTTGACAATATCTTTATATAACCAAGAAATGATTATATTATATATGCATGATGAAATTCTACTTAGATGCCTACCTTTGGCAAAAAAAGTCACCATGAGTATCATGTGATGAGTAAAAGCTTTGAAGGAAAACATATTTAGTGTAGATTCTGTTCATACCATAACAGCATGTGTTAATGATGAGATAAAAGAAGACTAATAAGTAGCTAAATATATACCCACTTGTGAATGTTAAACTGGAACATTTTCTACTGAGAAGTTTTTGAGTGTTCCTCAGCTTTTTTTGTGAGTTATGCAACATGAAGTGAGTGCTCAGATTGGAATTTAGATTCCTATATCTGACCCTTTGCAAGAAGCTTTTCAGCAAAGCAGCAATAGTGTTTTGTTCAGCATGAATTGCAGTATATGCTTACTTTTAATGTATATGTTCAATTGGTAGATGTCAGAAATATTTGTTACTGGTATTTGTTTTGCCTTCAGCAGTATCTATTAAGGGTATTCTGTGCTCATGTTGGGATAAAGATGTTCGTACGTCCAGCCACATCCTTCATTTTGTCTTCCTGTCCTGATTTAAAATATTTATTACAAAAAAAAAAAAGGGGGGGGGGGGTGTTTGGTTTTTTTATTTTGTTGTTTTTTTTTTTTTTTCTTCCAATCAAACCTACTTAATTTTAAAAATATTTGTCCTTGCCATCATGATTTGCTTTTTGCATGTTTGGTCTCTTTCCCCTTGGATAAAAATAGAATAACAAATTTTTTAACCAGCCTGTTACCTTCACAGCTCTGGAATTGCTTGGTCTATTGTTCATAACACACCTGTCACATTTTAAATTTATTCTGCTAAGGCTTTTTTTAATCTGTCCTTTTTGTAGTCCCTTAGGACTGTAAGAAAATGGGAATCTAGATGATTATGCTCAGTTAAGACATAGATTGGTTTCTCATTTTGTACCCATAATGTCTGCTCTCAGCACCTGAAATGCACCCAACATCATGGCTTGTAATTAGAATCTTGCACTGCAGAGACAAAGGGGGTTGATCTGATCCAACAAATGGAGTAAGAGACCTTTAGCAGCAGAAATGTCAGTTCCATGATTGTTACCCACTGCTGTGGTAAGGAACATGACTTGGTGAAGTGATCTTGCTTTTCACAATATGCTTTACTGTATGGCCTCTCACATTTAAATCTCTGCCAGTTCCTTTTCTTCAAACTCTGTTCGGTATCTGAGACTGAGCCTGCCAAGGTGCCTCAGGGATATCTCTGAAGCCTGGGCACTGAGGTACAGGAAGGCTATCCCCACCTTCTTTAAGGTCAGATCAGTTTTATTTTCAGGAGTGCAGACTCAGAATTGACTGTAATTCACTTGGCTGACACACGAACATGAGAAAGTCCATTAAGGCAAAATATTCCCTTTTTAATGAGATCATTTCTCTGTTTCTTGGCATAGGCTGGAATTTGAGTACAGTGCTCCTGTCTCTGGTGATACTTACCACATCCAAATAATTTTAAAGCATTATTCAAGAGGATTAAAAAAGGTTATTTAGGTTATTCTTGAACTTGAGAGGTCCTTCCAGAAGAGGCCTCTTCACATCCACATCTCTTGAGAATAAATGCAAGCACTATGTCTGGCCAATGTATTAGGTTCATATTTAGTAACTAATTTTCACCTTCAGTAGTGTCTTCTCCTGTTACTTACCCTTTTTTTTAGAAGGACTTGTGGTGCTATGAAGGTGGCCTTGTATCAGGCATTTGATCTCTAACACAGCCTCAAAATTCTTGACCATTTGTCTTGGCAGATTTTTGAAGAATAACAGGTTTTTTTGAAAACTCATACAAGTTAAAAAGGATGGAACTGCCTTGAAAGCTTACAATACACTTCAGCTGACCTATAAATGTAACTAGAACATCCCTTTCTTGGAGACTTGTGTCATGGTTTCTTGCAGTTTCTGTTTACTCACACAGCTGTGTATCCTTCCAGAATTAGCTATGGTTAACAGGTTTTAATCCATATTGTTATTCCCATGAAGGACTTACTAGGGAGTCACTAAAGTTTTGAATTGACATGGTGGCAGTGCCTTTGAGTTTTAAAGAAACATCAATCTCACAAAAAAAGTTATTAAAGAACAGCATATCATGTGTACTTGCTTTCCATTCTTTTCCTATTCAATCCCATCCAGTTTTATATTATATGCAGTATGTGCCCAAGGGGCTGTGATCCAATTTGCATACAGATATATTGGCCTATTTATTACAAGGCTGAAAATATTTCTTAACTTGTTGCAGTCACAAAATACAAATGCACATGTGGACATGGCATCTTGGAGAATTCTGGTTACTGGTAACTAAATATTCTTCACATTTATTATCTGTTCAAGATGTCAAAAGTATATTTTGAGTATTTGGGAAAGGATCATGACGATCTCTTCTGACAACAGAGCAGGTAAAGGTAAAAGGTAAAATAAGAGTATTAATTTATAAAGGTGAAAATCTGTATCTTAATCCAGTTCATTTTATTTCCGGTCAATACATCTAATGAGAGAATAATGAATTTTTGAGAAGTATGGAAGTGAGAATTCTTAGATTTCTGTTTTCCTTTAAAACAAAACATAATCCAGGAACATCCCCCTGTCAACTCAGATGTGAAGAACATCCATACTTACAACTCTAGAAAAAGGAACAAAGCAATATTACGAATGACTTTTAACACCCTCATATTCATACAATTTAAAGGTCATTTTTTTTCATTTCTAAAAGACAATTTTATATCTATTCTCCCCACTCCCCCTTAACTAGATAGCAAATGTAGAAAAAAGAAGAGAAAGATTCATTTTCATTCTCACCATTATTTACAGAGTAAATCCATCTGGAAAGCCTGCAATATAGTTAGTTTGGAGAACAAGAAAAAATTCAGATTTTTCAGGAACCAACTGGAACTGTCTTGTAAACAAAATTACTCTTGCAAAGCAAATCTATATACTGCTTTAGTCCCACTCTTTTCTAAACATAGGAATAGTAATAGCAATGGTAGTAATAATAACAACAAAAATATTATTCCTTGCCACTATTACATTAATTTTGTGGTACCCCTTGTTTGTAAATGAGAGAATTCAATCTCCAAATTAAATAACAGACTAAGTTTGGGTTACCGGTCACTGATAGAAAGCTCTGAAAACTAACTAACTTAAAAATAATCTTGGAATTTGGGTAATATGAAGCCCTTTTCCATCTTTTTTTACCTCTTCTTTCCTCTTCAATTAAGATCTACAGTTAAATTTAGGTTAAACCTGTGCAAATTTACAAATCCTTAAGATGAGTGTCATCCACTCACACAGTGGGGTACATGTTTTTCCAATTTTCTTTCCAAGGTACTGCTTTTTCTAAAGACTTCAGGCTTGAAAATCAGTTTTGTATGCCTATAGATACTAGAGTTTATAGTAAGTAATACATACTTTTTATTTCCAGGCAGGGATTTTTGAACATCTACTTTGCATGTCTAATTAGTGACAATAAAAAAAAGTTTGGTACTAGTATGCAGAATCCAGTTGCATTGAACCACAAGAGATTTTGTCATCATTTTTCAGTGCGTATAAATTATGTTTTTAGTCAGTACCTGAGTTTTCTGTGACTTTTTACTTTAATTTTGAATTAAGATGAGTTTGCAAAAATAGAATAGAGAAGAATAGAATAGAATTTGAACAGATCCACTAAGTAGTAGTACAATTGTATTTCTGTAGCATTATCAAAGAAATGTTTTATTTGATTGGGAGAGTAATAAAGTCTTCATGAAAGCTTTCCACTATTATACAGATCTGGAAAAAGTTTTTAAGCTCTAATAATTGTGACAAAAGTTGTTACATGGTATTTTCATTCACAAATGGTCTTTCAAGCCACCTTTTGTCCTTTAGTAAGAGCATATCTTGATTTTTTAAAAATAACTTTTATTCTAAAGACTTAGTATAAATAAATTGAAAGTTACTTTTGCTGTTTAAAAAAATGGTGAAAACAAAACAAAAAGTACTGTTCGAGGAAAAGCATATGGTTATAGAATCATTAAAACTATTTAAATGCTAATTTCATTATACCCTTACTTAGGAAGCTACATCTGCTTGGGGTGTGCAGTGCCTGATATTAGAATTCAGAAGCAAAATTAAGTTAATGTTGAAATGCCCTATTTAAACTTGTTCTCTTTAGTTCAGGTGTAAAAGCTGACCTGCATATAACTTCTGGCATGGTAATTGCATTGATTGATGCACATCTGGTACCCTTTGTTTAGACATCTTGGTTTGTCTGGGACTTGTCTTGAGTTATAGTTAGGAGACAGCCGTCATTGGACTTGGAAGGCATTTGCATTAACCAGTAACAAAACACTATCCCAACAGTCACAGAGAGAAAATGAAAAGGTTACAATAAACTGAAGTTAGAATTAGGACAAATTTAAAAACAAAACAAAAAAAAATCCCCTTCATTCTTCTCTAAACAAGCATTATATCATAATATATTTGGAAAAAACCCTCACTGAGTAAGGTCTGTGTGACACTAAATTTCAGCAGTTTTCTGGCCTAAATTTCCAACTTTTTTTTTTTTTTGGTGTGTGTGGAAAAATATAAATCTTAAATTGAATATATATTTTTCAGTTGTTGGCTATGTACATCTGGTTGTTGTTTGTGGCTATATACTTCTCTGTAGAAATTTTGTGCTCTCTATATGTCCTATTTTTAAGCTTGCTACAAGTATTTTGCAAGAAATCCATTTTTATTTAATTCTTGGTGGACTTTTCAATTGTGATATGTTAGAAAGGTTAGAAATACAGTGTGATAGAAAGCTGGGCATTTAAATTTTGGGCTTTAGCCTTACTCTACATACAATTATAAAATGCTGAAGTTTCAATTAAATTTCATCTTTACTTCCTCTGGGTGTTGTTGATTGTGTTCTGGTGGGGTTTTGGGTCTTGGGGCGGGGGGGTGGGAGGTATTTTGTTTCTGGGTTTTCTTGTCTGGTTTTGTTTGTTTGTTTCTTAAGAACCAAACTATTGTTCTTAAAGTAAGCCTTGTCTAAACTTTATAGCACTTCTTCCCTAAACAGTAATGGCAAGATAGCTTTAGTTTCTTTTTTTAAATTTTGTCACAGTTCACTTTGAATAAATGCTCCCCAATTTAAGACAGTGTCATAATTTAGTCATAATCAGTAGACATTTCTTTTTGAAGTGTGTGAAAGATTGTATATAGAAATCCAGAATTAATATGAAACCAAAGAGAAATTACTTTAAAAATCACTATGTCTCTGTGATTAAGGACATTTTCTGCTGAAGATCAAGTGCTGAACAAGACACATGCAAACAAAGCTTCAGCTGTAGGCAAACAAAGCTATGAATTTCATTGAACTGGTGCAAGCCTAGAGTCTAATCTTTTTTAGCATCTTTCTGCATCAAACCACAGATGAAAAAATGTCTCTACTAAAACATGTATTTCTTTATAGGGATTCTGAATAAAATTATTCATCTCTTCTCTCTAGGTAGCCTTTTCTATGACTAAATGTGAAAGAAAATTATTAAAACACTGTTTAGGTATGATTGATCCAAATACATTTGTGTATACTCCAAGAACTTGGAACTAATCCAAGAACTTGAACTAATGCAATGTTCAAACTGACTCTCTTAAAGGAAATTAAAGTCAGCTTATGTAGGTCTAGCTTTTCTCTTGCATTGATTTGCACAACTTTAACTTCAAGTATTAGTATGAGAAAAAATTCAGACACAAATGCGTGCAATGCCAAATTGTCATTAAAAGAATACAGTTTTAATATAAAACCTCCACAGTGGGTAGTACCAATGTATAATTTTTACAATATTTCACCTTTGCCTAATCCATCATCTCATCATATTGCAAAACCTGTGATCAGATAGATTGCTTGAATTGTTTAGGTAGGAAAAGACCTCTAAGATCACCTAGTCTGACATAACCTAATTATAAAACGCTAGCATTCATGCTTACAATGTTGAAGCCCTTTATGCTAAGGGAGATACAGGTACCTACAGTAAAATTCTGTCTTTTCCTACAACACATTTTGATTTTCCGGAACAGTGAATTAGTTAAGCGTGTACAAACTCAAAGTATAGTAGCTTATCTGGTAACAGGAAAATAAATGGGACTGCATACAACTTTCGACAAAGTTTCTGAGTTCAGTGAAATCATGTCCAGTCACCTTTTAAACATGACCTCCTATGGACACAGGAGCAGGCACTTCCCAAATGTTGGAAATCAAGCAGGTGAGGCTGAAGGCCAGCTTTGCTGAGCAGGATCTTCTCTTGGAAATAGGGGAAAAAAGAAGTTGTTTGCTCAGTGGAAGCTTGGTCAAGTGACATGGAAAGAACTCAAAGATACTACTTCACCCTATAGGGAGAAAATTCATACAGCCAAAGTTCAGCTGGAGCTGAAGTTGCCAAAAATGTGGGGGACAATAAAAGGAGGGTTTTTTTCAAATTTATTAAGGGAAATAGGCAGTATTGAAATATAATCAGCCTGTTAGAGGATGAGAATGATCACCTCACAAACAGGAATACAGAGAAGGCAGAGGTGGTTAACACATTCTTTACCTCTGTCTTTAACATGGATTACAGACCAAGGCAGTCTAAGTGCCCTGAGCTGGAGGACTATGACTGCGAGAATGATCAACTCCCAGTCCACCCTGAAATTATGCAGAATATAATTTGCCCTTAGCAAATAATATCCTTGCATGTAAACAGAGGGTTGATTTGTCCATTTTCATATTTAACATTGCTCTGCAAGAGAAGCAGGTTCTGATAGTGAAACTTATAAAACTAAGCCATGGACAGACTGAGTAGGAAGAACTTCTCACCATATCTCTTTGTCCCTCTTCCTGAAGAAAAGATCCAAACCTTTAGTACCTAGATAAAAATAGCAAGTGTAAGCATAAGATAAATATTTCAAGGGGATGCTAATAAGATTTTAAAAGAAATTTTATCTGTGTAATTAAGGCTTTTCTGAAATAGTTAACTAAATTGAACTAAGAGACTTAAAATATTAATTGGATAAACAATAATAAATTTTTTTCCCATACATATATTACATAGATTTCCTGTCTAAGCTTACGTCCCATAAGTGTATCCCTGCTGGATTTGGAATACTTTTTTATTTTATTTTATTTTTAAATATAACCTATAGCATTTCATAGCATTCAGAATATGACTTTAGATACACTAGTCAAAAATCATTTAAGCCCTATGAGAGGAAGACTTAACAGCAATGGTTAGGTTAACTCCACTAGAGGGGAAAATAAAATGCTGCATTAAACTTCTATCTCAACCTTCATTTTTAGTAATGCCTTCCTTTGAGTGAGTGCTTTTCTCTTTTTGTCTCTCAATTTTTCTTTTAAAAAGGACAAGGAAGCAGAGATTATTTTATTAATGTTATAGATTAGTGTTTACTTATGAAATGGAAAGTGTGTGTTTGGGGTTTTTTTTAAGTTGTATGAAACAAGTAGAAAAACTGATATGAAAGTTTGCGCTGGATACAAGAAAATAATTCCCATCTCTCCTTTTTCATGGTATAATACCCTGAAGTAAGCATTCAAGACATCAAGGTATTCTGAGAAGTCATATCATTTATTGATAGCAGTGTGGTTTTATAAGCTGATTCAAGACAGGCTGAATCCTGTAGAAGTGTCTTGTGTTTGCCAGTTACAGACTAGCACTGCTTATGGTGTTTGTGATGCTAACATGCGGCCCATGCAACCCAAGCAACCAGTGTTTTCTCAGCTGTGGAAAATTATGTTTTGCTCATTATTGTCAACCTGTTACAGTTTTCAAATGTCATCTTGAAGGTGAAAGTTTATATGACCTATTTTCTCCTGTCAATAGATTTGTGGTATGGCAAAGACTTTGCATTAAACACTAGATGTCCAACACACAGTACTACCTCAAATCCTGATTTTGATACTTTTCTTCATTTTGTAGTTACTTTTCTGATTTTAATCTTTCTCACTTCATATAACATTTGCTTTAACTAATTCTGAAAAAATTTTTGAACAGTGTTACCTATTTTTCTATTTTCTTCATGCAAATTTATTCAGCTTCTACTGTTATTTAACCTAAGTGGTATTTCTGTAAGGAAAATCTGAATTGTTTATCTGAACTATTAATTGTCAAAGCACTGAAAAGCTGTTTATATATGTCTCGAGGTAAAACTGGACACCAGACTTGTGTGATTACGTGTAATCAAGTAAAATGATTACTTCTGTCTTATGATTTTTAGTTTTGAAAACTCAGAATGATTAAAAGCATTTTAACTGGTAATATTTGAGGAAGGGATTGCATTATTCCTTATTTGCAAAGTGCAACCAAGGTTTTTATAAGCAAGCTTCATTTCTGTTCTTTACACCAGATATGGTATTCATTAAGAAGTATTTTCCTAAGCACAGTGACAGATAAAACTTTAAAATTTTGTATTTGTGTGCCCATCTCTGGATAGTTGGGTGTTTGTTTATGTGGGAGGTATTTTGATACATGTATCATATAAAAACAGACAACACTGTTGAATGTTCTTAACAATTCCTGTATCTCCTTAAACCTATTTATAAAAAAGAGTTGGATAATTGAAGTCCTTAACACTCAAGTATCTAGCTTTGACTGTGATGCTGAATTTAGACTTAGATGATTGTACGTGTCATTGGAAGTTGGATGCTACACAATAACACAAAAAGCAGCACATCTGCTGATAGTGTTGTATAAGTTTGCTAAACCCCTCCCAAAACCCAGAAGACAAACCTAGGGAGAGTCAAAATTTAATTTTTTCTCTCTCTTTTTTTCTTCTCTTTTTTTTATTTTTCTCCTTTTTTTTTTCTTTTTAGTTAGGCATTCTGCATATGTAAACCTGAGCAGTAGCAGGGACAAAATTTGCAGCCCTTAACTCTCATATTTTAAAGGAAATGGTAGAAAACTCTCACCTTTTATTTAAAACAAGCTGCAACAGGGAAAAGTTTTGATGTTAATCCTTGTTTAACTGGTTTGAGTGTAAAGCTTTCCTCTCCACCTACCTCAAGCACTGGGTGATAGGTCAAAAGATAGGTCTATGGACAGATGAGATTGTTTCTCTTCAAATGTAGTTCTAGAGCTTCAGCGCGGAGACCAGATAATAAGGGTCAAAACTGCTGCGCTTGAGATTTGGAAAATAAGAGTTTGATATAGGAAAATAAGATACTTTGAAATAATACCTGAACTTAAGGTTTCTTTCAGATAAACCCAAGATATTTTGGTGTTTTAAGATGTACCTTTATTTGTTAGGACTACAAGTAAGATTACAACTTTCGTGCTTCATCTATAAATAGATCTTGAAAAACAGCTAAATGGATGAAGACCTTCAAGTTGTCTCTTGTGTTATATTTGAAACTGATTTGCTATCAGATCATATCTGGAGTTATTTCTTCATCCTGTGTATGGAAGTGTATATGGACATCTCTATATTAGTTTATATATGTGTGTATGTATATATATATATGTTATCTGTGATTAATGTCTCATTTTTGGTCCATGAAATATAATTTGTAATTTTGCAGTTAATTGTTTTGGTTAATTAGATTATTCTGAATTTTTTTGATGCATGTGGAAAATTAAAAGTAGGCTTGTTCCTTATCACGTCTATTCCATTTCCAGAAATATGATTAATGTTTATATTGCTTGTGAATTACCTGAAACTATTCATATGTTTTATGGTCCACTGAATGCTAGCTGCAATTTCTAGTAGATCCAAAGCTATTTTTATCTTAAGAGAAAAAAGTCTTTGTGGAAACCATTGGTGCTACATAGATAAAACATAGCTCAAAATCATAAGTATCTCAGAATCCAGTTTTATCTCAGCAGCTGATGACTTTTGTGGAGATAGACATGCCATGAATATTAATGATTCAATAGCTCTCTGACACAAGAGCTGTTCCTGCCATGTAAATGGAGATACTCTGGAAAAGAAAGGTTAAAGTTTTTGTATTCACCATGAATCTGGTGAAAGAACTGTCAACCTATTTACTGTGTTTTTTAAACTGTATGTTCATTCTTTGCCATGTATATTAGCATTTTTATAAAAACTACAAAATACAAGAATCTGATATCTGACTTTGGATATAAAGAGTGTTCCAGAAACTATTATCTTAGCTGATTCTTTAATATTTTTCTAAGAATATCTATATTCACATACCATGTTTTCGTAAACAACTAGTCAGTTTTGATATATACCTTTCCCTTGAAAATTAAGTAAGACTTTAGTTGTCAAACAGAACTTTCTTCCTGTTATGAGCAGATACCATCTATTCAAGACTGCCTAGAAGGACAACAACACATAAAATCTTTTAGCTGTTTCCTAGGTAACAGAGATACATCTGCAAAACTGTTGTACTGAGTGGAAGGAAAGAACAAATGTTTCCACTTTTCTACTGTTTTTGAGTTTGAATTAAGTAAACCCTAGGAATATCACTGCCTCAGAAATTGCAAGGTATGGGACTAGAGAATTGCACTTTGATTCCGGTGTGTTTATTTTGTCACTTTTAGGTTTCCGCACATCTTCTAAGATTGTACAATGTCAGAAAACTTGAGAAATAAATCCTAGCAGATGTTTTGTCTTCGATTTTTTTTTTGTTTGTTTGGGTTTTTTTACAAAAAATTCTGCATAGTAGAATTGGTCTTTTCCATGAATGAAACAAGCATAAAAGCAAATCTTCTTTTTTCTTAATCTATAATTGCTTTTTAGTAATTTTCAAAAATTATCTATTGGTTTTTGTAGGAAGCCTAGTTCAAAAATGGAAGAAAAAAATGCTAGAAAACTGAGTGAAGTTAGTAAATTGTGCACAGTCTGTTGGTTACTATTTCATGTATGTAGGTGATTATACAGAATTTAGCAGGTCTTTTTGCAATTGTAGTATGTTCCCAGTAGTTTCTTTCTCAGTTTTGTTAAGCATAAATTACTTTTCCTCACTATAAGTGTTGACATACTTAATCCCCATTTGCCATTTGTGTGTCATGGAGAAACCTATTTCACAACTAATGCTTAGTAAATTAGAACACAAATAAACCAAGTGAGTTTTTCCCTGTGCTGCTACTCCAGCCTGGGAGAGATCTCCTGTTAAGAAAGCCTCATTCTTGTTTAAACATCTGTTTCACATTTCCTCAAATATTGCAATACAGGGCAGTCATGACAATGAGATAAGAGGGTGATTTGTTAATGAAACTGTGCATTATGTTTATTAGGAGTGTTTCATTGTTTCCTTGTAATTCCCTTATCTGTCAGTAGCATCCATTCATCATGTTTGTTCTCATGTTCAAAATGTTAAAGACTACTATCAATTATGTATAAAATGAAAATGTTTTTATGTAGTATAGTGGTGGAAACCTGGTTTACCATAACCGTAAATAGCTTAGATCATAAACTGAAAGTTCATCTCTCACCAGCCTGAAGTGTAGTGTTAGAATGCATACTAATATTTGAAAGGTGGGTACTAGATCAAAATATAAGTAATATAGCAATTCTGTTGCAACAGCTTACTTTGTTCAACTCAATGAAAGCTAAATCTGTAACAGGAAAAAAATAATGGATGTAGATGTTGGGGTAGAATTGCTATACTGTGTTTAGGCTCTTTTTGAGAAGTGTAAGTTACCTGCACTTAGGTAAGTATATGTACTAGAAGTAACAGACAGTGCATTTCTCTACAGTCTGTCTTTATTTGCTTCAATTAAAAAAAAAACCAAACAAAACCAAACTCACCCTTTTCCTAAAAAGCTCATGTTTGCAAGTGATAACTTTTACTTACATTTATAATAGCTAAACATCTCAGCTAGTTTTTATGGCAAACATTAAAGTTTTATATTCTCCATCAGTACGATAAGGCAGAGGAACAGGAAAGGTAGCTAACCATTCCTTGTATGCAGCATGTCCCCGGTGTCTACCCAGAGCCCCAAACATCTGTGCTTCTCCCAAGATTTATCAAATGGATAACTTTTACATTGTGATGGAAGGAAAAGTAATTCGGGTTATTTTTGTAGGTTATTATTTTTCCATCTCAGATTATCAAGGTATTAGTGTTTTCATCATGAGGATTAGCTTTCAAACAAGTTAAAAGCATAAAGAGAATCACACTGGGCTCTAGCAAATATAAACCTTCCATACTAGAATCCAATGGACAGTTATGGTTGGGACTGTAATTCAGACAGGTTGATCTGTAGAACAGGCAGGTACACACTGAGAGCAATTACAGCTGTTGTCTTACAGACATGGTAGAAGGAACTCCATACAGAGGATAGACACCATTGCTAAGTATAAAATGATCTGTTGAAGATGGGTTGTAGAGACACAAAATTTTGTGAACTTATTCACCTTATTCGCAGCTGCTCTTCAGCAAACTGTCATTATGATTAATATTTCAGCAGCTATAAAAAGCACTACTTTTTAGATAATTAAATATAATCTTCCTTTAATTATATTTTCATTAATAGTAGAAACATGAATATTTTCTGTTAACAGTTAATACAATATATTGCTAAGTTTGAGCTACTTTGCAGGTTAAAAATATTTCCAGAGGACATTAAAGGAACAGGAAAAATAAAAATGAAAAATTATATTAGTGTAGAACACCTGTGGACAGATTTTAGCAGCTTGTTCTCAAGAAATTGCATTCTTTTGTTGATGAGATAAATATAAACCTGATAAACACTAATGCAATGTAATTTAAGATATTTTGTTGACACAACTTTACTAGGTAGAGTATGTGACTAAATGCTTAACTGGCTTAACTAGCTTTTATGTGTTATATTACAAAAATGGTACAAATATTTTTCCCTTCTGAAAATACATAAAAATAATTGATAAACATGCAAGTCTTATGTGACTTTTATGCTAGTTACAGAAGTTTGTGCTGTGCAATGCTAAGTGTACAAAAAAAGTGTTGTAGAAAATATGTTGTCTGCATTCTCCTTTCTCTGAACAGGCATCGTGAGATAATACATTGGTTCATTTTTCCTTAAGCTTTAATTTTAAAGTGAATATCTAAAGTGCATTAAAATGTGTTTTCTGGACTGTGATTGAAATTCCTTCAAAATTTTTTTCCACATACTCTGCTTTGAGTTAAAAGTAGGAAAAGCAACTAATTATTACAATGTTTTTCATGATCATGTGTTACATAAATTCAATTTTTTTCTCTATATATGCATGTACATTCACTCATTGAAATCTTTGCACAATTCATGCAAAAGTTGTTCAAAATAATTAAATGAAATAAATGATCCTCAATATTCTAATGAAAATTAGCATCATTGTTACATTTGTAGAGATGAGAACCTATTTTAAATTCTTGATCAATCATTAAAGTCATTTTCATGTGTCTCAAAGAAAAAAAAGTCATTGTGAACTTTTTAATTTTCCATTTCTTTTTTAAACTCAGACATGTAGAGACTCATCAATCCTACTCTAAAAAAATCCATGATTTAATAGATATTATTAAGAAATAAACTACTTTACTTATGTTGTGTATCTCTAAGGCAGAACAAGCTCTTTCCAGTTTTAGAATTGTAGAATGAAATTGTTTGAACAATAGTTTACAGGGGCTAAAATCTGAATGTGATAACTAGGTCTGAGCAGTATGCTATCTAATAGGATTTGTCTTGTCTCCCCCAGCACCCCAGGCCCTGCTGGGACTGTAGGTAAAATGGTGTTATCCATCAGCTGGAGCAGAGTGAAGCCAAACTGTCTGTCTGAGGGCAGCTTGGCCAGAAAAATTATTTAGGGGAGACAAAGATGATACTTGTTTTCTGGCCCAGTCTTTTGGAGTTCACTCAAATGAATTGGAGTATGTTAAAGTTAAGTGCTCTTTTCCCTCCCCACCACCTGGAACCTGCATGCATTCAGATAGAAAGGTTTGCTCTCTGCAGCTTCAGAATGCCTGAGGAATAAATGTTTCCCTACTGAGCATTTCTGCATTAGAGCCCTGAAAAGCAGTCATGTAGAACTCAACTCTTACAAATTGTATGGCCTCAATCTTCATGCCTCTGGCAGGTGAGGACAAATTTGCAAATACTCTTTGTAGCTTAGTCTGTCAGTTAAATACAACTTGGGTATATTTAGTTCTGTTACTTGGATAGCTGCATAACAGTGGTGGCTTTTAGAAAAACCAATCAAACAAAAAGGCTAGAGTGCTTTTGATTCTGAAAAACATTTTTTTCTGCTTCCATGATTTAATTTCTATCATAAATCCTTCTTTCTAGATCTGAGGCTCACTAGGATAGTGAGAAGCATTTAGGAACTTTTCCTCTTTCTATCTTATGAAATGGTTATGGAGGTGTTCATAATGATACAGTCACTATAATAATGCATATACCATTAAATATACTAAAATAATAAACTCTAGTCTCATACATATAAGTTAGTAATTTCTTAAATGAGATCCACTTGCAAAACAAAACAACTGCCTAAGCAGTTTTGGTGAGGTAAATAGCTGTTTCCCATTAATACTTGTATCTTCAGCATAGTGTCTAAAGAGAAGAATGCAAATAGCTTTCTTTGCTAATCAGTGTATTGCTCTAGCCTTAAATTTACTACTTGAAGTAGTAGCTAACTGTAAATATATATTTACAACAAATATATATACTTGGCATTTTGCTGGTACACATTTATATATCCCATTTAAAAAAAAAAAGCTTATTTGAAATCTTAAGGTTATCTTAATAAAAAAAACCCCAAACCCTTCTAAATTGTTTCTCTATTCAATTTAAAATATGCAGCAACTCATCTAAGAGAATACCAGGCATTCACATTTTGTGCTTCAGTTTAGAGTAAGTACTGGCTGTAATCTCTGTATGTAGGGCATTTGCTGTAGCAATTTCCGCTTTATAGAAGACTTGATAATGAAAAGAATAAAGCAGATCTTGTCAAAGATATCCTTTCTCTTCCTCTGACAATCCCACCTTTTCTTGTTCAAATAAGTTTGGTATGGCCAGTAAATGAAAAAGTAGAGCTAGCTATGAGCCCTCAAGCATAATTTCTGCTTTCTGAAGTCAAATATTATTATGAAATGTATAGTGTTTCATTTTCTATATTTGCACATTTTCCTGCATGTATTACGTTTCTACATTTATACAAAATGCTTTGCCAAAGGTAACACTTCAGGTGGCCCTTTCTAGAAAGGTCTAAATGAAAAAAAAGAGAAAGCTTGGAAATTGATAAAACCTCAGTTTCTATACACAGAAAATTTTGTCTAAGTATCTAAAAGTCCAATAAAATTTTTTGTGCCTCAATCTGAAGAGACCAGGAGAGGAAATGGCATGGATCAAACTACTACAGAATGAATTCTTTATCTCTTAAAGCAACCCTGTTGGTATTATTACAAGAACTTAATACCCTTTGCGTTCTCATTTTTTAAATTATTATTATTTTTTTATCTTTAAACTCTTATTAGGAAATAAAATTCAAAATAGTCTTATTTTGTGTATTTTTTTTTCCAGGGGATAAATGCAAACCTACTGAATACACTGAAGTGAAAAATATGTTACTGGATCTACAAAATCAGAGATATATTGCACAATCAAAAGATAAAATCATTGATGAGAAAATGGCTTTAAAGAAAATTCTTGTAGATCAAATGTTCAATTATTTTGATACAGACAACAATGGACTTGTGGACACTAACGAATTATCTCAGGTAAGATTTAGATTTTTTTTCCATTCAGTTGTCAGAAGCTATTCAGTTGTCTTTGCTGGGACAAAAACACATGGAATGTCTTAGGATGCTTTAATTTAGAAAATGTTTTTGAGTCTATGAGATGGAAAAGTTCATTTGAGAATTTTTGAATCACTGAAGTATTCAGAAATTATGCAGTGATTCCTTGGATATTTGAATATAATGCTTTGGAATATATTGCAGTGGGTTAGAACACTCTTGGCTGTTGTGATCATGAGTGGGTTAGAACACTCTTGACTGTTGTGATCATGAGTTCTTTTATTATCCACAGCATACTACCATACATTCCAGCTGTACAGGTGTATTGTAGAAGTAGTAAACAATTAAAATGGTGTGGTAAATTGCTCCTGTAATACTAAAAATGTATTATTGTTCCATCTAAGTTAGGGCTAAACTACATTATTGTGTCTAATACTAGGCAGCTACTACAAATTTAAGAAAAATTAAGATTTTTTAGATGTGGCTGTTGACCACTATCCTATGTTTTAAGTTGTGTGGCAGTGTTAAGAAATATTTACTAGCGAATATATGATGCTTAAAGTGTTAGGTTGGAGTTATCATTTCCATACAGCTAACTTTTAAAATTTTAGTGTCAATTTCCAGGACCAGAGGCTGATTTCAAATGTAGATATCATGTCAACTACTAATAAATTGCCTGTTTCAAAAGACAAATTTAAAAATAATATTTTTCTGTACTTTCATAAGATTGGATTTTCCTGCTGCTTTTTAGACTCTTTCAGAACTTCAGCTTTCAAGGGAGTTTAGTGCCTGTATATTTCTCAAAAAAAAAACTTTTTTTTGTGAATATACTTTATGTATACTTAACATACATAGGAATCACATAAATAGATGTGCAAACTATATTTATTGCTTCTCTATTCAGTTGCTACACGTATACTTTTCCTTTTTCTTTTTGTGCATCAAACATAGTTTTAAAATACTATAAAATTCTTCAATTATGGTATTTTCAAACTTTGTGTACATACTTTTCCTAACATTTTTTTTTCTATAAAAATGAATTTATAATGGCAACTGTAGTGTTTTTCCACAAGTATGGAAACAGGTCAAACAGCCTCAAAACCCAAACAGGGTGCTTTGTGGCTTTGCTAAAATTCATTGCAGAAACATCAAATTATTCACTTTAAAGATTAATGGAAAATAAATTCATTGTTAGTGCCATGTGGTTTAATACTGTATGCTTTGAAAAGAGACACAAATCCTATGAGGAACCATTCTGTTCCTGAAGGACTGCGTCCCTTTGGAAGGGACCCATGCTATAGCAGGTCATGAAGAACTGCATCCCATGGGAAGGACTCATGTTGGAGCAGTTCATGGAGGACTGTCTCCTGTGAGAGGGGAAGAGTGTGAGGAGTCTTCCCTCTGAGGAGGAAGGACTGGAAAAGACAGTGTGTGATGAACAGCCCATTCCCCATCTCCCTGCACTACTGGGGAGAGAGAAGGTAGAGAATATCATGAGTGAAGCTGAGTCCAGGAAGAAAGGAGGGATGAGGAAAAGGTGTTTTAGTATTTGGGATTATTTCTCATTTTTTTCTACTCTTGTTGATTAGTAATGAATTCAGTAATTTACCCCCAAGTTGTAATTGCTTTGCACATGTTGGTAATTGCTGAGTGATCTCTCCCTGACTTTAACTTGGTCCACTAGCCTTTCATTATATTTCTTCATCCCTATCCAGCTGAGGAAGGGAGTGACAGAGATGCTTTGGTGGGCACCTGCCACCAGCTAGAGTCAACCATCAACAGGGAGACATTACTGTACTCCAGAAAATGTTCTCAGGACTAGGAGAATTCCTCTCAATTGTGCTCATAATACAGTCAAAATTTTGAAATCTGCAGTTTTCATAAATTATGATGCCTGTCTGCATTTTAAAGGTTATCATATTAAGGAGATATGAAAAGCAACAAATTTGTTGTAGAAAACAAGGACTCCTGAAGTTAATTTCTGTTTACTTCAGGTTTTAGCACATCTTCAATTTCATGTCTCTTCAATCTTGCTGTGTAATCAGGCTCTTGGATTGCATTTATTGTCTGATAGGTATGCATATAGTCATCTTATCTAATGTAAAATTGAAATGAATAAATTGGAGATTGGAAGTGGTGGCAGTAACACTCCAATTTTTATTGAAGTATTTTGGATCAGAAGTCATACTGTTCTTCAATTTGCATCTTCATGCAAGAGAGGGGAATATTTCTGTCCAGAAAAAACAAGAGTATTGTTTATATTAAAAAATCACCAAACAGCTATTTCAAATAGTGAGAAAGGTGGTTGGTTGGTTGGTTGTTTTTTTTGGGTTTTTGGGTTTTTTTTGTTTGGTTGGGTTTTTTTTAAAGCTTCAAGTATTAAAGAAATAAGTTAAAAATTGGCAGACTATTTTTTCCTCTATTCCAACAATTCTAGTGTCTGCTTGTAATATTTCTCATGGCTTTGCAATCTAATACAGAATTGCAGTTAAAAGTAATTTTAACTCCATTACACAGTGTAAATGTAATAGAAAAACGTTGGGATTATGTAGCTCCATGCAGACTAAATGAACATTTTTTTTTTCACATATAAATTCTTCTCTGCCTAGACTGCTTTCATTGCTGAGCCTAAATCATTTAATGTTTTAGTTTCCAAATCCTATATTGGCAAGTGAGATGTAGCTTGATTTTGAAAGGACTTACTGATAAAATGAACCTTTTAGACCACTCTATTTTGAGAAGTAGATGCTAATCAGAAAGAGTATATATCCTTTCAAAAGTGCAGACTGTGAAATAGGCAGGATTTTCATCATCTTTGTCACCTCTGGTTAACATATCTGCAAATTTTCTAGTAAAGTGTGGTGGTTCCTTGAAGGCTTTGTTTTGTTTTTAAAGCACTTTGAAAACATGTAAATGAATCCAAAATAATGGAAGATAGTTGAATCTTCCACTTAGCTATGAATATTCAGTTGTAAACAGACTCATTTGTTTAGCTTTTTTATCTTATGCAAAACCAAACTGGAATTTAATAAAAAGTTGTAAATGAAATACTAGTGTTTCTATCACTGTATAGTACTTGATTACTCTGAACTGTTTTTGCTACATAAAAGAGGAAAAAAAATCAAACAGAAATGTTATGTGTAGGCATGGGAATAAAATATATTTTTTTCAGTGATGAATGTAGTTATTCCTGTATGTGGAATTGCCTTTTTAAAGAGTAAGCCTTTTCTGGTTGCCATCACAGAAAGATGCACAAGCTTAAGAACACTTCATCTTGCTCAATGGTGAAATTCAAGTTCCTTCTGTGTGTGAAGTGAAATAATCTATAGTTGATTAGACTCAGAGCTGCTTATCTTCTATTTACTTCATACACTAGTGAACTAAGAAAGCAAAATTTTATAGAAAAGGGAAGCGACATAGCCTAAAAGCAAGTTGAGTATATAATAACAATAAAAAATTTTCCTCTTCCTTTTCCTCTTTTTAATGATCTGTGTTTTAGAATTGAAGAAAGAATTTAACATCCTTACTTATGAACTAGTATCTATAATTTAAATACCTGGATATCTTTCTTTTATTTACCAGATTAACATAGGACAAATGAAAATACATTACAGTTTCATAAAATCTCATCCTCACTTCTGCCTTTTTTTTTTTTTAGTTTTTTCAGTGTTATTTAATTCCAGTGAGTGAAGTCAAATAAAATCACTTAAGAAACAGAGGAAAGAACCCCTCACTTTTAGGAGATGTTCCAAGTTCATCACTGTTTCAATGAAAGAAAAGTGGAAGTTATGGGAACTACTGTAGGATTAAGTGTGCAATTTTTCAGATACCAGTTTAATATCCTTTACTTGCAGGTAGCATCAAACATTCAGATTTCTCATAAAACATTATGAAGCTGTGAATAGTGTTATGGATCCATGTGTGTTTGTAGATAAATACAAAAGATTGGGGTGTAGGTGTGTGTATGGATATAAATCATCCTTACATAAAGCATCAATTCAAAAGTTCCAATATAAAATGTACTAAAACCCCTCCAATTTTAAGTAGGAAGTTAAGTACTATTGTCTTTATGACTGTGTGTAGGTATGTGTACACTGGAATGTGCCATACCTTAGAAGAAGTATGCTCTCTGTAGATGAGCAGAGATGTATCTATAAATTTAGTTACTATATAGTAACCTAAAATATTGTAACCTGAAATAATTATATATTTAATTGGTTTGTTTAATACAGCATTAATTTCTGCCAATTATATAGTTAACATTTTAATTGGTTTCTTTCTGTTGTTTATTCTTTAAGTTCTTTTTTTCTCAGATTTGTGTCAGTCACTGTCAGTTACTCTGTTTTTGAATTGAATGGTTTTTGAATTCTCGCTTGTTTTTGAATTGAGAACAGATGTGTCATTTCATATGAAACAACTTGACCTAAATAATGGCTCCATCTTTTCCTTTCAAGATTAAGATTGCTAAACCGTGTTCCTTATGTCATGCCACTAAGATATGAAAAACAACCAAAAAACCAAACCAAACCAACCAAACAAAAAAACCCCAAACACCAAAAACCCCCAAACCAACAAAAATCAAAACAAAAAAATCCCCAACAAAATGGAAAAACACCAAACAAACACCTTTATGTTGGTTTTATTTCTGTAATAATGATAATACTCTTGAACTTTATACCAGCCAATACTTCCTGCCACTTGTTCTCACAGACGGAACTAGTACAAATTGCATCTTTCTGTCAACATTGTATTCTCAAACTCAGATCAAAATACTTCGTTGGACTTCGGCATTTAAATTTTTACCCTCATGATATTTTATTTTGCATCTAATTAATGGTGCTATTAAGTGTTACTTGAAGGACTTGGAACTCAGAGAAGGGTTAATGAGTATCTTCTCTTTGGGTTTTTAATCAAGTGTGGATTTCCCTATGTGTAGCATAGACAGGAGACTATTTTGCCTGTTAAGCAATAGTTCTATTTATTTTCTGCCTATTAATTAGGGATATCTTATTATTTAGACTGCATTATCTATTTTTACTATTCGTAATATAAGAAAACTTGAACATGTGCTATATTCAATTCTAGATTCAAAATAAAAATAAGAATTCTACATGTAAGCTTAAGACTGGGTGAAATTAAGAGGGACTTTTTTAGGGATTAGTAATGAGATAAAGTTTGCAAACACTGATCATCATACTGAGCTCTAGGATTTTGGTCTCCGCTTGATTCCTTTGCTTTTATCAAGTAGAAGCACTTTCCATTATATTCTTGCATAATGGATGGTGGAGTTACACTGCTGGACTGGAAATTAGTTATTTATCTACTGGAAAGGCATGTAAGGAAGGGGAGGGGAAAGCTACTAATGGCTTTTAAAATGAGATTTATTCTATCCTAAATCTAGGTATTAGATCTATAGCTTTTTATCTTTATTTTCAACATATGAATATTTCACATACCTAGGTAGACAGCCTGAAGTGTTTTTGTCAGTCCAAATGGAGCCTTTATCATCCTCAGAGCTATGTAAACACTGTATAATCTAACTCAGATATTGCAGATCTGAGTTTCTCATTTTCTGGCTAGAGGTTGAGTCCATGCCTAAAGTCTGAGAAAAAAAAAATTTATATATATTTATTTTTTTTTAAAGGACCTTTAGACATCAGATTTTCTGGGCACTTCTAGTGATTGAAAGACAGAAGAAACAGTTTCTGAACCTGGGATTACCTAGGATATTCCCTTTCTCTAGCCTTTGACCACAAGGTTAGGCAAAGCAGTTCTACTTCTTCAGTTACTTCTCTCTGGTTTAATAATTCCTAAATTGTGGTCTGTGAAAGTGTCCTTTGAAAAACAGCAACAGGCTGTGAAGGAAGCAGGACTAAACTTCATTTCCTGGGTAGGTTCAAGGACTGGTGCCATCTGGACACAAAGTATAACGGTGTATGGAATATAATTTTGTTTGCACTCATCGTTTTCTCTTGATTAAATCCAAAGCCACAGTCTCAGAATGCTGGTAGTTCTGTGTTTAGTTCTGAGGTGCAGAATTTTACCCATGCCATCTATATGGTCCTAATACAGAATCACAGACTATTCTGAGTTGGAAGGGACCCGCAAGGATCATCGAGTCCAACTCTTAAGTCAATGGCCCACATAGGGGATTGAACCCATGGCCTTGGCATTATTACAACCAAGTTTTAACCAACTGTGGTAATCTCAGGGTCAACCTATTCTGGCCCTATATTATGAGCCAGGCGTTTGTAACTTCAACATTAAATTTGCAGACACCTAAGGACACACATCTTCTGAGACAGATTAGGTTTTCCCCCTGTGAATTGCAGAATTGGAAAGACAGGGAAACATATCTTTGATTGGAGAGTTTGTGGAAAGAAAACTCGTATCTGAGCTGCATAACTTGATTAGCATAGATATTAGATTGAGTATTGAGCTAATACCTTTAAATGAAATTGAGTTCATGCCTTTATGTGCCACTTCATGTGGTCTTGGCAGCTGAGATATCTGTTTGCTTGGGGATCTCTTTGTCATGACCCATTCTATGATGCACAAGTCCTGTATTTTTACTCACTTTACATCAAATTCGGGGCGATCCCGTGGTGTAATGGAGAGCACTCCGGTCTCTGAATCCCAAGGTCGCGAGTTCGAGTCTCAGTAGGGACCGTTCCTGGCAGTTAAATGCCTCCCTGCCATCCCATCCCATCAGATCTCGGATGCTCAGCAGGGTCAACCCCGGTTAGTACCAGGTGCTGTAGATAGTCCTGAGGACTTCACTGTCACTGTCCAAGCTTGCTCGGCCGTGGCAAATGAACCTCAGGACTTAAACGGTGGGGCCAGTTCTGTGCACGCTGTGCCTCACCTAAAAAATCCTCTGCACAGGCTGGAAGGGCTCACCCATGTGGGGAGAGCCCTTCCCAAATCTTCGTTCGCAAAGGTTGGCCATTACATCAAATTCCCAAAGGTAGCTCTCTACTATAGACTCCAAATACAGGATGGTGTTGTTGCCCTACAGAAAATAAGAATCTTGATGTAACTTAGATTAAGAGATGTTTAAGCAAGGAAACTTTTTAAAACTTTTTAATCAATTTGGTTTCAAAAGTGATCAATTCTTTCAATTTATACAAAGTTATATTGCTGTGGAAGATGCTGGAACAAGTGCTGGAATCCACCTTGTGCAGATTGGAATTAATTTAGAGCACAATTCTTAGTGTTCGGTGTTTGATGTACTTGGTGTTTTATCAAGCACTGAGTCATTTTGTTGTGATGAGATAATTGGTTTTAGGAAAGATGAACATACTTTAACAGAATGACTACACTTGATTTAAAGGAAGGTTTTGTTTGTAGTTGTATTTCTGTAGCATTTTCTTTGGAGAGGTATGTAAAGACCATCAATCACAGGCAAGGAAAAAACACTTATTGATAACACTTCAGATAAGGTGGACTAGTAAAGGAGATGTTATTTGTGATGTATTTTCATAGCATCTGCAGCTTTTTCACTGTGACTGTCAGAAATCAAATTGAAATGAATGAAACAATCTATTTTGATGTGCAGTTTATTATTTTTAATCAGATCATCTTTTGCGGCTTCCTAAAATTTGGAGTTATACTGACTAAATTCCTGAGAGGTTTTAAACTTAGCTAATAGTATGCTGTTTCATGGGAAACAGATAATGGTTTACTATATCTTTGAGAAGTGCAATATTTTCCAAATAATGCAAATCCTTCTGTCATGTTTCAAAGAGTGTTAAATTCTCAAGAATAAGCTTCATATTTTTTAAAAGCCATATTTAATTTGAAAATCTAAATAAGTTTTTAAGTTTTCAGTATTTATGGTTTTTAACAACAACCTATGAATAGAGCAGTAGTTTTGCTGTATATTTTTACTTTTACTAGTTGATGATATGGAAAGTAAATCCTTCACTGTATTTAAGGAAATGTAAAATAAAAACTCTGAGTATAAATAATTGTGAACATTTTTTGGTATGAGTTTTCAACTCAGACATTTGAAATCAAATAATTCATGTTTAACTTGTCTGGCACAATCATAAAATTGTGCAGATAATCCTAAACAGATTTTAATCTTTATAATAAGTATTTTCTTTCTAGCATGTGACTTACTAAAATTTCTATTTTAGAAATTACTAAAGTTTCTGTTCTCTCTCCCTATAAATTATTGTCTCTCTATTTTAACCAAGGAGTAGACAGGCTGTGTTTAATGAATTGGCTCAAGACAGTTTCCTTGAATTTTACTCTTCTCTCCTTCATGGACAGAGATTAGTACACTAACGGAACTTAAAATTTAAGGCACATTGTTTGATCATCTATGACCTACAAGTTTGATTAGATTGTGGTGTATCATATACATGGAATTTTATTCTATTTATCATACACTTCTAATTAAAAAATTACATGGTGAAAAAAACCCCAGTCTACAAGGAAGTGTACAGCCTTGATTTGAAAACATCAAGGAGAACTTAAAAGGTTAATTGTTCCTGTAGCTTTTCAGTTCTTGTTTTATAAATGTTATCCATTTTTTTTCCTTCCCTATTGTTTTTTTTCAAATTGAAATATTTATTTTTCCCTGTGAAATTACCTATGGAATATGATAGGGTCAATTCTAAATCTGCATTTAAAAAAACAAACAAACAAAACCCCTAACAAACTTCTCCCTCTCCCTCAAACCTATAAAGACTGATTTTTCTCAGCTCTCTTAAGGTAAAATGTCTCAGCAGACTTTGGTTTGCTTTT
>JAWWLZ010000139.1:32393176-32448002 GCA_035041345.1 Poliocrania exsul | reverse complement strand
GATCTATTTACAAATTGTATGTATGCTCATTGAGAAACAGAAGCCTTTTCAGGTCAGCTACTTATATAACAGGTCTTGGGGGAGATAATAGGCTTGTCCAAAGCCTGTAAGAAGTTGATACAGTTAGTAGGATAATAAGAGTTTAAAATAGTTATTTTTGAAAGTGTCTGCATTTGGTTTATGTGATTAGGAGTTAGGCTAAGAGGAAAAAAATATTTTGCCATTTGGACTTGGGAAATTATTGTTTCAAGTATATTTGAGGGTTTCTTAATCACCATTCCTTTATATATAAAAAGTAAATTCAGCTTTAAAATTCTTAATTTCTTTATAGAGCTTCTGTCTATCCCCAGTGTATATATATTCTCTGTATATTCTAAAAACTTTTCTGTAGTTTCAGAGAGTCTATCCTAAAGGTATTAACTTTTAAGACTGTAATAAATAATTACAAAGTAACTGGAAATCCTTGACTTTACACAGTTGCAGTTCATTGCCCCACAGCAACCTTAAAGTGATCTATTAAATGATTATTAGAAACAATTAATTATATCAGAGAACTCTAAGAGCTCAAATGTAATTTCATGGTTATAATTTTCTTGTCAGGTAATAAAACGGGATGAGCTTGGCAAGGAACCGTCTGACTGCTCTGTGTTCGATTTGCTGAAATATGATGATTATAACAGTGACAAGCACCTAGCCCTGGAAGAGTTCTATAGAGCTTTTCGTAAGTACCAAGACTTGCCTACTCATTCAGTTTTCTTTTCTCTTTCTTGCTTTGTTTTCGTGAAATAGTGTTTTAAAGTTTTTGGATCTTGATACATTTGGATGCTGTACTTCAATGAGTTCAACTTAACAGTCATGATATAGCAGAGAACTTTTTAGCAGAAATCAATGATATGCACTATCAAACCCTTCAGATATATGGGGGATTTTGGTAATAGAGAATTCATAAATAATCTTGCTTAAGGTCAACATGCATTGATAAGTCTGTGTTGCATACACGGGGCAAGTAGTGTGCTCAAGACATAATTAGTAGAACTGAAATATTTCTCCACACTCTGTACTTATGACTCCTGATAAGACCATTCCTGACAAATCCAGCAACAAATGTACCACTTCTATTAGGTGCCTTATGTTTTCACAGGACTTGGTAGGAAATAAAGATTTGTGGTGTAGTTTTGCGAGGTATTGTTTCTCTCAGTGCCAAAAGAGTATTGGGGCAATTGTGTGTAGTACTTAAAAACACCTTGATGAAAACCACTGGGGTAAGGGTCAACATGGTAATGAGTAGCAGAAAGAAAAAAGATACTGAGAGCTTTTCTACAGCATGCTAAAAGCAATATCCATATATTTTGTTACATCCAGATCAGAACTGATTTTTCACTCTTACCTACCTCAAATCTAAGACTGAAGTTTCAAATTTTACTTTGGTTTCAATAGCTGTTGCTCCAGCTTCAGAAACCTGGCAGTGTAGATGAAGTTTCTGCTCATTCTTTCTATAATTATAGTTTGATTATACATTGATGTATGTTCATTGAGTCATTACAGCCTGTTACTTTAGTCTTTTTGTACTTTATCTTTGAGCAGATGAGAGCTCTCAGCCACTTTAGGTGTTGTCAAATGAAAGAAAGATCTGAAACTACTTACAGAGTTTAAAACTAAAGAGAAATGAACTGATATGAGGGGAAGAAAAAAAAAAGGCTGCCTGACAAGAATAATAAATACTAAATGGATATTCAAGACAGACTGCCTGAAAGTTTCCTAATTTTGACCACTGTATAGCATTGGACCATTTACTTCCCTGAAAGTCTTTCAGAAAGTGATTTTTTGATACTGCATAGCTGAATGAATGGCTTATAACTCCTAAAAATAACTTGATCCTGCTCCTGAGGTTATCTGACTGCCTTTTTTTGCATTGTCCTGACACTCAGAGTGTCTCCTCTGAGTCACTTACTAAGTCAGCAGAAAAATATTCATCATCCATATCCCATCCCCAATCCTGCTGAGTGACTTGAATTGATTAAATGAAGGGTCAGACCATGACTCATGCAAAAGAAGTGAGTGTACAACAAAGAAATAAGGGTCAGGGGAAGGGGTACGGAGAAAGTGGAAGATGTTAGGACATTGTGACAGTGAGATACATTAGTTCATCTATAGCAGCAAATTACTAGAAATATCCGGTTTTCTTATTTAGAGTTTTGTCACAAGTTTGGCTTACAAAAATGCCTAGAATTATACAGCATCTATATAACACACCCACACATTATCCATGATAACAAGGCTAGGTGTTGTACTTCTAGGTCTTGATTATGTGCATAAATGTGGAAATTTATGTGGAAGCATGTGACATATATAGCAATCCAAGAAGGTTAAAGACGTGTTTCAAGCATTAGTGTGCTTTTTACAAACACTGAAACTTTGTTTTATTGGAAGCATAACATTGTTCTTCCAAATAAGACTTTGATGTGTCTCTGAGGGACTATTTTGTATTGCTGTAAAAGTTCAGATGTAAAAATAGCTTTTCGTTATGTATTTTTAATGAACTTTTGAATAATGAAAATAATTTCTGTATGTTATGTTAAGCATTGCCTTATGAATTATAATGAAAACATTAGATTATGTAAGATTAGGAAACATTTAGGTTTCTTCATTGAAATATAATAGAGAGAAGACCCTATCTAAAACTATAAGGATATCTTGGAAGATGATTTCTAGAGCAAGATTCATTCTTCATGTAGTTAACAAATGTGTTCATATTCATTGCATTGTTGAAAAAAAACAAACAAACTAAAAAAAGGGGTGCAATTCATTGTATGTTTCCCAAAAGGAAAAAAAAAAAAAGTGACATAATGTTAGTCTCTGTAATTAAGATAAACTAATTGCTCTTGAAATAAATTTGAGGAGTAACTCTAGTTCCATTGCATTTGGTCTCAAGACAGTTTCAATTCAGTCAGTTTGACCTACTTCACCAGCATTAACAAAAAGTATGTAACACTATAAAAGTATTCTAAGCTAAGCAAAACTGAAACAAATAAAATGAGCCATCCTGTCATTTGACTACTTCTCCTATGGCTAAACAAGCTGACTCAAAGCTGAAACCAAGCTCTCCACACCAAGCCAAGGTAAAGTGAGTATGACAGCCCCTGTCCAGAGGCCTATGTTGGTTGCTTACGGCAAAGCTTGTGAGCTGTTAGTAGTAATGGCAAGTCTGGATTTACCAGGGTACAGGGAATTGATATAGACAGGGAACCAGATCCATTATGTGAAGATATATACAAGAAGCACTCATGGCACATCTTCTACACACTAGTCCACATGCAAGTGTCTCCTCAATTAAGAATCCACTTACAACAGAATTAAAAATTTTAATTTTCTTCAATCAAGTGATAGAGGAATATGGAAAATATTTATTCCAAAGAAAGCGAACCTGATTTTTTCCAGAATTTTCTTTAAGAGCATAATAATTTAACTGTGCATTCCATTTTATTATATTGTAATGACACATTATTATTGTTATTATTATTAATAATAATATTATTCTTATTAATAATAATAATACATTGTATTTGATTATATAATTTTGAAATTGTCCCTTTTTACAATGGGGGAACTTGTTGTTTTTAATGGCTTTTTCATTTCGGTATCTCCACCATTTTCATGTGCCTGTGCAACCTAATCTCAGTCTCCTGTACCTACTATTCCCAGTAGATTTGCCTCTGTCCCTAACTGTAGTGGAGTGGTGGATTTGAGAAATGTCAACTTCTCCTCACTGAAGTTTGTTCATCAGTGTTACTGATGTTTTATTCCTTCAGAATGGCAGTGGGGAAAATGTGGCTTTGCAGTATTGCAGAAATAGATCCTATTCAAAACTTCTTCACAGAATTCAAATGAGGTGTGTGTTTGTATTTTTTTGTTTTGTTTTGTTTTTGTAGCAGAAATCAGTCTGTTTCATTAACATTTGCAGGTAAGAATTTTTTTCATTGGCATATTCAGAAATTTTCCTCACAAATACCAGCAATTCTATTTTTAACTCTGGCAGCAGAAAAGGAATCAACTTATGGGCAAAGATTAATCATTGCTTATTTTAAGACATTAACATGCACATAAATCTCTATCCATGTACATAAATACACACATATACTTGCTTGCTCATATTCTGTGATTTACTTTTATAGTCTCATTTTATCTCACAAAATTAGTTCACAATAAACAGGGCAACCAAATATAGATAACTATATGCAATGGAATAAAAATCCCTTCCCCCTTCAGAAGGTCAAATGCTGAGGTAGTAATACAGAAAGAAAATGCCTGAGAGGGTGTGCTCTGCCTTGAAGTTTTGTGTCAAGTTCAGGTTCACAGAGTATTGCAAGCAGATGAAGATGCTTCCTGGCTTCTGTAGGGTTTTACATATTGGCAAGACTCCTGGGGTTTTCTGGCTATGGGCCATTTTCAGTCATACCATGAGGGCTAGTTTTTGGTGCTACATGTATCTCTGAGTTATTTGTCTACTATATAACATAACAGGTTATCTAGATCAACAGTGTATGGAGGGAGGAACCTGAAAAAATTGTGTCCTTTAATATAAGAACATAAACTAGGAAGTTTAGTTAGGTTTTGAAAGCTGAGGACTGAAGGAATCAGCTGGTTCAGTCCTTCACTTCTTTGGCCACATCATGTAAAATTATATCCTAAAAATAAT
This sequence comes from Poliocrania exsul, assembly GCA_035041345.1. Lineage (NCBI taxonomy): Eukaryota > Metazoa > Chordata > Aves > Passeriformes > Thamnophilidae > Poliocrania > Poliocrania exsul. The sequence goes on along the minus strand of JAWWLZ010000139.1, from coordinate 32,443,306 downwards.
CCAGCTCCATGTTAGTATTTTGTTTTGATTTTGTTTTCTTCCCTCAACCAGCCCCAAGATAAAGGATTTTGTATCAGCAAATGTGGGGTTTTTTTGTTTGTTTTGTTTTTTGTTGTTTTTTGGGGGTTTTTTAGACAGGGAAAGATATATTCAACTTTTCTGAAAAGTCAGGTGAAGTCCTAAGATGAAGGAGCCAAACAAAAGCTAAAAAGAGGGGAGTAATACAATTACTTAAAAGCTTTATCATCTATAAACTAAATCTCAACCACTGTGCTTCCTTTTTTTTTCAAGGGTTTTCTTTCTTTGGTTAATGTCTCCTATGTTATCAAGATAATTTTGTGTTAGCCGTAAATGTTGTCACTTTTTTGTTTGTTTTTTTTTTTTTCCAGTGCTCTTTTTATAAAATAAGTAATCTTACATGTTTTCCTCCTTTAAAGTATTATCTAAAATGACATTTCAGAGCTGGTACTTCAGGTGGGTTACAATATCTCAAGGCAAACCAGAAGCAAGTAAATAGGAATAAATAATTTTGTTTGATTGCTCAGCAGATGTAGATATATATGTAGGCACTTCTCTTTGTGATTTCATTAGAAAAAATGACACTAATTTAGACATTTGTGAATAAAACTGATTGAATATAATTAGTATAAATAACAAATTTATTGTACATAATCAAACTAGTTGCTCTATGTAACAATTGATATTCTGCATAAAATTAAATAAAAAATTAAAATGTCTTTCAGAATAATTTTCTATTATTAGTGTAGAACTATTTTTGTTATTGTCTTATGCTCAAAAAAGGGAATATGGCCCTCACGCTGAGGACTTGCCTGTAAAAATTACACCTGGGTGTGCAAGAAATTGTCAGAAAGAATTATCTAGACAAAACAAAATATGACAATTATATAGTCCCTACTTCTATTTAAAGATGCTTTATAGTTTCAGTGGAATTACTTGTGCTTTCAGGTACCACTCAACGCTATTAACAATATCTAATCTGTTGTGCAGATATTAATCATGATCATGTATGTCGTTACTGCGCATGCTATTACTTTCTATATATAAAAGTACATTGACTTTTGAAATGCCCTTCAGGTCAGAGATATCAGATTGGGATTTCAAGCAATCCTTATTGCTGAAGTATTTTTTATTAATTGATTTATAAAACTCCAGTAACAGCAGCTATTACAGAAGTTTTTTATCTGGTTTGAAATTACAGAATTTGTCTTTGGGCTCACCTTTTAGAAGGAAATGCAAGGCCAGTACTTAATATGACTGTCAAACTCAGTGCTTTGTTGTGTCTTGAATCATGTGGAAAGGCAAGCAGCAAGAAGTCCCCATAAATACAGAGCTCATTATGGTCACATATGCTTAGTTATTACATTGTCTCAATCTTATAAAATATTCTAAAACATCACTTTCATTATAGTAGCTTCTATTTTATTTTTTCAAATTCAATTATTGCAGGTGCATATTCAGAAATCTTTTTTTTTTTTTGCAATGTCTATCTTTGTTTCTGAAGCAAAATAGATCAGAACTTAGAAAACACTGACAAGAAAAGCTAAATTAAAAAACCAAAAAACCAAAACAAACAAAAAACCAAAAACCAAACTATACTGAATTACTCAATGAAATAAATGAGACTTCCCACTGCATTCTTTAAGTTATTCTCCAGTTCACAAAACCTAACTCAAAAAATACTTATGGAATCTATACTTCCAATTAATTCAATATGTGGTCCCAAATATGTCTTTAGTATGGAATCTGAGTCAGAGCTTTATAGCTGTGAGGAGTCATCAGTAGTAAAACATGTTAACAAATAGTAGAGGAAACATTTTCTGAGAGAGGAAGAGGTATTATTCTGTCTCCTGCTACCATTAATTCATTTTCAGCAACAACTTGTGTGTATTAGACTGTTACAAAGGGTGTTATATTTCACCACTAACCTCTAAAAACAACAGTTAACATCATACTGAGCAGGAGCTATTGGACTTCATGGTAATGTTTTTTAGCTCAACCTAACCTATCTTTCAAATTCTTACCTGTGCTATATGAATTTTCAGTCTAGAGAATCTCAGCTGAAAACAAATGCACCCTTTTCTATTGAGTGGACAGAGCTTTAAACTGGTCATTAGAAACAATTGAGGTTTTAAATATTACTTCATGGATTGAAGTAATGTGCCTGAAATTTCTCCCATGCCACTAAGTCAATTCATTTTGATGCCAAATAATTTTCAAATGATGATAAATGTGCTTATTTGATGCTTCCCCAGTAAGACTGTGTGAGGTTTTTCATGTGTTTGGGGGTTTGTGGTGGTGGTTTGTTTTAGAGTATTTTTTAGAAACATTTTTTGTTTGTTTACTTAAAAGTCTCTGAGTAAAAAAGGACCTTTAAAACAAACAAGAAACTCCACCCAAACCAACAACTTAACTGTTGCTGTTTTGCAGTGTACAAGTCCTCTGAGAAGTGCTAAGCTGTTGATGTAGTTTGCCTGTTCAGAGCTGGATTGAAGTAGGAGACAATTGATTTTAACATACTTTCTTTATAGCATACATTGAAAACATTTACTAATAATTAAGTACTATCATGCAGCTGAAGATTTTTATTCTTTTCAAATTTTAGCTGACTTCTGCCTTCCTTCAGGATAAACACAAAATGAAGTATTTTATCACAGTACGGCAAGATCAAGTATTTTAGATTGTTGTCATGAAGCTCTGATGAAGTATGATATTCATCACTTTATGTAGCCCTGTTATTGTCTCTCTTAGGAAATAGAATGTTTATGCTGACTTGGGTAATTTAAAAACTGGATAAAAATTGTCAAAATGAACCAGTCACTTAAGTGTGAAAAAACTGCTTTTTCCTAAGGCCATATAATTAGAATGGAAACACTAATAAAACATAAATGTTTCTTCTTATTTGGAGAGAATCAAGTAACAAATTTAAAGCCACCATGGGTTTGCATGACTAATTGAAAGTAATATTTCATAGAATGTTTGGGTATCAGAACAAGCTAAAGAAATGACGAGATTTTGTTTATGAACCTTGAGTTCTGCTGATCTCTAATTCCATCAATGTGTTTACTTGGGAGGTTTGCCTTGTTCAGTGATGTAGGTTGCTAGAGATAACACTGTGAAATACAGGATTGCAGAGGAAGAAGACTGGAACCAAACAACTTATAGTAGTTTTGTTTCAGACAAAAGGACTGGTAGAGACTGACTTGCATAACATTTATTACTGGCTCAAAATGCCTGAAAATGAAGTCTTACATGTCTTTCAATGAGCTTATTTCAATGCTGTGGAGAATGACACAATGTTGAGGGAAAGATAAACGCTAAAAAATTACACCTATCCCATTATGGTTAGCAAAGTCCCACAGTAACTGGTCTATTATTTCACAGGAATTGGGTATCTGTGGTGAGTTATGGTATTGTTGCAACTGTTTTGTTGTATTGCTAATTCTGAGAATCTTTTCATCTCTGAAAAGCAGTGTACCTGTGAGATTAGTCTATGACTGATGTCCGCACATCCACAAACTCCTTTCTGCACAAATTGTAAGGAAAATTTCAAGACAAATTTAAAATAATAATTTATAATTAGTTTCCTTTACCAACTATTTTAAAGGAAGCTCTCTTTGTCCATTATGGGAGTGGGGCAGAGAGAAGAAAGAAAAAATACTATTAGTACATAAGGAGTAATGACTGGGCATTAAAGGAGACAATTGCTAGCTAATCCAGAAGCAAGAACTTTAAGTATCTCTACTTAAAGGTAGAATTACTCATTGGGAACTATAATGAAAACTCATAAAATATTATTTAGCAAGAAACTCATTTTCTTTGTACCCATGGCATTACCTCTTTTTGTCTGGATTTCATAGGTAAAATTGGTCACCAATTTCAACTTCAAGAATTCATTTAAGTATAATTTCTAAACTATTTTTTCAAAATTATCATTACATTGTCTCATTGTCAGTTATCTTTCCTTTAAAAATAACTCAAATTAGTATTTCATTTCTTAGAAAACAACATGGAAAATACTTTTTCTCTTACAAAAGAATGTATTTAGTCTGAATTCAAGACATGGGTGCAATGTTCAAACCTGTGTCTCAGGTTATTTCCTTATGTGCCTAGATAGTTGTTATATTTTTTTCATGTAGCTGAGAGCACCAAATTAAAATCTATTTAATAAAATAAGACCATTACTACATGTTGAAGTAAATGTTTACTAGTTCAGCATTAGATTTAAATAATAAAATATTTGGAATATTTAAAAAAATCCAACCTATTGTGAGAACTGCAAACTTAAAACCTGAGGAAACTTTGCTATAATATCGTAAAACTCAGAGGTCATTTGTCAGTTGCACTTAGAAATAGGAAAAAGGGAAAGAAAAGATAGTTGTAATTCATTGGCCCAAATCATCAAAAGCAGAACGTTTGAAACACTAAGTTAATATTTCAGTTGAACACTGAGTGGATAAGCTGCCTTTTCTCTATACCAGTGATTTTCAAATATAAATTACTAATGTTCACTTTAGAAAAGTCCAAAAAAAGTAATTTTATTCAATTTTTAAAGTTAGTTTTTGTTTTACTGGTTGGTTAGTTTCTTGGGTTCGTTTCATTGGTTTTAGTGGTTTTTGTTTGTTTTGTTGTTGTTTGAGGGGGTTGTTTGGTTTTGTTTTATAACTCTTCTACTATGCTTGCTTTGGTTTTGATCTTGCAATGGAGTAAATAAAAATAGAACAATTATTCAGAAGGAGTTTTATTGTAAAAAGTTTTCAGTAGTTTCTGAGACTTCTGGACTTCTTAAGCATATCTAATATTTCCACTGTAAAAAGAAAATCTGAAGACAAACTTTTGCACCAGATATTATAAAAGTACTTTGAAAAGTCTGTAAATGGGGTTAATAAAAAAAATAATTTCAATTTTGCAAAGTATGAGCTTTTCTCACTAGACCTTAGAGAAAAGTGCATTATACTGCATTGGAAAAGTTTGTTATGGAATGCTCTCAAATATCCATTACATATAGTAAGGAGAAATTGGCTCAAAAATGTCTGAATTGCAAAGAAATATATTGGAGAAGAAACCGTTTCAATTCATTTCATTGTTCATAGTGAATTAGGTTCTGGTGAAGTTTTCTTTTGTCAGTAAATTTCACTATTAACTTAATTTCCTAAACAAAATAGAAATTTTCAAGTTTTACCATAGTTTTATCCATAGTTTTTGAATGTCTTATATTGTTTTCTCTTTAATATTTTGCTTCCATAGTGTGAGATTCTTTCTATGTTTTATTTTATGTATGTTTTTGCAGTTTACAACTATCCTAGCGCATCAATATGCATCTATATGCTGAAGTACACAGTGAATCAAATATTGAGATCTAAATATTTTATTGACTATTTCAAATAAAATGTAAATAATTTAATTTTCAATATGAAAATTACCAATTTATTCAATTTTAAATAAAAATAAATTAAGAAATTTGTAAATTATGTGCTTCAACAACCATTTGAAGTTTCCTATCTGCTTTGGGGGCCTTTTGTGTTTTGGGTTTTTTGTTTGTTTGTCTATTTTAAAACTGTGTGCTGTACACAGAGAAATTAATATATATACCGTATATGTACCCCTAGTTAAAAAAGTGTGCGTATATAATATAATCCAATGGGTGTTTTTTAAGGCACCCACTCAAGATTAAGAATTCCTGTTTGAAAATGCCCCTTAATGTCACTTTTGAGAACATCTTCTGGCCAGATCCACACTGAGTTCTAAAGGTAGTGCAGAGTCTCCACCAGGGAAAACAGTGGAAGTATTGGAAAGAATTAGAAAAATTCCTTTCTTGGTGACTCCCTCAGCCATATTTTTGATTGTTGTTTCTCATGTTCAAGTTGTTTCTCATGTACTGTCACTGCTAAAAATATTTGGATGTGTATAGAGTTAAGGAGTGCGTCACCCTAGAATTTAGGCTGCAACAACTCCATACAAATATTGATGACAGTATGGCTGGGGAGAAAGAATATCAAGTACTCCAGTCAGTTAAAGCTGTTTTAGTGGTCTATGATACTTCTTCCTCCTCATCACTCCCGGCTTTCTAAATTTTCAGAAATAAACATCTTATAATTTCATATAAATACTAATATAATTTCATATAAATAATTATTCATGTATTTATTAGAGTTACAATTGAGCTGAATTCAGTAGGAATATTTATGTATGTGTGGGTTGCATATAGTTGATAAAATTGTCTGTCATGCTAACTCCACTCCCCTTAGTGGCTGGAGCCCTTATTTAGTTGGATGAATATTATCCAAGATGTGTAGATGTGGCACTTAAGGATATAGTTTAGTGGGGGACTCAGCAGTGCTGGATTAACAGTTGGGCACCACAATCTTATACGTTTTTTTCAACCTAAATGATTCTTGGGTTCTATCTACAGCCTAAAAAAGATGTGTGTAATTACCCAAATGTATTATATATGTTGTTAAAGAAAAAAAAAGCTACCCAAACAAAACTCCACTCTTTTCCCCAATCCCCAACAAAGAACCTGAACATTTTCTACCAAAGGAAATAAGGAAATAGGTTGCCAGATTTCCCTGTGTCTGTGTTGTATACAGAATTGAATTGTCAATAGATTTTCAAGCTGGTTTTCTAAACAGATCATGCTTGCAGAGTGTCCAATCTTATCTTAAATAAGTTAGCAAGTGATTTATATGGAAATGCAATTTTGACTGCAGTAAAAAAGAAGGTGTCATACACAGGCTATGAAGCAGAGGTATACATAGTGCAATATTGTGTCAAAATGTGTTTAAAAAAGATGCAAAACAGTGAAAACCTAGAGGAGAGCAAAACCACATAAGCCTTCTCTATGTAGTTATTTATTAAGAATTGAGAACCTGATTGCCTAAGATGGTAAGGATCCAAACAATTCATCTGATTACCACTTTGCCATGAATAAATGACTGGAGAAAGTGCCATTTTTAAAAAATTTGTTTTGCATTATGATTACAATTCTTCCTAACTGAGACATGTGGCAGAGATGTATTTGTTGAAGGGAATAGTTAGTTGCTGAACACTCTATTTAAGAAATAATTGATGCTAAACAAAGATTAATGTGTTCTTGCTTATGAATTGTTGAGCTAATGTCTAGTTTGAGTAACAGCATGTATGTGTGAAAAACTTCTCTGGGTTAGAACAAATGTACATCTACTGCAGTATCTTTGGTCTTAGAGTGTTAAGGAAGATTGCAAAAGAAGCAAAAGCATGTAAGATTCCTCTAATATACTTTTTCTTTAGTGATGTTTGTCTCAGAGACTGCTTCTCTTTAATAGCTCTTGATGGATGCTTCACTCATAGATTTGATTACTTTAACCCATGTGAAATTAATGTCTATAACATTCTGTTTCAGAGACATTTACAGTGTAATGAGTCCTGGACAGAAGTGCTATCTTTTTTTCCTTCATTGTGCGCACCTTCTTGTTAGTTTATTTAATTCTTGCACCGTAAGAAACCATGAACAACTGTTTTATATTCCTAGTCTCTGAAACACTTTTTTTCCCCTTAAGTTGATGACTTACCTTTGTAGTCATCAAATCACAATCATTTAGCAGTTTCCTGCATGGAAAAGCTCCCACATCTTTGGTAATTCTTGTGTTTTTCTGTTTGTGTTTTATTTGTTTGTTTGGTTTTGGTTTTGTTTTTTTCTCCCAAGTTTTACTACAAGTTTTTTACAGAGGGAGGGACAAAAAGCAGTCAAGTTACTCATGCAACATGGCATATGCATACTATGCATACAGTGGCATAGTAATGCTTTTCTTTTTGAGTACCAGTCTTTGCTTAATAATTCCTTTTATTGTCATATATTTTCAGGACTGAGTACATGTTTTCATAAAACTGCAAATTACACTTTAAAGGTCTCTTGCCTAAACAATGATAACTAGTTTAGAGACCATCACTCTGTAAACAAGATTTCGCACTTTTTTTTATTTCCTTCATGTAATATTTTGAATACTTAATTAAGTATATTAAATTTGACATACCAGTATCACAAGTAAGGTCTTCAAATAAACCAGCTTTTAAGTTTGCTACCTAAACTACCTGATTGTTTTGCATAAATTCTGTCCCAGAAAATTTTATCACTTTATTTTCTTTCCAATTCTGAATGATATTGAACAAGTAATTGAACATGTGAGTTCCAGTGGATGCCCAGGTGGAACTGATGACTTTTCTTTCAAAAGAGACCTGAAGAAGAGAGATTATTTCAAAGTGAAAGAAGATCATTTCACAGTCCATGACAAGATCTGATGCCCATTTTTAGTGAAAAGATAGATCAGAAAATACTTTGAGTAAGACTGTAGTATACAAGCCCAAAGTGCTAAGAATCATAGCTTAATCCAGTCAGTCTTTAGGTTGTCCTTTAACCTTTGTGCTGATCTTCTTATATACATAGCCCACCGCTTTGATCTTAGGGAAATATACCAAGTATGCAAAGCTGAGAGCAGAATACCCACAGTCTTTGTTCTAGGAATATGTCACCATGTTCAACACGAAGTTATGGACCTTTTCACAAACATTTATTCTTAGGAAGAGCAAAACACTGCTCGGTAAATAACAAAAGTTAGAAGCCTCTATACAGTCAAGGAACAGAGCCTACCTTCAGTTATACTTGCTTTCTCTTTCCCTCTGTGTCAATAGTCACTTCAGCCAGTTGATAGATTTTTTTTTTTTTTTTCAGAATCTCTGTCATTCTAAAACTGCCCTCATTTGTACTTACATGTATGTTAAAGATTTGTGTGAGGAGCTGTTTTGTAACTGTAGTCTGCAGATTTTAGGGAAATCTTGAGTAACAGTTGCATGGACACCTTTTTGTGTGTGTGTGTGTGTGTGTTTGTGTAAGTATGGTAGTTCTGTAATGGTTTAGGCTTTCTAACTACATTTGAAGTTCAGCTAATTTAATCCTGAACTACTATTTTAGAATACTTTCCTCTTGTTCTGATGGAACTGGATGAGTTTTTTACAAAATGGGGTTTTATAAACTCAGGACAAGTCCAGAGATCTTAAATGTTTAGAAATTCTATTACCATTCTGGGGAAAAAAGCTTTTGAAATTTGAAAGGGAACTGGAGGTGCACAGTAAATAAAATTGGCAAATTATTATATTTATAAACTGAAACCTTCATGCATAAAACTATGAATTATCAGGGCTGTCAACTCTCCTCTTAAAATTCCCATTTCATTATTGATTAGTTCCAGAAATACTTCCTAGATTGAACCACCACATTTTAAATGTTTCATTTGAGGTAACTGCAAGTATGCAGTATTGATGTTCATAATCTGTATTTGCAATAAGCAGGAGCATTAAATTTGGATCTATATGAGTAAAATTACTTGAAAATATTTATGCTAACTCCTAGCATTTAGATAAAATGTTTGTACTTGAACCAGTCATGTGCAAATACAGCAAACATAAATAAATTGATTTTTGCATAATTTTTTTTTTGTTAGACAAATTCAACAACATATTCTACAATAAATAAGGTCAAAACCAATTATCACTGTTACTTCACTGAATTAACACTTCCATGTTCTCTGGATAGGAAAGCTATATTTAACACCTAACTTCACTTCCTGTGAAATTTGTTTTCAAGAGAAAAACAGAAAGCATTAGGAGTAATGGAATAGATACTTTTTTGTGTGTTTTTCCTGATTCACATTACTGACTGTTCTTACCCAAATACCATTTTTATTAATTTATTATCATATATGCAGTTTGCAATATACAATAAAAGCATAGCTCATAAAAAATTGGTTCTGTGCCTATTTTTCAATAATATAGTGTTATGGTTGTTTTATTTTGTTCATCATTATGACTGCATTGCAAACAGATGGTCTAGATTTACAGATGTTTTGAGGTTTGATTTAACTATTCAATTGTCAGTCTGAAAAACAGAATAAGGAAGCATTCTCTGATCATGTTTATCATAAGGTACTTTGGAATATGCCATAGTTCTGCAATGATGGAATTTTTGCAGACTACTGAAAAGAGCACATTAGATAATAGTTGAAGTATTATGTCCTCTGCTTCATAGTGATTTAAGACATTCTACAAAAACAAGGAATGGCAAAAATTCATAGCATTTTGGATATTGTATCAGTCAAGCATTGGATATTTATGTTGTGTGCTAATTAAAAATAAGTAAGTTATCTTTAAACTAACTATTTTAGATAAAAAGTTGAGGTTTTGGCAGCACAACACATTGTTTACATGATCTAATGCACAGCAATCTGCAGCAGGAAAGGCTACTCCTAACTAAACAAGCCATTTTGGATATCTTTAGACTCCACAGTGAACCCACTTTGAGCATTTGATTACTAAGTTTTTCTGAGATCCTGTGTTATTCAGTGAGGCAGCCAGAATTTCAATTGTTTACACTGACAGTAACTAGAAAGTAGGTAAATGATCACACCGGTGACAAGAGTGGCTGAAGAGACAAAGTACATAAAGAGACAGTTTAATACAGTGATGGATAGAGGCTGAAAGAATTTTTCTAAGCAAAAAGATGTAGAAGAGTCTATAACTGGCAAACACTCTCTCAGAATCTAAAACTGAAAGCCATGATCCTTGATCATTGGTCTTGGCTGCCATCAATTAATCGTGGAGTCCACTGCAGAAGTAGTGAACGATGCTTGTAGAAAGACAAGAAGCTATCTCAGGTCTTAGGCCTACAGTTTCTTAGGTCAGTTTGGAGATTTGTACACGCTGAAGATCTAAATCCATGCAAACTGGACTTTCAGTACTTCTAGATGGTGGCTTTTTATTGACATTATCCTTTTAATATAATTAAGTTAATAAAAGGAATTTGTTTCAACTTTACTTGGCTTTTTGTTACTGCATTATGAAGTAAATCTTAATTATATTTGCACATATGCCTTGGTGTTCTGTCTTATTCGATAAAGAGAATGGAGAATGAATCATAAATATAGCGCAAAAATAGCTTTTGTCTGTTAAAACTTTTGCATCTTTTATCATTGGTGCTGAAAGGTGTTTAGTGAACAAGACAGATAATTACAGTAAGAAAAAAAGAAAACTAATGGTAAACAAATGTAGGGTTTTAAGTGGAAAAATTGCCTTTACTTTTGCATCAAAGCTCCTAACTAGTGTAATGTATCAAACTAATAGTTCATTCAATGTAGATTAATTGTTTAGCTGAACATGGTTGCATATTTCCAATGTTCAGGATAAAGGATGCATTTGCAGAGGTTCTGAGTACTCTTAGATGCAGCTGAAGTAAACTGAAAGTGTACTTTGAACAAATGAAATGATATCCAGACAAAGAGTAGTATCATGTTGGGAGCCTAGGCCTCTTGAACACTTCGGACAGTTTAACCTTTCTTTGCCTGACTTCCCATACCCTTTTTCTGTGATGTCAGTATTTTATTGCTCCCTAGACTCACACTGAGACATGAAGTCATGCTGGCAGTTTGTAAAACATGTAGCTGTCCCTTCAAAGCTCTTGATGAAGACTTGAGGGATACTGTTAAGAGCTTTTCAGAAATCCCGCTGGGCTAAATGAACTGGATCACCTTTGCCTTTTGTAACCTTTACCGCTACCATTAGTAATTCAGATTTGTCACAGACTACTTTATAGCTAGGATTATTGAATCGCAGAACATGTCAGAGGGGAATTCTGGCAGGCACTTGGCCAAGCTCCTTTAGTCGTGTTCAAATTGTGGTCTACCTGAATCCTTGTTTGTAAAGCTGGTTTCTGGCCAGCTGAATCTCTGTATTTTTACATGGATTTACTGTCATTTGTCTTGGTAGAATTTCACAATTTGTCAGCCCATACTTTCTGCTTATAAAGACCTCTCTGAAGGGCAGAGGTATGCCTCCTGATCTGGTGAATTTGATGCCAGCTGCAAGGTTTCTCAGGGTGCATTTTGTCCTGTCATCCAAGTCGCCAATGAAAACAGTATCAGCCCAGTATTGAAACCAATTGTAGTGAGCTGACCCTTGATGTGTAAAATGCTGACCATGGCCTTTTGAACCTGAAGGTATGCTATCCACACTTCCCTAGCTGGGCCCTAACAGTGTTGTGAGTGACTGAATCAAAACCTTGATAAAAGAAAGTGATGTTCTTTACTGGCTTTTTTTAACCATACTGCTCATCATTTCATAAGAAACTAGTTCAGGCCTAAATTCATGTGTATACCGTGCAAAATGTTCCCTACACACTCTCTAGGAAATCCTCTGATGTTAGTGTAGTCTGTGTCTGTCTTTGCAGCCTGAAAATTTGTTGATGTTGTATTTTAAAAACCTTTTTATGAAACTATCATTCATTCATTACCAGACTATTTAAATTTACCATGATCATGGGATATATAATTTGAATGTATTTATTCAAAGTTCAAAAAATTAACATACAGTTTTATCATATAACACCATTCGTAAATACTATGTGTGCCACTGTTTTAATGGAAAACATTATTTTCAACTTCATGGCATTCCTTCTTGAAAATTTCTAATTTGTAGTACTGGGTGAACCTTGTGCTGGTGGTGTGCTAAACATTCATAATTGGTCTTATAATGAATCATTATCAACTTTATTCCTTATTAGATTCCCTGTGAGGATTTAGAAAATTATTATATAATCCTCTCATATGTTTATTGGTACTTATCAGCCTTTTGTACATTCTTCAAATTGAAAAGTGTTTGTTTGAAAGTAGTCATCACGGTTTAGTATTTGTCTTAAAGTTTTTCAGATGTTTTAAAGAAAAGTACCATCAGTGGTTCAGTCAATGAATATAGCTGATAACCGAAGTGTCACTGTGAGAAGGTGTCCTTTAGAGTTGCATTAATCCTGAGTATTGGACTGTTTATTTCATTCTTGGTTTTTTCAGTATCACCTCTTAGCCCTATTAATATTTAGCTAGAACCATATTTACTACATGAATTTCAGTTATTCCCCATTAATATAGAATGTAAGGGCAAAATTATGACTGAGATGTTTGTGAACATTAAGAAAAGAAAGTCTGTTACCAGTAGTTTATGCTCACTAATCAGCAGCTTTCACAACAGCTGCAATTTTGGAGAATCCTGGAAATTAAAAGCTGTTAAAAGTATCCAAGGGAGAAACTGAATACAAACTAGGTTTTTTAGTGACTGAATTTTTGTGGCAGAACTTCGGTTTGAATTTCACTGCTGATATAGCTTGTGGAGAATACTTGGTCTTCTGTTTGTCAGATGAGTAACAGGGGACCTAGAGAAGGTCTCTTTCCCAGAAAGGTGAAGGCTGACAAAAGCCTAATGCAAATGGTGATGTCCTGTGAAGCTGAAAGAAAGAGAACTTTTCTAGAAATTTCTGAAAACTTTATTTTAAAGTTTAAATCTTAATCTGCAATATGCATTGGCTTGTTCTATGCATGACTGAGAAGATAAAACTGTGAAACTGCACAGTCTTTGATGGGATGCTGGGAAAGCTCATATATCAGCTAAGGGAGTGTTCCAGAGATGTCAGGATTTGACACTGTAGACAGCAGAATGCCATTCCAGATCTTGGCAAAAAGCTACACAGAAAGATCAGAAAAGAGTGGTTTCTAGAATCTTTGTTTTACAGAAGTTTAGAAGACCAGGCTCTGGGTCCATAGCAGATGACCTATACATGATACACATGGAGAGACCCAATCACAAATATTGATATGTTTGATACACCAATGTGAAATTCTGAGTAATTTTTAGTATTAATTTATATTGGCTAGTGTATTTTGATTAGTGATTTGAAAAACAACTCTTTTTTTATCTTGGAAGAAATTGAAAAGTCAGTAGCAGTAGAAGACAATCTGGTTAATATTTCCATCCTTAATTGTATATACTTCTGCTGTTTTGAAATCAAATTATAGTCTGGTGTGTAAAGAGTGTATTGCTGCTTAGATTAAGATCTAAATCTTAACAAAATATCTGAGATAAGTGGTTGGATGCAAAAATAAAGTGCTCACTGGCATGATTTCCCTGTTGTTCAGACTAGCACACTTCCTGGAATATACAGCTCCCATCTTCCAATATATGAAGAGATGTGCATTCAGGAATAGATGCAACTTGCCCAGAATTGATGCAGGATGTGGTAAGAGTGCATTCCTGCAAATTCTGACATGTTAACACACTAAATTGGGCCTCAATTTGGCTGCCAAGCCATGACATAACCATGAACCCTCCCAATCTCAGCTCCCCCAGTGATGAAGCCAAATAAAGTAATATCAGATGTAACAGAAACCAGCCGATGCTCATTTCAGTATCTAGAGCTATTGCATAAATAGTATATCTGAATATTTTTAAGAAGGGACAAGAAGAACTAACAGAATCAGTGGATGTGAGTAGTGATATAGAGAAGCAAAAGGGGAAGAAGGGTTAGGAGAAATAAAAGCAGATGAGAATAAGAAGAGATGAAAGAAAAGAGTGGGGAAGAAAAAAGCAGAGGCTATTCTAAATGCATCTGAGATTCTTTGTAGTGATTTTCTGCAGGGAAAGCAGCTAGAAGAAAAAGCAAAGATTTATTAACAGTGTTTAAATGCAAGTAAATCAGAGAAGCTGCCAAAATATAATTTTAAATATAATTTTATAATTTTAAATCTAACAATCTGTGTAAGGTTGTGTATCAGTATAAATACAATGAGCATTTTTTTGTGTGATTATTGATTTGCAGATAAACACGGAGGTCATAGGATGCCATCTTCCTTGTTTTCCGTGTATGAATTGTCATTTTTATGTATTCTTTCTCTTTTCCTGAAGAGAAATGCTTTTTGAAGCTATTATTGAAAAGTAATCCTTTTGTCTTTTGAGTGGAACAGATGCCATCAAATAATAAGTATTTTTGAAGCATTTCCATGGGGAAAAGTATCTTGGTTTTAAGAGTTTTATCTACCTTGATGAATTCCACTTTAGTTGGACTATTTAGAACCATTGCTTAGGCTGCTCACAGCTGCCAGTGCATCCCATTTGTGGAAATCTGTATCTTGATCTGACCTCTTTGCATTTCTTTCTCACTCTTCTCTGAGGTTTTTGTTGCCAGTTGTTACAGATTCTGGTTTAGCAGAGCAACATCCAGTGCTTTCTTCAGGAGGATCCTTTTTTTTCTGTCTACATAATACTAAAAATGAAAAGTAAGCTACTAAATTTATAAATAACCTAAAACTCAAATGAATAAATGCAATTTTGTTAGTAATTCTTTTTATTTTCTTGAACAAATGAAAGCACACTGATATTTAACTGAAGAAACATAAGAAAACAAACAAAATAAAGATTTTCAGTTAAACATTTTCTGCCCTACTAACTAAATATAATTATAATCTGAAGAGAGGGATATTTGTGCAATCACATATATGCTTGTGATGCAAGATCAATGACATACTCAGCTTAGGGCTTCAGGTACCTTTCTCTGTTTTTCAAAGTGTAATGAATATATTTACAGGGACTGTGGAAGCAAGCGTACCTTTCTTTACTTTCTCCCATATGTTCTGTCACTGTAGTAGTCACCATTTCCAGAATCTACAAGAAAAATGGTTGAAATATATTTTAAAATATATCTTTCTGGTGTAGATAATTTCCAGTGTATAAAAATGTGTCATGAGAGAGTTGGTGAAATGCACAGAAGCCGACAGGATGCATATAAGTATCAATTTTCAGAAACTTGGTGATGTGCATAAGTTGGTGTTAATGTGATGTTATAAACAAAACTACAGAGGTCTGGAAATGCTGCATTACATTTTGCAAAAATGAACAATGTTACTTCCCAAGAAGAAATAGGATAAGCCATGTAAATAATGACATGAAAAATTTCTTTCAACCTAACCAACTTCCAAATTTTTTCAGTTAGTATCTTTTTTCTATTTTTTCCTCTTTTTTTTTTTTTTTAATATGCCTTTTCAATCCCTCTTCTATTTTTTTTTCTCTTTTGTACGTCTTTCTTAAATACCTTTCTCACCACCATTGCAAAGACATGGCATAGCAATTTTGGAAGATGTGAAGTTCAGTTATGTGCATCTAAAAATATTAACTTCAGAAACTGAGTATTCCACAAAAAAGTTCTGAGACTAAATTTAACATCCCATCAATGTTGCATGAATACTTGATAATATTGCTTTCTGCTGTTATAGTTTTTAAAAACTGAGACATTTCAGTCCAATTCTGAAACAGTTGTTATTAACAATATGTTGGCATAGCAAGAACTGGTTTTCTATTTCAAAGAAAATATCTGAAGCTCAAGGGCACCCAGTATTTTTTTCCTGTCGATGTCAGTGTTGTTGCAGAGAGTCATCTTATTCTCCATATTCTGAACAAAGCCACTCATTCTCTGCTAAGTTTACAGTGGATACAAGTGCAAAGTGTTGGTTTGAACACTAAATGAGAAAATTGGTTGCGAGTCAATGAGCTTTTTTGAAATTCTAATTAATCTCTTTTGAAGTATATATGATTATATTGCTCTCTGATCTGCTATATTCTCATTTTTGCTTTATTTTTGCACAGGTAATTTTTTAACACATGCTCTTCTTTTATCTTAAAATAATAAAAAAAGAGATTTTACTGGATTATTAAAAAGTAAGAACAGGTCTGTTTAAGAAAATTTATCAGAAAATGTTGTAATGCTATGGATGCCCAGTCATTATTCACGTGTCCATACAAATGATCAGACATGTAAGATGTCCTAGCTGTGGGTGTGATATCATCACATATCAGGACAGATATGATTGGAATAGGTCATTTGGACTTTTCATAGTTTTTGGACTGCTGCGGTTTCTGTTATTTTAGAATGGGATCTAAGTCTAAAAATGGCAGTAGGTTATTGGGATATTAATTCTTCATTTACTCTGAGATTCCCTTCTAAACACACTTTTAACTTTTGCACCAACTTTATTGGCTAGAAATATATTGTTGTCTAACTTGGAATATTGAGTCTATAAAAGTTATGAGTTTATATATACACACAAACCTAAGATGTCATATCTGACTGCTTTCAGATCAGCAATTCCAGTAACATGCATCAAATCAAATGTTAACACACCACAAGAACTTTGAAATTTCCCTTAGGATTCACTGAATGGAGCATGAAATCAGTTACAGAACATACTGAGAGGATATGTTAAGGTTGGGCAGGCAGTTTCAGTCTGCTGAGATGATGGTAAAAACAAGAGAGAGAGAGACTTATTATTTACCACTTTGTTTACCTTCTCTTCAAGAGATGTAAATGCATAAAAGCTGGAATTCCATTCTTTTTCATAAGAAGAAAGAACTAGTCTGCCAATCAAGATTTGCAATGTTTGTGTTGTTTTGTTTATCCCTAATATATAGTCTGTGAGAAACAGGCTGTTGACATTATGGGAGTAGATTACTGATTTTTTCTCTGCAACAGAAGACTTTGAAGCCATATAGATCAGGAGTTGACTTTCTTGGCCTATGTTTTCCTCTAGACTGAAAGAGTTCTCATAACAATTGAATGGTCTCTGCAACTTCAAAGGGTTCTCATAACAACACAGTCTGTAGGGTGAACTCTTTATCTGCACTACTGTAAATATTGTTAACATATATGGTAGTGATACTTTTCAAAACAGGCTCAGGTTTACCCTGTATTCCTGTAGTACTGATACAAGAATATTTGGCAAAAACTAATGCATATAGAGATTTCTTTATATTTTCCAAAGTGACTTTAGCCAGATTTGAGTGACATATCTTTACAGGTTTCTTATTCTATATATTTCCTGTCCATTAAGTAATTCTTCAGCTGTCTGATCTGGTTCAGGTTTGATACAAAGTAACCATGATACAATTGTCAGTTGAGAAACCCCAC
This sequence comes from Poliocrania exsul, assembly GCA_035041345.1. Taxonomy (NCBI): domain Eukaryota; kingdom Metazoa; phylum Chordata; class Aves; order Passeriformes; family Thamnophilidae; genus Poliocrania; species Poliocrania exsul. The sequence goes on along the minus strand of JAWWLZ010000139.1, from coordinate 32,425,482 downwards.
AAATGTATTTGGATTTTCAGTCAGTGCTTCTAATACTGCACTTCTGGCAATTCTGATCTCAAATAAGATGCAGCCCACAGCTTCATGGAAACATTCTGTGTTTCTGTATTTAATGACAAGGAAGCCTTAAAGAATCGACAACTCCTCAAATATCCATGAACTGTGCTTCTGAACTATTTTTTAATGATCCCAGTACCCTGAAGAGCAAGTGAAAGTATATGTTTTATTAATTTTTATAAAGACTTCAGTGAATCAAAATAGGGCATTTTGCACTCCTTTATAACTTGAGTCCTGTTGAGTGCTTTGGACTGTGCAGATTTGCGAGAAGCATAAGGTCTTGGGGAGGAGTTTGATTTAATGGACATAGCAAGTGAGATTAATTTAATTAAAAAAAGAATTAAATTTAAAACATTTATAATAAACTCTGAGATTTTGCTTAGCTCTATCAGTTTGTGAATTTGAAATTAAAACAAAGTGATTATCACTGATTTTTATAACGATTGCCATCATTAACATTTTTTAAAAAACTAACATATTTGTAGTATGTGAGCAATGGCATTCAGAGAAATCCTATTAAAAGCAATTAAAAATACCAGAAGGGTAAAATTATTTTCAGGTAGTACACACTGTTTGTTAATTTAACTGCATTGTAGTTCATTTACTTTTTTAATGAAAAATGTTAAAATACCCTAAATTATGTTCCCTTAATTTACTTAATGAACTTAAGCTTTCTTTCTTTAAAGAAAACTTAGAAATCACATTTACTGGAGTATTTCCATGTAAAATTATGAAACATGCCTTCACACTATAAAAATTTTTGTATTGGCTCCAGGTCCAGCTAGTCTAGTGCTTTCTCTCCACATGAACTGAAGTTGATATCTAAAGAAGCATAAGAATCATAACATTATAATTTGCTCTTACTCTCCTAAGCATTTGTGTAATCTCTTCCTGTACATGTAAGCTTCTGAAATCCACGAAAGCCTTTGGAAAAGATTTTTTTCAGATCTGTCACTTCAAACATGAAAATTACTGTCCTTGGTTGCAAACCTGGCCTCCCACTTACTTATTTTGATGGCTTTCCAGTCTTAGAGGAAACAATAAGGTATCCATACTTTTTCCAGCATTTCCATGACAGCCATGATTTTGTTGACTTCTGCCAAAGTTCTCTGCATGACTTGTTTTGTAAAATAAGTGTAACCTATCTGATAGTTCTTCTGTATTTAAACTGCTTCATACCCTTGTCATGCTTTTCTTTCCTCTATGCTTTTACCTCTTTTGCAGAGGACAGAGAGCTGTATTTGGTATTCATGTGGACAAATCATAGAGCAAAATTATGTGGGTTTTTTTTTTGCTTTTAGTTCCTTTCTAAAGAATTACTAGTCACTGATTTGAACTTTTCTCTGCTAGAGAGGACAGAGTTGATAAAGCTTCTTATCAAACTCTGCTGTTTCTCCCCAGACAACTCAACTTATAGCTCATTGATCTAGACTCAAAGGATTGCTTTCACTGTTGTTTAATGCTTTTCCCTCCTGTTTAATTTATCTACCATTTTATTGCTCGAGTTCTCAGTTTCATAAAGTCCCTGAGCTACTTCTTACAGCCTAAGAAGTAGTTCTTACTACTTCAAAGAACCATTAAATCATATAGACTTTGCTTCAATGGTAAGAATTTTATTAGTGCACACATCTAGAAACCTTTGTTAGATACAATCATCTATAATTTATTTAGTAATTTGATTTACTTCAGATGATTTTTAAGAACTTTCTTAAAAGATATTTGCTTATGTAGTAATTTTTGGCCCTAAGAAAATCAAAGATGAAAGCTGTTTCAATATTAAAAGAATTTGATGCCAAGTTCACTGAAGCAAGATGTCGTCAGCTGATATAGTCTACTTTCTACTTTTAAAACCTGAAGCATTCTTAGTGTTTCTAGCTGTTTGAATAAAAAATACTCTATGCTTATTAGTGGAAACAGAAGCCATGTTCGCTTTGCATTTGTCTTTCAGAAAAGCTGTAAGTTCACACATAAAATAAACATTTCCTATGATGACCTACCAATCCCTCTTCATTAAATCTCATTGACAAGTACACTAAATAAAGGCAAAAAATATTATGTATTCTTTCATGGGTTCTGATAATATTCTTATGAAACTAGTTTGTACAGGATTTCCTAAAAACACGAGTGATTACAATGTTATATTTTCAACAAAAAGTCTTTTTCAAGTCTCTAGTCAGCAAAACCAAAAGATGAATAACTGATAATTATAATGGTAAGAGCTTTCAGTTTTGAGTAACCATATTGCTGTAATACAGAACTAGAATCCTCTGATACTCTGGGCATAATGCTGAAAATAAGACTTGAATTTTAATCCAGGCTCTGCAGCTAAAACATTAAGGAGTTGTGAAAAAGTTATTTATGCCTTTTTCATTCTTTTTATTCTTGTTTATATTTGTTTTGTTAAATGATTTAGGGAACAGAAGGCCCTCTTTACTGGCATAAGAACCTAGAGAGCAGCCACTCATGAACCATGTTCTGTTGCTTTTTATACTGAAATATTCTACTAAATATGTGAATAATATGTTTACAAGTTCAAAGCAGAAGATACAGCAGAAAGTGACAAAATTAGTCATACTAATGGTGATGTGTGCTGATTTTAAAATTGCTGTAAAAGAACAGTAAAATGACACTGATGAAAAAGCTTTGTTATGTCAATTTGAGGAAAGTGGGATCAATGCCAGAAGGGGAAAAGGCACATTACCTAGTTTCATTTCAGCTATTTCAAGCCACCAAGTAATGTTATCCATTAAGTACAGATCTTACTGTAATTCATGAACAAAAAGCTTCTTTGCATGGTTTTAAAGATTTTTTTATTTTAAATTAGGTTTGAAATAGGTAAACCATGTAAATACAAGCTTGATGTCTTAAGTTTAAATAGCTGGTATCATTTGGCATAATATTCAATGGTATAGACTCTGAAGAGTGTTTTGTGGCTGCTATGAATAAATACATAGAAGTCATAAAAGTAAATAAGATGGTTCAAATTGCAAATATGTTAATGGGATTAATTTTACCAAGGTAGTCTACATTTGAATAAGATCTTCCTCCTTTAAAATATAATCAATTATAAAGTGATGCACAAACTATAAATGTGACATCTCCTCATGCTTTCAAAACCTTTTAGTCAGAGTGATATTATGACTCTTCTTTACTCATCCTGATACAGTAAGGAACAGCTTTGTCTCAAGAAGTTTCATATGCCTCAGTGTTTCTCTTTCTAGTACCCTGATTTGGTATTCTAAGATCACAAATTAGTTTTATGATTGTGTTCAGACCCCTACACACTATTCTGGGCCATTAAAGGAGTTGGAGATTAGATTTTTCATGTATAGGGAAAGAACTGAAGCAGCCCAGCTTCTACTTTTAACTTCTTCAAAAAACTCAAATCCAAGTAAAACAACTCTTTTCATCAATGTGCTAAATTTAAAGCATCAAAATGTTCCGTTAGGTACATTGAAAGTACTTAGGATTAAGGAAACAGAAATGTTGTCAAACTGCACAGCTACCACTGTCTTTTGCCTAACAGAACCCTACCCCTCTGCTATGTTTTAAAAGTCCAATAGTATCATTTTATCTGTTGACTTACAAGAATATTGATATAGCTTAACTTAGAATGACAACCCAAGATGTATGACTCTTGAAAAAGTAATTCTTAAATTAAAGTTCCATTATTGATTTATTCCTATTGCTGTATGGATATTTTTGCAAAATGTCAGCTTTGAAAACTTCTTTTGCCTGCCTTTCTCAATTTAATTACTATATATTGGTCAAACTGAGAAAATTGAAGCACTTATGCTCTATACTAATTGATCATAATTTGCAGCATTGTAATACCTTCCACAAAGTTATTTCTGCTTAGTTGCTTTTGATTGAATTGGTCAATAAATTTTAAAACATTTTCTAAAGAGAGCTGAGGTTGGAGCTAAAAGCTTTATATGTGAAGACACTCACTGTGTTTGTCTTCATGTCTTTTAGATTGCAAGCTATTTAGGGAAAGCTATCTGAATGCATTGTCTATATCTTCCAAAAATGCTTGTCTGTGGGACATGTAACTGAGATGAACAAATACTTTAAGCTTAAAAACAAAAGTAACAATGGTGTATATAGTAGTGATGATATGACTTTTCAAAACAAAGCATACCTCCAAAACCAAAAGGTGTCTGATAATTACTAATTTCATTTGTTGGTTCATTTGATGTCATTTTGCATTTTATTTCAGTAACTAATTAAGATATTTTAGAAATAGATCAGAAATATATTTGTATTAGAAAGTATTTAGAGATTTGTAATAGAAAAACTGTTCTTAATTTGGTCTAGTTTTGACTGAAGGATATGTAAAAGTAGGTCTATGACATAGATTCTAGATAACTAAAGAGAAGTAATGAGAACAGAAGTGCTTTCATAATTTTCAGTAAAGCACTTGGTATGATTACACATTAGAATCTGTTTAGTCAACTAAAATCCTGGGAGTTGCAATGATAAAATGAATAAGGAGCTGGCTGAAAGGGAGAAGATATAGGTTCAATTAAATGGGAAGATACCACTTTAAGAAGGAGTTATTATTGAAGTTCTCCAGAGACCACCTGGAAAACAAACTTATTTAATGCTTGGACCTGGATAACCTTGAAGCCTGACACATTAAAAGTGATATGAAAGTTAATTCTGCAAAGTACAAGATGTTTTACTTGGTTAATAGTAAAAAAGTATACTTTAAACTAAGACGTAACCCACTACAAAGAGCAGATTAGAAGAAAGTTGTGTGGACCTGTCATTCAAAGGGCAATGGTGAGGAACCAGATGAGATCAGTGTGAAAATGGCAATTGCATTCTACAGACTTATTGACTGAAGTCCTGCAGGAAAAGATATGGATTAGTTGACACATTGCACTTCATTAATGCTAAATATTGTGTACAGTTTTCTCTCATGTGTTTTAATGTGTTGAATTTAAGCTGGATCAAATATAGTGATAACTTCAGTAATAAAAAACATGGTGGGAGGAAGCAGAACTTGGCTCAGGCCCATTAAGCAGGATGAAGAGTAGGGGAGTTTGCTGAATGTTTGCAGTAGCCAGGGAATTTGTCAAACCCTTTCAACCATTTAATACACATTCCTCAGCCAATGCACAAATGTCTTATATTTAAATAATTAGTTTTGTTTTGGTTGACTTATTTTGTTTCTTTGTTTGTTTGCTTGCTTTGTGAGTTTTGTTTGAGTTTTGTTTGTTTGGGTTGTTTGTTTTAGCTGGATGGTTTTGGTGAGGTTTTTTTGTGGGTTTGTTTTTTAAAATCTTGGATACTTTTGAGCCTCTTCAGAAAGAGTTCCTTTTCCCTGCTCAGCGCTAAAGTTTTAAAATGTCTTCCCAATAGCTTTCACCCCTTTTGTCCTATTTTATAATTGCCTCATTTTATGTTATTTCCAAACAGATATTTTTACACAGCTCTCTGCTGTCTACATCTCCTAGCTGTACTTCTAACTTTTATTTAAATGATTGGGTTGTTTGGTGTTTTTTTGTTTGCATTTCTCTCCTTTATCTGAAAGAATGTATCCAGTACTTTTATAATTAAGAATCAGGGATTCATGTCAGATGTCAGATTGATATTGCATCTGGTGGAATTGCAAACAAGCTCACTAATTCATTATACCATAGTAGAGCATTCACACTGCTGATAATGGCAAGCTATAAAAGGTAATATCGACTGGCTACTTATATAGAATATTACTGCTCTGTAACCAACAATATCCACATTTAACTTTTTGCTTGTTGGTGCTGTCAGTAAACAGAATTAATTTCACTTGCAATTTTTGTAAACCTTTCCTCTCCTTTTTCATTTAAAATTAAATGAAAAAAGAGAGGAATATGTGTGAATAAGCTTCAAATAATTATGATTGGTCTACAAAGGGTAAATGGATACAAAAGTATGAGTCATCCTAGTTGGGGATATGTCTCAGTGACATGACATCATTATCTGTCAAAAAATTATTTGCTCTTAGAACCAAGTTTATTTCTTTCAAGGAGGAAAGAAGAGATGGTCAGTGAATCATGTAGTTCCTGGGCCTATCTTGAGTGTTTCCAATGGAATGTCGTGGAGCCAGGATCTGAGAGAGGTGATGCTCTGTGCATATGAGAGCTTTTTGCTCAGACCAGACTGTTCCTCCCCCAGCAGTGTTTGCCTCTTTCACCAAGGGTGTAGATAGTTAATGGACAGGGATTTTCAGGGAGTGACTTGTCACAAAGCATCAGGTAATACCCTGTAAGCTTAGGGCTTTTTGGGTTGGGTGGTACTTTTTTTCCCCCAATAAGAAGAAAACATGTATGATAGCTTCCCCTTTAGAAAATAAGAAAAGCTGTAATGTAACATATAACTTTTTTCCTATGAATTAATAACTTAAAATATATGTAATTTTATAATATATGAAGTTTTTTTACATAAATGTTGTTCAGTATTTTGCAGGAAATGCATAATTCTAGTGCATTTATTCGTGTAGGATTTTTTCATAACTTTTAAGTAATATGCAACATCAGTGCATTGACCAGTTCCAGGTAGTACAACTGTTTCTTCCTTTTGCAAAATTTTGCATTTGTCTGGTTGATTACAATATGAGCACGAGATAGCAGTTGAAAATGTCACGTAAATATATTGTATTGAAAGCTGAGAATTTGTAAAGAAATTCTTAGGGAATTCCTATGGCAAAATGAGTGTTGTTATGCATCATCATCACCATTGACTTTGAAATCCTGTAGAATTTAAGTTGTCTGTTACAGTTTATCATGTGAAGCTTAACAGTTTTCATAGAGGGCCTTGCAACACCAGCTGATTTCATGATCACTACTTCATGCTTATAACTGAATAGTGACTTCGAAAAATACAGATAATTACCACTTTATAAATGGAATAGCCGAATACTTATTTACTTTTTTAGATCTTTGCATAGTGAACTCCGTAAAGAGGCAAAATATGTGTACTATTACTTGGCTACCAGTTTTGAATCATTCAGTAACCATGCGGTTCTCTCTCAATAAGTCTGCATAAGTGTCACTGAAGAACCATCTCCTGTAACTCAGAAGTGCTTCTGAGGATGCAGTAGGTTTAAAAATCTATAGTAAATAGCAGAATAGTCAATTTAATGAATAAATATTCCTTTTCTTAGTGTAACACATTTTGTCAGGTAATGCATCTAGTTAAAAAAAGGTCAATCTCATTTGGGCATGTCTGGTGGGCACTGCCACTTTCATTTTGCATCACAGAGCATTCTTTCTAAAAGAGAAAAGAATCAGAGTGGGATCTCTTTGAATTTAAATACAAACTTATTATTTTTAATCACATTTTTGCACAGTTGAGTTTAATTATTGAACAGCAAAGCTTATTTTCCTGAGGATATTAATATGCTTTTCTAATGCTTGCACTTTAGAGGGAAATGTTATGCACTATTACTTTTATGAGGCTAAAAAGAACCTATAGAGGATCTTACCTTCCTTATAGATTCCTGCTTTGCTATAATGAAAGGATTGTCTCTCTTATATGAAAGTATTTTGATAATTAAGAAATAATAGATACGTGATGTCTTTTGTAGTTTACTTAAAGAATGAAAGATAAAAAATGTGTAGATTTTTCATGCTTTAGCAGCTGAATGGCAAAATTGCTATTTGGGTGATCTTCAATTCCTATATGGCTCTTTTGTCTAATATGAGAAAATCCTTACAAATATGGAATTTTGATATCTTATGTTTAATTAGGCACATCTCAAGTGACAAAGCCAACTCTCAGCTGATCAGCTGGTAACCTAAGGCAGTTACGCAAAGAGGGAAGGGTATATACAATGTCATAATTTTGATGCATATCACTCCTTTTTTATGCAAGTATCCCAATGAGTTCTGGGACAAAGAAGTGAAGTGGCCTTCTTTTAATATTGGAGCTATTTAGTACATAGATGAGTAAAAAAGATTCAAGGTCTGGACTCCTACACGTGTCCAAATTTTAAAAAGATTTTTAAAAGATTGAATAATGATGAACTGTTAGTTAAAATTAAAGAAAATAGAATGAAGGTTCTGACTGCTCCGCTGCACTGGCATTAACTGTCAGATAACTTCCAGTGTCTGACTTTGGATACACCGTCATGTGTATTACAGTCTTACCTCTGAAATTCATTTTCACGTTAAGTGTTTCTTCTTACAGCATGATACTTGTCAGTCAATGTAATTGAAATGTCATGCTGACCTTTATTTGAAATCCTCTGAACATCCTGGGGTTTTTGGAAGTTCTTTTTATTTTCATTCCATTTAAAATCCTTAAATTACCAGTGTACAAAAAGTGCATGCTAATTAACCATATGAAACTGCCTACTAATTGATCTTACAAACAATATGTCTTTTGCAGATGTAGTTCAGCTGAGTCTGCCTGAAGATCAAAAAATGAGTACCACTGCAGCAACAGTGGGACAAAGTGCTGTCTTAAGTTGTGCCATCCAGGGAACCCTGAGACCTCCCATCATCTGGAAGAGGAACAATGTCATTCTGAATAGATTAGATTTGGAAGATATCAGTGTAAGTAACAGAAAGCTCTATTTAACAGCTTATCATCAAACTTTTCATAAATAGTAGAAAAGTAATATATAACAAGATCCATACTCCTGCTGTTTTAAAGAAAAGAAATGGAAATGATATGCCTGCCAATTTCTGTCTGTTTTTATTTTGCTATGTCTTTGAGCCCTTGTTGTTAAATATAGAAAAAAGATGTTTCACAGACCGATCATTTAAAAGAATAAATTTAGCAATAAAAGCATAAATAAATTGCAGCCTAAGCACAGTCAGCAATATACATTTAGGATTATACAGTCTTAAAACATCTAGAAAAAAAAAGAAATCTATGAAATTAACATTTCAAGAAATGCATGCTAGGTTAGTACAAATAGATCATAATAACAACAAGCTTTTCTTCTAACAGTTCAATAGAAATGTTTTGGGTTTTTTTTCCAAAATAAGTATTTCATAATAATATTAATTCCTTTACTTATTCTTCCAAATGCTCATCGGTGTGTATGGTACCTCTCAGAGAACTAAAAGGGGAACATTAATATAATTTAGAAATATTTTTTTAGGAAGGCAAGTATCTGCCACCTAACTTTGCCAAGACCTCAAAATATAGAGTAAAATAGAAAATGAGAAACATAACTACATCTCCTGAGAGAATTCTAAAAACGGGCTTTCAGGAGCTGTATTTTGTGTGCTTGTGGGTATGCTTACTTTGTTTTGACCATTTTATATTAGCAAAGTTATAAACGTGGACAAATTGATACATTGGAAGTTGTGCTTTCTGTTTGACCCAAGCAAGTCTGAAATCCCCAAACTGTTATGTGTGTGGAATACCATTACAATCAAATGTCTAGTTTGTCTATTTTTATTTCTTTTATTTTTTTCAATTAACATTTTATTTCTAAAGTGGCAATTTTTCTCGCACATCAGTTTTGTTTTGTTTCTGTTTTTGTTAGTTCTCTTAGTAACCTGAACTTCCTCAGAGTGCTTCTTTGTAATCTAAGGGATGATTTCAAAGCTCATCTTGCTTGAGTGGTAGCTTGAAGTCACTCGAGAGGCTTAGGATAAACCCAGCGTCATCTGAAAACTCCATTAAAAAATAATTGCTTTTGTGAGTTTGATATTAATCATATGACTGACATTCAAAAGTGTCTTGCCCATGTTCACAAGCTCCTTTCTGTAATATTTGTTACCTTTCTGTAAATGTGCATGGTGTTCCACAACATTATGGAGTTCTTGCTAATTTCCTCTAAGTGTAAGAACAGGCATAAGCTGTAGGAGGAACAGGAAGATGCATCTGAACACAGAGAAATAGAAGGCAAATGATGAATGGAAATAATGAAGCTAACAGCTCAAACTGAACAGTTTTTTGCAGACATGAAAAGATCAAGCATTTTCCAAGCTTGATACAAGTGTTTTGAGTATGAAAAGAAGCCAATCAAAAGCCAAAACAGCCAAAATCAAACAGAGGAACTTCTTGTGCCAGGTGTAGGTGCCTGGATGTTGCCAGAAGGGGCTGCAGGCATGACCTCTGAGTGAAAAGGACAGGGCCTGTCTCATGCCATACACAGCTAGTCCCAATGGACCATTGGCAGGACACAGCTGAGCCCCTCAGGCACACTTGTGGCTCCTCTGAGAAAACATTCTAAAAAGGGCATAAAACAGCAAAGGGAGAAAGAGAAAGAATAGGGTACAGAACAGAGTGAGAAACAGCAGGGGTAAGTCCAAGGCTGGAGGAGCAGGAGGTGCTCCATGGTGATGAAGCAGACATCCCCAACAGCCACACTGGAGCTGGTTTATCTTAAAGGACTTGACCTACTTCCTGAGCAGTCTGGTGACCTTCTATGATTGAGGGACAGCAGCAGCTGATGAGGGAAGACCAACAGATGTCATCTCTCTATGCTTCCGCAAAGCCTTTGGTATGATCCCACACAACATCCTTATTTCCAAATTCGAGAGACGTGAATTGGATGGATGTACGCAGCCATAGAGTTGTGGTCAGTGGTTCTATGTCCAGGTAGAGTCTCATGATGAGTGCTGTCCCTCAGTACTCTATCTTGGGACTGGTGCTTCAATATCTGTATCAATGGCATAGACAGTCAGATTGAGTGTACCCTTGGCAAGTTTGCAGGTGACATGAAGCTGAGCAGTGCAGTTGACTCACCTGAAAGATGGGGATGCCATCCAGGGGAACTTGGACAAACATGAGAAGTGGACCCACAAGAACATTGTGAGGTTCGACAAATCCAAGTGCAGGGTGCTGCACCAGGGTCAGAGCAATCCCAGATATGAGAACAACTGGAAGAAGTCATTGAGAGCAGCTGAGAAGGACTGGGAGTGTGGGTGGATGGGAGGCTGAACATGAGCCAACAGTGTGCACTCACAGCCCAGAAGGCTAACCTGGGCTGCATCAAAAGAGGAGTGGCCAGCAGGTCAAGGGAAGCAAATCTCTAAATTTCCCAAGGTCTTGCCTGTTTTGCCCACTATGGTAATTATTCAGCAACCTTCTTATCTTTACCTGAACCCAAGACCTTTCCCATTCACATTACTCTTATTTTCTCCCTCTGTGGGGGATGGGTGGGGAATGAGTAAGAGAACAGCTGAGCGGAAGTTTGGCTATTAGCCAGAACACACTTCTGAAGTACTTATCACAGCTAGATGAAAGTTGAGTCTGGAATTTTGAAGACTCATGGGATGCCTAATTTGAAGCGAGGTTGCAGTGGTGATCAGGCACTCAAAGCAAAGTTGAAATTGCTATAATTGCCCAGATTTGTTTATATTTAATAGGACAGGGGAAATGTGTGACAGTGTACTGGAGTGATAACCCACAAACATTAAAATAAAAGTCTATAAAATGTTACCTGAGTGCCAGGATTGTCAGTGTGTGCATTTTGTGTACAGTTACAGCGAGAACTTTTAAGAGATTAAAAGCTTGCAGTGACAGGATTGTATAGTTCTGAAAATCTCAGTATTCATAACATATTTGTTAGCTTGAAAGTCTTTTTAAGCAAAAAATGTGTTATAGTTCAGTGCCTTAATATTAGCAGTTTAGTTTTGATTCAAATATAGAAAGACAAGGTCAGGTCCAATATCCATGGAGTGAGACAATAAAATTAATAGAGCTCAAATATATATATGTGATATTAAACTAATATCTCTTTGTAGGTAAACTAAAAAAGGAAGGAATAAAGAATTAGGGAAGTCTAGATTAAAAAAAAAAAAATAGAAGAGGGGCAGAAAGACATTGAGTTAAGTTGATCCCCAGAGTTTATTTTCTTCAATATTTATTTTCTGACTCAGTGTTTCCATCGATTTGATCTCTATATATTTAGTGCTAGATCTTCCCATGATTTGTTCCTTTTTTTTCCCCATATTTCTTTGGTTGTTCCATATCTTTCTGAATCTGTTCATCATATATTCACTGTTTTGGTTCTTACAGTTCCCTATTTGCTTAAAGATTGTTATATAGCTATAATTTAGTATGAATTCAGGCAATGTAATAAAAATAAAACCTTGGGGGAAAAAAAGTAATTGGACAAAACAAAGAGTGGTGCCTTATATTTCACTAGGGAAAATGAATTTAATACTTAAATAAATATTGTTTCAAAGGAACAAATGCAGAGGGAAACATGGTGTGCACCATTGTATGTCACTATTTAATCACCAAAGAATGTGTTGTATTTATTCAAGCAATTTTAAACATTCAAAACTCCTAAGTCCTTGTATAATTTAAGATGTCCCCAGAGGCAGCGTATTCAAGGCTTTACTATGGCTATATTATAAACTACAATGCTGTTTGCCTAACCTGGGAATTCTTAATTTACTCAGTTATACAAGAATCACATCTGTGCATCTCAAGACTAATAATGTTGTGTAAACAGTAGTACATTTTGTGAAAATAACAAAACAAACACTGACCTGGGAAGAAGTTTGGGGTTTTGGTTTTGTTTTTGTTTTTTTTTTCTCAGCAAAATGCATCAAAGATCAACATAAGTGGAAGTCAGCACATATATAGAAATTAATCAGACTAAGCAGTAGTGGTGATGTGATTTTGTAAATCATAGCAAAAGTTCATAGTTAGAAATTAAGTTCTTGCACTCTCCAATTCTCAGTTAAGCCACTTGCTTCAAGGAGGGACAAACAATACGATGTCCTACGGTTTTGCCAAATGGAAAAATGCAACAAGGAGAAAAGGAGTCCAAGTCTAAACTGAAATTGATAGTTGAATTTCTACTTTTTTTTTTTTTAAATATTCTATACCTCTGATGAAAGTATACAGGATATATCTCTAAAGATGTCAGCTCTGGAGTGGCTAAGAGTGAATCTTGAGTAATGTTTTATATACTCCAAGACATTTTAAAGAAATACTGTTTGAAAAGATGATAGTAGAAATTTGTATTTAAGGAGTGCATTTTAAAATTTTCTATTAAGTCTGTGGTCAGATATTAATAATTTAAACTGTTAATATCCAGTTGATAATTTTAAAAGTCATTAATACTCCTCAGCTCTTCTTATGGCACTTATCAGTAGCAAGATGCAATAGTTCCACAAATAGTAATCTTTCTTTTGCTGAAACTGATGGGAGTCAGGGATAATGAACATCCATCTGAGTGAAATTATGAAAAATTATATGCCTCTGCAAATTTTACTTTACCTAAATTTTAATATAATTGATCTATGACTCACTAGAGAACTGATATCACAGGATATTTTACTGATATTTTAGTACACATATAGAAAGGCTTTTTTTTCCCTTTCTGTTATCCTGCATCTTAAATTTAATATTTGTCTTTCCACTGGAATATGTTTTATCTAACCTATTTATTAAAGAAAATAATTCCAATGTATGAAAAATAGCAGTTATATTTCCTAAATGCAATACATACTACTTTTTAAAATATGAATTCATTCACTTTTAAAAGTTTTTGTATGTTATTTTACTTTATTGTTTTCCTGATATTTTCCTCCATTTTTGCCTTCAAGTTCTTCCCTATACATGTGAGAAATCATATTTGTAAGAAAAGATCTCGGCCCTTTGTTCTTATATTATTCAAGATCTACTGAGATACTTTGTCCACCTGCAAAGTTTAACAGTAACTTCAAAGGAGTGTAGTTCAACTTTTCCTTTTGATAAAAACTCAGATCTTTCTTTAGGCAGCCTTCATGGAAAGCATGTAATATTTCCATTTGGGGTTCTTGAAGTTACATATAGGTTACATTTTCTCAAAACCTATCTGTTGTTCGTGTTGTTAAAATTGATTTCCGCATTACACCTGTCACTTTTTTGGTCTCATTCAACAGTCAGTGTTCTCGTATTGAAGTATTTCTCCTTTGCCCACCAAGAAAAAACACAAGCACAAAACGCCGTAATGGAGACTACCACTAAAAGTTAATGTCCTCTAAAGAAGATAATAGCTTCTATTTTGTAGAATTTTGCTCAGCAATTGATAATAGAAAGGATTTCTGACATCTAACCTCTTCTTTTTCTTCCAACTTCTCATCTTTTATTTCCCCTTTTATTATTCTTAAGAAAAATCTCAGGAGAACCTCATGAATTATTCCCTTCAACATTGTTTTCTCCCATGGGAGAGTATGGACCTACATACAAGCTTCTTTTTAGGCATGGTTAAATTGTTCCTAATACAGCACAGTTATGACTTCAGGGCAATGGTCCGAAATATAAATGCCCTATCTGCCAAGAACTTTTGTGTTTGTGTGTGTTTGTACTTCTGACAGAATCCCAAGTAAACCATAAATGTCAAGGAATTTTCCTCAATGTTTTTTATCTGCTCCCCAAAGTTAAAACTCTTAAAAGTAAAACAAAACAAAACAAAACAAACAAACAAAAAAACCCCTGAAACAAACAACCAAAGCCAACCAACCAACCAAACCAACCAACTAAAAATTATTAGGATATAAACTAGAGGGCTTAAATTTAAAGAAAGTGAAGATTAATAATCAAAATAAAATGTCCTGATTCTGTCCAGCACAGGGATAGTTTTTGCAGTAGCCAGTCAGGGGCATGTCTAGGACCTGGAGGTTATTCTATACCACCTCACTTGTTTTCTGGGGACGGGGGAAGAGAGCCATTCCTGGTCAGATAGCCTGACAGAGAGGGTGTTGGGTGAATCATATGTGTGAATTGTTCACCTATTTTTTACTTGTACAATCTCTCATTACTCTTGTAGCTGTTGCTGTGTTCATTGTCTTGTTTCATTGCTATTTCCAGTATATTGTTCTTATCTCAACCCATGATCTTTACCTTTTGTGCCTCCGATTCTCCCCTCCAGCACACCACAGGGGAAGGAGGAGAAGGAGTGATTGAGGAATTCATGGTTTGGAGGGTTTCAGTGGAAAGCTAAATTGGTGAATAGCATTCCTAAACCATGATAAATACATATTCAAAATTTGTGTAAACTGATTTCTTGGTTTGCAAGTGTCCTAAAAGAGGGAATAGCCGCTTGCAGGGATTGTTTAGTCAATGCAGTGACTTTCTTATCTGGGTGGTCTTGCTTCATTCCTCAGGAGGTTTTCCTCCTCCCTTAAGTTTTGCCCACTGGCCCTCTTCCATTGCAGAGTCTTTGCTGTCACACTCTCCCCTTTGTGTGAGAGAAAGTGTAAGGGTCCTGTGACGTGAAAGGAACACCAGAACCTCCTTCCCTTCAGAGGTGATGCTCCTCCTTTCTGGAACACAATAACTCATTGTCCAACAATGAGCAAATCAAACTGTTCAGTCATAGCACCATAGCAAAAAGCTAAGTCTTGTTCAATAAAAAAATCTGGATCCTGAGCAGATTATTTTGAGCTTTCATTTGTAAATTGCACTGCAGCAATTGCAGTGTCAGATCTTCTGTGTGGTCCAGTGGTATTCTGTGTGTTGCATACAGGATAGGTGAAGTTAATTTAAAAAGCTAGCTGTAGGTTTTCCCTGTATGTTATGCTTATGAGACCTCTTAGACACACCTGTTACAACTTTCTCATATCTTTTCTACTGATTTTTTTAATGAGATAGTTGGATTTGAGTAACAGTGACTCATCAAAGTCAGCACATTTCTATTTTTACCTATATTGAATTGCCCATTATCTTTTACAGTTTTTCTTTTAAGTAGTATGTATAATTACCTTTTCTATTGAATGGATTGAATACTACTTTTGTTTTGGGGTGTCTTTATTTTATTTTAAAAAATAAAGTGAAAACAATTATTGTCCAAAATGCCAATCAGCTTTGTCAAATATCTAATGCTTTTTTATTTACTTCTAAGTTATGACAAAAGTTGATGACCAGTGCAATCATTTCGTTCACTCCCCTTCCATCATTTTTCTCTTCACTTTTTTTTTTTAATCTGATTTTGAGACCTACTTAATTCTTTAGTACTGGGATTAATCACATGTGTGATTTTCAAAATTTGGTATGCTTTATTTTGAATACTGAGGTTATTTTAATATTTAGTGATGGCATGATGAATGCTACTTTAGACTCTATATTGTGTTTTCATGACACTGTAAAGACACATTTAAATCAGGTACCCAAAATGATCTGTAGTCTTCATTGTTACTGAAATACTGCGAAAAAGATTGGGATGAGATTTCATTCACAGTATTGATTCCCATTAAAATAATTTCGATATGCCAGTCCTATAAATCTAGCTTAACTGAAGTTATAATACTTCATAACTTTATGATGCAGCTTATTATGTGCATTTTTTTATGTTGGGGACTATTTTAACTTTGAGCCAGCTGATGATTCTCTTTATGCATGTGTATTAAGATCTTCATAGGCTTTCTCTTTTCTTGTGCTCGATCAGTGCACTTCATTTTATCTTTATTACAAATGAAAGTGTTTGCTTCAGAGATGAACAGTTACGTTCTGTGGACCATCATCTACTCTCATACTTTCAGCAGTGGAACTGAGATCAGGATCTGGTCATTTCCCTATCAGAAAGTGTAGCAAAGTAAGTATTTCTTGCAGAGCTGAGTCCCTTGTCTTGCACTACTAACAATGCAGCATTCTAGAACTGTTTCTACTGATTATATCCAAAACAGCTGAATCTGTTAGTATTTTCCTGTTTGGTTCTCTGAATTTCAAAGTTAAAGCCCTTGTGGCAGTGAAAGGTGGTGATATAACATGTCCATCCATTCCCCATTACCATGAAGAAATCCTTGTAAATAACTCTAGGCAAGCCATTATGAAACTACCTTGAAGGCAGTGCTGTACATTTCTGACATTTACAGACAGAAACAGTTAATAAAATAAAAGTGAAAGGGACACTCACTGTGGATTTCTGAACTATTTGATTCTTCCAAACCAGTTTCTTAACACATTGAACACATTGTTAGAAGAATAGCTGAAATGGTAACTAGCTGTTTAAGAGGACCTTCTGTGGGAGCTGAAATATATGAGTACCAAAGATGTTCAAAACATTGTTATGATGTTCTCCATAGATATATCTTCTTGTAAAATGCAGTTGATTCTGTCTAGTTTCACTGGGAATTCCAAAATACATCAGAGACATTTTTTTTTTCAATTTTTAAAAGCAAATTTAGAACATAAAGACTGAAAATAGCACCTTATTACTGTTGGCATTGTGCAACATAATTATATTCACCTGTTCTGACTTTTCTATAGTAAACACTATATAGCAGATTCTGTAGAAACATGAAAATATTTTATGGTATTTAAGAGCTATCAATTTCATTTATATTAATGTATTCCTTTCAGCAAGCATTTAGATATATCATGAGTTTTCTACTATATTATTTATTCAAATACTTTCTTATTGTCCTACTGCTATAGTAACCCCTACTCCTTTTTCTTCAGAAATATCAGAACTTTTATCACCCCTACCTTATTTTCACTCTTGCCCATCTTTCCTGTATTTAAAAATTAGTGGAAAATTTATTTAATACTTTGTGTTATAAGCTGACTTCAAAATTTTTGTAAGCACTTCTTCATACTTTTTTTTTTTCAATTCAAAATCGCTGTTTTATCTGTTCTTTTCTGTATAGAGAAGCAGGTTATGTCTGAAATCAGTATTACTGTTACTAGCAAATTCACTTTGTGATTTTAATATCTGATTACTTCATGAAAAAAATGCGGTTTGATTTTTATGTAAAGATTTAGACTTTCTCGTCTTACATTTTTGGCTGTATACAGTCTGTCAACTGGGTGAAAACCAGCTAAATTTCTGTATTTTTTTTTTTTTTAACTAATTGCATATTTATTTCTCCAACTTGTCCAGGTCATTTTGTAGTACTTTTGCTATCCTACTAGACTTTGGTAATGAGAAAGGGCTTTATAATACACAAAAAGAATATTAAGCTTTTCAGGTTACTATTTTAGAAAAGAAGTCTTGCAAAAGCAACCTGGAGTAGGCTAGAGCTAGCAGTAAAGGTCAATCCTTCTTAAAAGCATGAGAAAGATGCTTTTTTAATAATGGCCTCCTGTTGTTCACAGCCCTGACTTTCAAATCATTGCTATAGTACATTAAATAGGAGGGCAATGTCACCAGTAATAAAAGTGCTTTGATATCCAGGAGTCTCTTTCATTGAACAGAGAGGCACAATTACTTAAACATGAAAAAGAAAAGAAGAAAAAAAAGAAGAAACCCTTTCTCCCTTTCTTCCCCTCCCTCACAAGCAGCCCAGGAACTAAAATTAGGATAGGTAGGATATAATTACCTATTGGGAGTTCAGCTCAACTGACATTTATATATTTTAAAAAGTAATAATAATGTAAAAAAAGAAACACAACAACAAAAAAACACGAACAACAACAACAAAAAAAAAACACTGCAGAAGTGTACCAAGGTATTTACTCAGTACTGACTCAGAAGGAAAATTGCTACCCACCTGAAAAAGAATCGATACCACTGCTTGTGAAAGTGAACATGGGGCAAATTACTTATCTAGATCAAGCTTGATTAGTTTGTTGACTAAGACTGGATAAAAAGAGAAAGGATATGTCTGCCATGATTTTTCAAATGATGGTATTTAAGATTTATTTTAATCAAACTGGTCAGTGATCTATCTACCCATACACGAGAGCATCTGGCATCTATTCGTATCTAAATTTTATTGAAGATCTACTTTTGATCAGACTAATTTCTCTTTCACACCAAAGTCATATGCCATATGTTAATTTTATCATGTTCATATATATTCTTCCTTTCTTTTTCATGTTTATACCATTTTTACACAGATTTTATATAGGTATCTTGATAATCTAGAGCTTCCTTTTCAAAAATCTACATGCAGAACTACTTCTGTTTGTGTACAAAGAGTATCTATGTTCTGTTAAAAAGGAGAGATAAAATAAACTAAAGTTTTTTTTCTAAATTTAGTATGAATGGGGGAATAGATGAATTAATGACATCCATCTGTTTCACCTTTCATGTATGCCTGGCTATTGTAGCACTTCAAACTACAACCAGAAGCAGGGAAATCAAAACAGTGCTTCTAAGTAATACCTAGCTTGGTATGGTATAAAAAACTCTTCTACCTTCAATAAGGAAAATTCAGTTGAATGTACAGAGAGTCAATAAATCTGTATTCTTTAATATACTTTTGCAGATACAAGACAGAGGTGGCTTTTTTATAGTTACCCAAAAATACTTACTAATTATATTTTGATTTTGCTGGTGATTAAAATCTTTGTTCTGGAACTTTCTAAGGGAAATATATTAATGTTTTCAAAGGATAAGTCTTTGCATATAGACATTTTATCGAAATATTTTAAAAGAATAATTTTTTAAAAATTGAAAATAGATTTCTGAGTACCTTACGAGAAAATATCCACTCTCATGTTAAATGTTATCTTGTCTCATTTTAAAAAAATATTTGTGTGTCCATTTACTCTTAAGAATATTAATAACAGCAATTTTTATGCATTTCATTTGTAATTGTCCTGTTAGTTAATTGAGAGGAGACTATGACTTCCTTTGTAGCATTTGGGCTCCTTCCAGGCAAATGTCTATCTGTCTTTACAGATCTGTTTCTGTTAATGAGAAATAAAATAGAATTGCCATACTTTGGCACAGTAAAATATCAATGCCATGACAATTTTGTCTATGAGATATTTTTAATTTTATGCAGCAATTTGGCAAATGTTAGAAATTCTGTAAAATTCCTTCTATTGTCATTTATAGTTCATAAAAGATGACAGAAATCCTGTTTTGCCTTCATGTTTTTGACATGATATGCATTAGTTTTAACATCAGACAAGAAATTCATTAATGAAAAAAGGCTTTGAAGCTTAACCTGTGAATGTTAAACAATTAACATTTTCAGTTATAGCAAAAGGAAGGCAGAGAAAAAACTGCCTTTTCTCCCCTACCTCTGTATTAATAAAGACCTTTTTGCCGACATAGCTTCAGTGAGCATATTGTTGGCAACAGTTAATGATACAGTTATAATTGGAATAAAAGATAATGGAAACCAAGGCTTAGCTAGAGGGATCAGCAATAGAAAAAGAATTTCTATACATTTCAGTCTTGCAAAGTAAGTCTGTACTGTATATAAGAAAACAAAAACGTGATTGCATTTCAGTAATACAGTTGTACATGGTGACAGTAGCATAGAAGCTTTCCAATGAATGGTGCTGTCCCATTGTTTAAAATAAAAACATAGGAAAATGATGAAAAAGGAGAAGATATAGTATATATAGCTTCCTGGTTCATAAAGGACTTTTACCTTAATGAAATTTTGAGTCTATTACAGGAAACAGTACTTAGAGAAGCAAACATTAATTACAGGAGACAAATATAAATAATAGCGGTGTACTGAGTAGTAAAATTATTTTGGTATATCTTCTAGAAGGTTGAAGTATGTTAACAGAGGGTTAGCTATTGTTGCAACACAAGAGAATTGCTTACTGTGATTGCTGTGATTGGCAAAGCAGTAGTAAAATTGAAGCAATGGATATGTCACAGAAGAGAAAACCTCTTATAGAGCAACAGAATATGGTCGTGACTAACTATGATACTCTGAGATGCAAATAAATCTTTTATATAAGCATTTTGTTTAACTGGAGTTTATGGTCTTATTTTTAACTGAGCAATTGAAAGTTCTTGTGATTTGTTTGTTTGTTTAACTGTTTCAATGCATAGGAAACATATGTACCTCAATTAGGCATTTTGGTCTTAATTGATACACAATTTATCCTACAAGTAGCAGGATATGGTAAACGTTATATGTATAACAAATGTGAGTGGTTAGTAGGAACAAAGCTTTTAAGTATCAGTAAGATTTATTTACTTTGTTAATAGCAGCCAGAAAATATTTATGACCACTATTCACAATCCCTTTAGGAAATGGGGAATTTCCAACCTCATTTGTGTGACTTGAACCCAGACTAGATCTAAGAGAAACATATGTAACAGAAAGAAGAAACAGAAATATTTTATTGTTCATAATGTGTAGAAAATAATGGGATTTTTTAAATTCAGCATTATACTATTGTCTTTGTGTATGAACAGCTATAAAAATATATGATATCTGTAGGCTTATCATAACATCTTGGCTTCATTTTAGTAAAAGAACAGAAGTCATACTTGGCACAATTCTAGAAAATGTGTTTGTCAGTGACAGCACATGCTGAAATTTTTCTGGTTGGTGTTTTGTTGGGGGTTTTTGTTTTGGTTTGGTTTTGGTTGTTGTTTTGTTTTGTTTTTTTCACACACAACTTTCTGAACACTGTAACTTGTCTTGTTTTATACCAGGATGTTCTTCCAATGGCTTACAGTTTACCTGACCAGAAACCATAACCAAGCAATACAAAGGCTATCACTAAAAAATATCTGTAGGGCACACAAACAAAACAAACAAACAAAACCCCCAAATCAACAAATAAAATCCCCCCCAAACCTAAACCTAAACAAAACTAAAATAATTGTTCCTACATAACTGGTTTCCATGGTTACAGTGAAAGGTAGCTGACAATGACCCTGAAGTGTCTTTTCTTTCATTGATATCAAGGAATTGATTTTGCCTAGTAAAACTTTCTTGTAATGAAACATTAGACTATCAGTCCATTCCATGATGGACATGAAATGTTATATTAGTTGTTTGAGCAAAGGCAGTGTGTGTGTGCCACTTAGATAACTAAGATTGGTATTAAATGCAAATTATCTCAGATTTTAGTTTTTTCTTAGTGTATATTCAACATATGCTTGTAGTACTCCTGCTCATACTGAGTGCTTAGTTCAGGTTGAATAAGATTTGCTGTTTATTAAAAAGGCTCTAAGAAAAATATTTTGGAAGTATTGACTATGTCAGTCTGGACTAGACCCTTGTTAAGTGAAGCTGCTGTGCTGGCTTTCAAACTGCCAATATTTTAATTTTATAAACGAAGAGCAAAAGATGGCAACGAACAGATATCAATGGCTCTGTTGTATGTATTCAGGTGTATATTTTAAAGCAGTCTTTCATATAGGAATTCCATTCAAAATCTTTGTAAGCATGTACGTGCCCATTTCATATATAAGATACTTGATAACAAACTGGCAAAAGGGACACTATTACTAATCCAAGTAATGCGTGACCAGCCCTGTTTTTCTGTACTTTTGTTTGTAGATCATATATAAATGCTTCATTTAAAACTAGATATCAACTCAAAGAAAACTATTTGAGTTGCAATATGATTCTTTTCCCCCTTGTACATTAAGAATGAGCTAAAGTTAATTATTCTTATATCAGGTTTTAAAGTACTAGGCATATTTTTTTTCCTTTTTTCTTACCTCTAAATCTTCGCTTCAGCTACCACATAATAGGGGATTCCTAACTAATCTCTGTTTTTGTTTTGTTTAGGCAGTTTTGCCTCCAAGGTGTTTGAAAGTTATATGTGTTTGAAAAGGTATTTTGTTTCCTTTTTGTTGGCTTATCACATGTATCCAAAGGATTTCATGATAAGCCAAAATTTATCCCACGGGCCTTTTTCAGGTTGTATGAAGCTTGAAGCCACTCTACCTGCATGTGTGTCTGTCTCACCTCTGGAGAGTTCAGAAATACATGGGATGGATTGGATGAAACCTGGATGAAAATTTTAGTAATACAAAAGTCTGAGGGCTGTTGGTTTGGGGATTTTTAAATTTTTTTTTGTAAATTCTCTTGAGTTTGTTAGAGAAACATCTGAAGAAATTTGTTTCTATGAAATAAAATGAGTTCTTTTAGTGTAAGATGAATACACTTCAAGAAAGAAAGACATGAATTATTGTCAACATAAAAAAAGGAGTTTGAACTCATGAAACTAAATCTGAAATCCAGTATTTTTTGAAATAGGAAGATCAAATACTCCAATAAACTTAATAAATTTAAAGCTAAAGTACTTGTAATCTAAGTATTTGAAAATTTATTAAATCTTATCACAATATAATTATGAAGAGCTGATATTTTTAGAATTAGGAAAATTTAGGAAGTATTCAGTTATTTCTTTGAAGTAATCCTACAAATAAAAAGTCTTTAAAATGGAGATGCTCTTGCTTAGCTCATTCCACAAATCTGCCCCTAAACTGAATTGCCTTAAAGCATAAATTGCAACAGTACTGATTCTCTGGGGCCTCCTAGCATTTAAGTACGCTTTGGTATGTGATCCAAGTAAACTGCACAGTGCAAATCTACTTTCTCTCTGCAGAGCCAGGTTGGTGTGTAATAATAAATGCATCTATAATTAAGGATGATTAAAAAAAAGAAAAATAGAATAGTTTGAGAGAATGATAATAAACTGTGGTAATTGAATAATTATTATAAATTCCTGTCACTGATTATGAGATTAGCTTGGAAAATATATGAGAAATTAATGTCAAATACTTTATCTGATTAAATCTGGTTACATAACAATTTGTTTGGTTAAAAAGGAGTAAAAGTTGAATGGTATATGAGTCATTCTAAAGATCTCTGTGTAACATGAAGCAATAAAAAAGACAGCTGTATCAGAACATGCTAAAATTTTCATTTAAAATAAACTGCATCTACTCAGTTGGAGATTTTGAACGCCTAAATAAATTAGCAGTCATTATTGCAGATTCATAGCAAGATACCATAAAGTTGTAGAGTTTTGGGGGAAGTAAAAGGTTAGTGATGTTTTATGGCTAGCCTCAAGAGCTCTAGTACTTTGGCAAAGCTGTCATTTGTGTCTAGTGCCTCCCATAAACAAGAAAAAAAATCCAAATTGTCTTTACACATCTACATATAAAATGAAGTAATTATTCTCACTGGTGAACTAGTAGAGAGGGGTTTTATGGTGCTTTTTTGTGTCATCCCTCTTCAGGTTCTTAGGAAGCTTGCAACATTTTAAAATAGCAAAACCATGTTTTAATCAACAGATATTTGTTTTGAAAAGCACCAAGCAGTTGCAGGTTTTCTGTGGAATAATGGATGTTACAATTTATTAACTGTTACTGTTTCCTCATAAAATGAAACTGCAGTCCTTACTGTATCCAAGAGAATAAAGGGAAAATCATACATTTCTAACTAAATATTTAAACTGGTACAGTGTTACTCTGTTCATTTAGAGTCAGAGAAATAATCTTTTTCTTGGATTTGCTGAATACAGACAAATCCTGTTCAGTTCAACTAATGGTCTGGGCTCATGTGTTACTTTAGGATGTGTTATTTTAGGATGAGAGAATAGAGAGTGATCTCTTTGTTGACCACTTGAAATACAGTCTTTGTAAGGTATGTACAAAGACTTCCTCAACATCGGATATTTAGTTAGATGTTCTGAATTACTTACCAGATGATCACCTGTTTACCCAGCAGCAGTAGAATAATGCTAGTAAAGCTATTTTACTTTACTAAAGCTGGTAAAGCTGTTGTGATGAAAAACAGCCTTTGTAAAATTCACTCATGATTTAGTTTTTTCTTTACAGTCTCCCCAGTGTCAAGAAACAGAGGGACCAATTAAATGCTTAGAACGTCTGATTGTAGCTAGGAAGTTTGTTTCCATGGTCAGCAGAGAGAGGGAGGTGGTAACTAAAGCAGTGAGTAATGACGGATCCACTGAGCTGTCCCATGAAAGGATTTTGCTACCTTTAGCTGTCTCAACTGACTGTAAAAGAAGATTAGAAAGATTAATTTCCCTTGACTAAAGCTAGTCTGCTTTAATAGCCATGAACTGTTGTCTAGTGTTACATTCTTCAGAATAGAGTTTGCTTTAAGATCCTTTCACTTTCTACTGTATATACTATACTAGTGCCTATTTTAGACTGTGTATTTTCTTTCTTTAGGCTTTGACATGATTTACAATTCTCTGACAGGCTGGTTCTTCAACTAGTGGATTTATCCTAGATTCCTGATAAATTCTTATTGCAGCTTTACAATAAGAAGCTGAGAGAAGGTATGCAAAATTTGCACTTACGATATTTAGGTTTTGTTTTCCCTCTTAAGCTAGAAGGAAAACTGAAAAAAACCTCTTGGATTTGAGCCAAATGCAATTATTTTCAGATTACTTTGTGGAATTTAATTTCTTTCTGACAGGCAGCAACAAACTGCAGAGTTGCATTACTTTGCCAATGTGAACAGAGAAACTGATTACTTGGAAAATAGAAGTTGTAACATTGACATTGGCCTGAAAAGCCAGAGCTGAGTTTTTCTGGCAAACCAAGCATACATAAATAATTATTTTTAAAACTGTTTCCAGTTAACCCTCAACAGCTTATCTACTCTCTGTGTCCTTGTAATAAAGGAAGTTAGAGGTACTGAAGACTATGTAAAATATGAACAAGAATGTGACATTATTACTGACACTTCCATGAGCTGACTGAAATCAAAAGCAGAAAGCTTGGAGGGAAGTGTAGAAAATAAAGGGAATTATGTATACTGGCTTTTACTAGAAAACAACTTTTGTTTCAAAAATATTTGGTTAGCTGGAATTGATGCAAAATTGCAAACCAATGCAAAATTTTAATCCTTAGCTTCAAAATTGACACTTCAGAAACAGATGATGATTCTTACTTTTCCCTTAAGAAAATAATTTTTTCCTTTAAAAAGGAGGGAAATGCCTTCACCCAAAGTGTGTTACCATTTTCACTGCACGATTATAGCTGTGTTACACTGCATACATTATGAATCATCATTAAAAGGAGTCCAAGCCATGTTTTTTGTTTATTTGTTGTTGTTTTTTTTTTGTTAAGACTGCAAATAGAAATAGAGGCTATATGAAATCTAAGATCTATGATGTTGTGCTTGCTAATTTCATTTATTAAGGACCCAGTAAGCTATTTTTTTCTGTTTGAGTATAATGTAAGAATTCACATCTCCAGTTCACATAGCCTGTATTATTTTCTTTATTGTTGTTTCTATTTTTTTTCATCCCTTCCTCAATATGTGGAGTTTTGAAGTTCTTTAGATCTTGAAAAACTATAGACCATAAGATTGTGTTGTTTTTTCTGACCTACACAAAAGGGGTGCCATAAAATCAGTACTGTGAAGGTGTATAAGTGTAAACTTTGGTGCATGAAAATCACTTTTTTACTATGTATCTTTGTGGAGGTACTGGTGCTTGCTGGAGCTCCAGGAGACACACATAGAATTAGTCAATTGCCTGAAATGGAGCTTACAGGAGAAAATTTTTAAAAAATCCTTAACCAGCTCATAGCTCTCTTAAAAAAAACAAACAAAAAAACCCCACAAAAACCCCAAACATAAACCCCAAACAAAAAAACCAAAAACCAAATCAAGCAAACCAAGCAAAATTACTTATAAAGCAGAAAGAAAATATATTTTTTGAGTTTGAGATTAACCCTTTAGATCACTCAGTCACTCAGAATGTGGAAAACACAGACACTAATCCCTGGTTTGAATTTTGTACATTAATGATTTGGCTACTGCATACCTATATTTTAGACCTAAAGGTATTTTGTGAAGGAATTAGAATTTTTTTTCTAGAACAATAATGTTTTCTGATTTAAAAAAAAAACAAGCACAAACAACAAAAGAAAAACCACAAAAAAACCCAACAAAAGAAAAAAAACAACAACAAAAAAAACCCAACAAAAGTCTTCTGCACTTTTAGGTATAATGGTTTCAGAGCACCTAAATCTGCATTTCTGATCCGTTTCCCTGAACTACTTAAGTTCTCTAAAATGAATTCTCAGTTATGTGTTACAAGTGAAATTTGGGCAGTGAACAGTGTGAATGGGCTGAGTGAAAAGGAAAATAAAGACATGATATTGTTTGTTTGGGGGAGATGCTTTTTGAGGGGAAGGTTTTGATCTCTATATGAGAAAATTAAGGTTTTTATGTACAGAAGGGTTTTATACAAAGCAAAAAAAACCCCAAAAAGTTATTTCAGAGAGAAATGTATTGGTAAATAATGCTGGAAAAAAAATCCCTCAAACCAATCCAAAATCAATACTAGTTTCTATGATAAATAAATTCAAGCAGTCTGCTTCATTGTATATTCTCCTGTGGGGAGAAGCTGGGAAGAGTCTTTGTAGGGCTGTTGATGAAGAAGTGCAGGGAAATGATCATAAACTCTCTCATATGCAAAGCTGTAACATGTGAAAGCAAGTTATAAAACTGAAGGAAGTAATTGTTGATTTAAAAACAAAAATCACATTTAGATTTCTATTGTATAAACACTGAGACACCAAAGCGAAGATTCACTATCAAATTAAAGTTTTCTTCATGTATTATTTTACTCATTATTCATGGCACATATCAGGATTCTTAAAATGTCAGGTTCTTCAACAGTGCAGAGTTCCAGTCGAATCCTTGTTAAAGTAATTGTTCAATTCTATCTTTTTATGTATGACAAAAATAATTAGAGTTTCTCAATATAATTCTAGAAGTACCTTGCCATTTTAATTTGAACAGTAGGAGACTGAAAAAAAAAAAAAGAGCTTGTTTTACCATCATCATTTTTTTTTTCCCCCAGTAGGTAGAAAATCCCTCTTTGGCATTTATTGTTGATGTTTGAAGGCTCCTTTTCAACTATGTTTGTGTGTGTCAGCATAGATGCAGGGGTTTTCAGTGACTTAGCTTGTGAGCTAGTCAATAAAACACTGAATATTTGCCAACATACAGTGTCAAATAGCTTTGTTTACACTTCACCATCCCTTTTTAAATGCTGCTTAGAACATCAAGTTCTCTGAGTAGTTTGCTTTAATTAACAAAACAAACATTGAACTTGCTATAACAATAAACTAGGGATATTTATTTTGTGGTTGCATAAGAAACCCAAACCAAACAACTAGACAAAACCCATTGCTACCAACCGAAAAAAAGAAAAAAAACCCAACAAAACATCCATAAAATTCAGTCTCTGAGTGATGAAACAATGTTGTCAGGTGTGAATCTTTTTGAAATACTGATGTCTCAGTAAAATAACCACAAGGATGTTTTATCTGCGGTTTCTAAGAGAAAGAAGGGAGAAGCCATAACGCATACATTCATTTACTTAAAAATAGCTATCGTACCTACAATATTATATGCCATAGTGAATCAGTTAAGGGGCTGGAAAAGTTAAGTATGCTTTCAAGTAGTATCTAATAATTTAGCATAAGGAACGTTAAATTAAACTAGTCTCCAGACTGCACTGTAGCAGCTATGTCCTCCATACTATGTCTTATTTTGTTCATAAATACTTTGGCAGAAATTAGACAGA
Organism: Poliocrania exsul; assembly: GCA_035041345.1. Lineage (NCBI taxonomy): Eukaryota > Metazoa > Chordata > Aves > Passeriformes > Thamnophilidae > Poliocrania > Poliocrania exsul. Next base: position 32,397,294 of record JAWWLZ010000139.1, on the reverse strand, counting down.
AGATTTTAGCCAGCAATAATAGCCATTTTCTATATAAAACATGAGTACCTGTAGTGTGGCTCTTTGGAACAGCTGTTCTTCCATCTTCCTCTAATAATGCTGGTGAAGAGAAACACTTTGAAAATGTGTGTTTAGCTAATCAGGGAAAAAGGTAAATTGAACTTCAGCTTCATACACTTAGAAATAAAGATCAAAACACCCAACTAAGAAGCTTGTTGAAGTTAGTCACGTGAATTATTTTGAAGGGAAATCCAGTTGTATTGGTTCATATTATCAAAGAAAAAATTAAATCTTAAAGAGAGTTCTTTTTCAGTGTTTGTGGTGCTAACATGTAATGCTATATTGAAGATTTTGTAGAAATATTGTCTGTGAAACCAAAGTGCTAAAACAGAAAGCTAGGTACCTTGAGAAAGACAAGTTTTTGATATTATTATAAGATGGGTTAATTTTTAGGTGTGTTATTTTCCTCTACCAATGAAAAACTAGCAGAATCATCTGAAGCAGAGTTTTTCAATGTAAAATTTAGATTTTCATCTTTGAATGATGAAATGCAGTGAGACGTATGCTTTCTGAATAATTTTTTGGTGTATTTAAAGAAAGAAAACTGAAAAAGGAAATTTCATAGAGATTTCAGTTTTCATGTTTAAATTTCAGTCTACAAGGAGACTCAAGATGTTAAAGTAATCTTGAAGGAAATATGCGCATAAAAGCTTTGAGATTATACTTTCTGAGTAAGAACAAAAACTGGAAAGTGAGGACTGAAAAAAATATTCCCAATAAATTGGGAAAGTTGTAGGTGAGAATTTAAGAATAGTCATAATGGACCAGAGGTTAATCTAACCCAGTATTTTGTCACTGATAATGTCCAAAGAATAAAATGTAAGAATAAGGCAGCATGTAGTAATATTTTTCTGTCAAAATTATTTTAGTGTTGAACTTACAGACTTCCTGAATGAAGGATTGTAGCTGAGGTTTTTGTTTTTACAAGCTTTGGACAGAGTCTTCTATGGATTTGAGGAATTTATAGAGAATGTTACAAAGCTTGTGAAGAAACAAACAAGGAAGACCTGATTAGGAATATAAAGGTTCCTTGGCTGAGGTGACCATGAGATGGTAATGTCAAGGAGCCTAATAGGAGGCAGCAGGGCAAAAAGCTGGAATGCAACCATGGACTTCAGGGCAACAAACTTCAGCCTGTTCAAGGATGTGCTTGGAAGAATCCCATAGGAGATTATACTGAAAAGAAAAGGGGTCTAAGAGACATGGTTGATTTTCAAGGATTACCTTCACTGTGCTCAAGAACAGACTGTCATAACGAACAGTAAATCAAAAGCCACCAGAGGCCTGTATTAACGAACAAAGAGTTTTGACAGAATTCAAATGAAAGGACAAAAGGTGTAAGGAAGGACAAGTGACCCAAGGAGAATGTGGAGACGCTATTTGAATGTGTGGTTTAGGAAAGACAAAGCCATCCTGGAAGTGAATCTGATGAGGGATGTGAAGGTCTACAGAGTTTCAGGATGCCAGCAGCAGCAAATGGAAGACTCGAGAAAATATGGACCTGTTACTGAGCTGGTCACGGGACCTGGTGCCAAATGTATAAGAGGTTGATGTACTGAAAGCTTCCTTTGCCATGGTCTTGACTAGAAACACTGACTTTCAGGAATCTCGGATCCTTGAAATGAGTTTACAACAGTAGTTCTTCTGTAATGTATCACTGAATCTAATGGAAGAATTGAAGAAACGTAGGACTTTTTTTTGTGTGTGTGTGTATGTGTGTGTATCTGCTCATTTCAAATGATGGCAACACTTTCATAGGATGTCAATTAGCTTGTTAATTTTTGCAGAGATTTAATTTTTCTCACTGATCAGATCCAATCCTAAATAGCTTTTCTTCTGCAAATAACTATCATAGCTAAGTAAACATATTGCTTCTGCGGAGTTGAACTAGTTGATAAAACAAAAATTGTATTTTCTTTTCCAGTCACAATATATGTGGCAAGATTAAACAACCCCATCATTCACAAATATTATATTTGAATTTCAGATTACTGCCAGATATCCTCATTTAAAATTTCTCATATTTGATATTTGCATCACAGCTTTATTACCAAGAAGATGATGAACATAATTACTGTAGAGATGCAGGCTTAATTGTGACAACTTTGTTTTTAATCTTTCCTGGTAGGATTTTGGAGATGATGGGTCCTTGTACATAACTAAGGTTACCACAACGCATATGGGAAATTACACCTGCTATGCTGATGGCTATGATAAGCTCTATCAAACTCATATTCTTCAAGTGACTGGTAAGGAAAAATGTTCTAATTACCAAGTCATAAGTTACTTCAGTTTGGGATTTTTAAAGCAGATCTGCTGTTGCTGTTTTAGTTTTCTTGTATTATATTACACCTTAACAGAAAATATATATATATAATTTTTCATTTTTTGCCTTTAAATAACCTTTAAAAACAATAAAATATAATTCTAATTTATTACTTCCATAGGAATAATAATTATTAAAAGGTGCAAAGATAGTCCAAGGAACTTGCTTTGCACCTGTGATGATATGCAGAATAATAAGTGGCTTTATATATACATGTAGATATACATAGATAAAGTAGGTTTTGATATTAATTTATTAATTCTGGAGAACACATTGGGAAGTGTGTTAAGAATGGTTCATTTAATATAAGAATAAAAAAAAATGCAGTTCCCCAAAGGTTTTGTAACTGATGGAGGCTTCTAAATTCACATTTATTATTTTGAAATCTATTGGGATCACCCTTTCTTGGGGTAATGCAGATCAACTTTGCGGCGGTTGAGGAGGCAGAGACACTCAGGCTGCAGCGTGATCAGAAGGGTCACCGAAGACAAAGGACTTTATTTTTAGTAACACCTTCACTTTTATCTACTCTTACATATAACATGCCAGCACACTATTGGTCAGTAGTTCACCTCACATGCATGGAGAGATTCTACTGGCTACAAGGCATTCACATTATACAGGTGGCTCTCTGGTCCTTAAGGATGCATTCATCTGTCACCTCAGACCTTAAGAGATCCAGACAGTCTGGAACCCCAGTCTAGAACCACAGCCTAGAACCGCAGCCTGGCATTGGGATCAATCACCTCAGACCTTAAGAGATCCACACACACACTGTCATCCCCACAGTTCCCCCTCTTTGTAATTGTGCCACAAAAATGGCTGCAGCATCTTCTGCAGGGCTCTTAGCAGAAGACCACCTGCACCTGATGTTAACAGCAGCACAATTGTCACAATCACAAAAATCTACAATCCAGTCTTCACCATATATAAAACCCTTTCCAGTTATATTCCATCTATAGTCCATCTTTGAAGCAATTTGTTTAGCTACCTTCATCCATCATTCACTCTTTCATTCACTCTGTCTCAATTTCCTCCTTTTTTTGTTGTTTTTTTTTCAATTCATACAGCACATGCTTTAAAGACCCTCAACCTTTGTTACTTTGAACCAGTGACAGAAACTTAATTGCTGCAGCATTATTCTATTTTACTTTACTACCTTAACCTTCTACCAAATTAACATCACTCTGCTAACTCAATTGACATCTTAACTTTTTACTAATGTAACATTACTTTTAACTTCTTACTTAACTCTTAACTTACTCTTAACTGCTTACTTAACTTCTTAACTTTTTAACAAATTAAAAACCTTATTCTATTTACTTAACATCTTAATTTTCTTAACAAATTAAATACATTCCTGTAAGTAATGTCATTGGTGCACTAAAAGACTGAAAAATCTTAAAAGAAATATAACCACGCCAAACAATATTATTTCTATAAACTAGTTATTTTGCATTAACCTTCTGTATCTAAAAGAACAGATCTTAACCACTCTAACTTTTGTAGTTCTTGTGTTACTTGCAGTAAACGTGCATAGATTTGGTTCCAGTTGTTCACAGTATTAACAGTGAGGGATTCTAGTCATACGAGTAACACCTCACGTGTCTAAAAAAATTTTTGTTCATTCTGCTAAATAAGCAGGACTATTATCTATTTTAATTTGCTTTGGTACTCCTAAAACTGCAAAAGCTCTTTGAAAATGCCTAATAGCATCAGATGTAGACACATC
>JAWWLZ010000139.1:32346061-32393076 GCA_035041345.1 Poliocrania exsul | reverse complement strand
GTTGCAAACCAGCTGTAAATAAACTTTTGCAGTCCCTCAGAGTGAAAAAACTGAGTAACACAGAACCAAAATAGCAGTTTTCTACAACTTAGGGCTTTTTGCAGGCCTAGAAGGTAATAAATCTTTGTATTGCACAATAAAACTGTCTTTTTCTCCCGCTGTCTGTCCAGCATAGAGTGAGTTTGTTTCCTTAAGCAAAAGAAATTTCCTAGAAATCTTCACGTCGTTAAGAAATCTGTGGCTTTTTCAATCCTTTAAAACTTCCAGGGTTTGTCAAAGTCTCTACCTTTAAAACAGCTTATATAAAAGCATTTGTCTGTGCACTTCAAGCATTCTTTTCCATGAAGATAACTAAGAATTCCTCCCTTATATGCTTCCCTCTATTCCAAGGTCTGACGATTGGGAGGGAGCAAAGGATTAGGTAACTGACACATTAGAGGTAAATCAAGTTGCAGTTTCAACTTTAAGCGTTTTTCCAAGTTACTTTTAGTTTCATCTTTAGCAATTCTTTTAAGTTGCTTTCAGTTCCAGCTTAGCAGTTCCTTTTAAGTTACTTTGGTCTTGTCTTCTGACTCATTATTTTCCTTATCAGTCTAAAACTGCACCGTCAAAATATCTCTTAAAATCCTTCTTGTTGTCAACAAATCAAAGGCCTTTTTCGAGCTTTTAGTCCACATTTTGCTTATTTACGACTAGTTCACACACTGTGAGGCCTTGCATTTTAACGTTTTTTATTCTTGTTTTCTTTTTCTTTTTTCATGAAGACAAAACTAGAACCTCCTCCTTGGATATCTTTCAACCCAGGATTATCCCCAAAGGCTCACCTGAAGGTTTTCCTTCCAGGTGTTCTCCATCATAGGTCCAGACGGTTTAATGTATCGTGATTCCCCACACCGCACGATCTTTTCTGTGATACCATCACAGTGAAAACTGCTACTTTGGGAAAGCCACCTGACAAATGATTAATCTCTGTTGTAAATCACACAGAATGTCGTTTGCTAGTTCTTCGGCACATCAGGGGGTCACCATTTATTGGGGTCACCCTTTCTTGGGTTAATGTAGATTAGCTTTGCGGCGGTTGAGGAGGCAGAGACACTCAGGCTGCAGTGTGATCAGAAGGGTCACTGAAGACAAAGGACTTTATTTTAGTAACACCTTCACTTTTATCTACTCCTACATATAACATGCCAGCACACTATTGGTCAGTAGTTCACCTCACATACATGGAGAGATTCTACTGGCTACAAGGCATTCACATTATACAGGTGGCTCTCTGGTCCTTAAGGATGCATTCATCTGTCACCTCAGACCTTAAGAGATCCAGACAGCCTAGAATCGCAGCCCGGAATCCCAGTCTGGAACCCCAATCTAGAACCGCAGCCTCGAACCCAAGACTAGAACCTCAGTCTAGAACCACAGCCTAGAACCGCAGCCTGGCGTTGAGGTCAATCACCTCAGACCTTACGAGATACACACACACACACACACACACACACACACTGTCATCCCCACAGAAATCTAACCATGAGTTTATTAGATTAACTTCAGGCACCTGGATTTGAAGCCTTGATCTTTATATTTTCCTCCATCTGTTCAAGTTCTTGGGAGCACTTTGTTGAACTCTATACTTGGAGTAAACTTAACTGCATTGTTACTGGTTCCCTGAAGACAGGACTTTACCTTCTCTAGAGATGCTGTACCCTTTCCTAGCTGTTTTTCCTACATGAAATTTCTTTCCTGAACTATTTCAAGAAGTTTTTCTTCTCCACTGATGAAAGTTCTGCTGTAATTTATCACCAGTGAGGTTTAATGTCTTTTGTTATCTTTGAATGACCCTGTGGTTTCATGTTATTTCAATTTATACTTGTCTTTGACTCTTAAGTCTCCCTTTCTACAGTAAACTACCAGTGTTTGTCATTTCATGTTGCTACTTAATCCTATCCAGAATCATGTTTGACCTCAATCTTCTCCAAATTTATTTCACATTAACAGGCTCTATTTCTCTCCTGAAGCATACAATAGCCCCAGTTTCCTGGCCATGACTATTGCCATAATTCTTTGTTTTGTTAGTTGTTGCTCAGTTACATAAACCCTTATTATAATTGACTTCTCTTGACATCTCATTCAAGAATGTTAAAATATTTTGTTATTCCTATCTTTCATTGATATGCACATGAAATACAGCTTCCAATATTATTTTGGTTATTCATATGATTAATTTTTCTTTTAATAGCATTTTCCCCCTTTTCTATTGTTAATATCCTTCACACTTTAAATTACTTTGACATTTAGTGCTTATTTCTGGTTTTGTAAACATGTTTTCTTTGTAGTTATGTTTAACCAGGAAGCTGGCTTATATTTATCTATCCATATTTTTTAATATTTTTTCCAACTTCTTCCACTCCTGACCTCCAACACCTTGTACATGGAGTGTCCTCCCTGAGCTAAAAAATGGCATCAACATTTTTTCCTCCCTCAGCTTTTCTTTTGAGATTATTTTCTGTCATTTGAAAAGCCGGGTAGCAAATAGTGGCTAAACTAGTGAGAAAACTGAAGTGCAGTTCGTTGTTATTTTAATTTCTGCAGACATACTGTGTTCATAAGTTGAACACATCAGAAGGTCCTTGACCAACATTCATCCTCTGTTCTATGAGTTTTGGTTTACTCTAACTTACTAACAAAATTATGTTTCTATAAGACATTCCTTATCTATCCCAATGTGTGAATAATCCTGCAGAACTGAATTGCAACAGTTAAAATACTAGATTTCCTCATGTTTGGCTCAGTTCAGCACACAATGAGGCAAAACTCCACTGAAGCTGAAGAAGGTTTTCTGCTGAACTAGAAAATTAAGAAATATATTTTGAGAGAGCACAACCGTAGATTTTCCTGATCTGTCAAGAAATTGTTTTGGTTTTTTTTAATCTGGAAACCACTGTAAACCTGCTGTTCCTAAAGCTGGCACTGGAATAGTACATTCCAACATGATTTTGGCTGGTATTTTGGGGAACAAGGAATAGGAAAAGGAGGCCTTTGAGCTATAGGATCACTTCCTGTGCATGTTGTGGATAAAAGGAGGTAAATCCATTGGGATTAAAGGTCAAATGAACACCTCTTCCACAGTTTAGATCTCTACTTCTAAACAATAATCTTCTTAAGTGCAGTCATGATGGTCAGTACTTGTGGCTGTGATAATGACTAATTAATATAATGATACTTGTATTAACTGGAGAGTCAGTCAAAAGGTTAATGGGATAATGAGGCTTCATTGATCACAAAGATATAATGTGAAGGTTCAATGAAAACAACGTAATTAGATTTTAAATCCTTTCTTGATTTTTATTTATGTTCAGGCATATATTTTTAGAAATAAATATGCCTATCTTACATTGACTAATATGCAAATATTATATATCTGATTTACTTTTAAGATTAAAATCTTTAAGACATTTTTAATTTTGAATTATCTGGTACAGTAGTAAAGAATAAAGAGCTTCCTTTGGAGCCTTAAAAATACAGTTACTGAGCACTGTAAAAGACTTGTTTTATAGTGAAAAAATCAGTCTACTTTTATACAAATAATATGGTAAATATTGTTAGCAATATTATAATAAGTTGATATTTAACAATTTTTCATATAAACTATAAAGAACCCCAAAATACAAATTTTTAATGGGACATGAGTAACTGTTTCATAACGTAACCCTAATTATTAACATTTAAATAATACTTAAAACTTTCAATGTGTACAGTTTTGAGGTTATATGACTGAGACTATACACCTATATGAATCTGAGTCTTTCAGTTTGATTTTTATTTTTATTCTAATATTTCACTGATACTTAAATTAATTCCATCAGGTATTTTTCCTTTATTGTTTTTGACATCACATGACATGAATCCCATTCATTGGAAAGTCTGTTGTGAGATAGAGAGAGCCATGTGTAATGGTCTTACTATCACTGAAGACAAAGAGGAGCTCTGTAATTCAATCTTATAAAGTGTTTATAATATCAACTCCATAATTTGTTTGTTCAAAACTGTCTTTACTTAATTCATGTTTCAGAAGGATTTGTATCATCTCCCTTATGCTTGTTTATTAGCCTCTGTGGTTTTTTTCCACAGCAGTCATTTGAAAGTTGATAGGGAATGCTGGTGAATGCTGGTAAAATTCTTCTCAACAAATTATTAAAACGGTGCTCAGAGAAAAAAAAATCTGAAACAAACTCAGATATTCTTGTAATAGGTGTTTTTGTATTTGGTATGGGGCCACCTGGCTCTAAAATGCCCTTTGATAGTATTAATATATTCAACTAACCACTCTATATATAAATGTTCAACTATTTAATACAACAGAAGTATATGCATTGGTTAAGTAAAAAAGCAGAAGTTTCTTAACACAACAATTTTTTTCCCTTATATTTATGTTATTGCTTATAATAATGTGTTATAAAAAGGTTATTAAATGTTATTACTCTTTCTTGTTATTAGTATTCTTAGGATAACATGAATGTGACATCTATACCTGTGTCCCCTCCCCCCTCCCCCTCCCCCTCAAAGCCTTAAAAATGAATAGTGAAAATGCTGAAATACCTATAAATTTTGTTTTCTCATTAACTCAATGTTTATTCTGTTATGGATCCATGCTGTCCATAACCAGAAATGTTAATATCATTGATCACATTGACAGATATAGACATGATACCTAGATGAGTTTAAATACCTTTTGCATAATTCAAGTTTTTCTATTTTTCAAGCATATACAGGGAATAGTTTAGATTGTTTTGAAGTGTAAAATTGAGGAATTTCACGTTTGGAAGGTTGTTTCTAGACAGGCAAGCAAGGTGTCATTAGCCATATTACAAACAAAAAGGAAGACTGACTTCAAATTCAAACTTGCTCTAAAAATAGTACGCGTTTATGGTGTATGTTACAAAGCAATAAATATGTAGCACCAATTTGACTTTTTTCTTTCAGTTTCTGTATTAACAATAATATCTTACTCCCTGAGATTTCACATTGATTTACAAGTCAAGTTCTTGGCAGATAGGTGACAAGAATTTTCCACACCTTGGTTTCAAGACAGAAAGCTTGGATACCTTAAGGTAAAGAAAGGATTTCCCAGTCCAAGGTATCTCAGTTTAATAAAAGAGAAGTGTTATTATACACAGCAACACAAGAACCTAGTTCACCCTATATATTACCCATTTCTTTCTTGAACACATACATTCTCCCTGGATTCAAGACAGCTTGAACAGACTTTTTTATCCTTTTCCCCTCTGCCATCGCGCCATCAGACCCGAATGAAATAATATTCAGGAGGTTTATAGCAAATACAAGATTTATTGAATAGTTACATATATGCAGTATTTGCAACCAGCAGTTTCACATGGATTTTTGAACTGAAAGATAAGGGATATAGGATTCACTCAATTATGTGTTATACATTACTCTGCTAAATACCAACCTGCAGTGTCTCCCCTCCCTTTTTAACCTATGTAATTATATCTCTCTTGTAAAGTAGTTTGAGTTAGATTATGATGTTAGAATATATCTCTGAAAGTCCACAACTGCAGTAATATTTCACTTGTCTGTGTGTGCCTCAGTTGCACAGTTCTTTCTTCATGCTATATTACAGGTAGGCTTCAGGGTAATATGAAATAAAAATTATAATGGAAAACAAGGGTTGAATTACTTTTCTAGCTGTATAGATAACCTATCAGGCACAGATTTCCTGAGGAAAATGAGAAATGGAAGAAAATGGAGGAAAGGCTGGGCAAGAAATGAACTCTACTGTCATGCAAGAACCTCTGTGACTGGGAAAACTGTGAAAGGGAACAGGATCTACTACAGAAATAAGAGATGGTAAAAGAAAACTCAGACATGCTTTCACTTGAGCAGGTCCTCACTTTCACATCTCCTAACAACACCTGAGTAGTTAATTTAGCCACAATAACATCTTGTCATGAAGGGTGGGATTGTGTTTATTTATTAAGTATTTGATTTCAGTTATAATATTTTCTAAAACTTTCTTAACAACAATTTTGTCCCCAAAATATCACCTGTCTTTTGTCTGAATGAAACTAATGTATTCCTCTTTCTATTCAATTCTTTGAAACTGGACCATTAAAAAATATCTTTTCTCAAGTGCTCAGTAGAAATCTTTCAAGCTATGGTAGTTAAATACCCATAAGGTTTTATATGCAATAAGAATATTTCACTGACAGAAAAAAAAAGACAAGAAATATTCTGTCAGAGGTAGTCAGAATGCAACTAATGGCAATGCCCTACTATTGGTCCTAAAAGTTTTTTCTGGTGCTGAGATGCTTGAGAGTGTTCAGTGATGGCAATCCTGTTTCTAAGAAGGTGGAGATCCTTGCTTTTCTAGAGACAAGGTGGAGGAATAAGTTTTTTGGCTTTGCTGCAGTGGGCAACCTACAACATGAGGTAGGCTGCCTAAAGGACCTTTTGTCAAGAAATGCTTAACAGGAGAGACATAAAATTGGACCTTAGGAAGTGAAGTGGAGCAAGACTGGGACCTGAAGTGCCAAAAGAAGTTCAGATCGTTGAATGTGCAGTTGAGTGGGGCTCAATCTTAGGAACACAGTGGGGAAGGCAAGGTCTCAGTATGGAACACACAGATGCTAGGTGAGAGGAGAACAGAACAGGGAAGAAGGGATAACAGGAGTAGGAATGCCAGGCTTGAGATGAAAAGTAAAGATCCACTTGCATGAAAGCAAAGTCCCTTCCAGAAACTCAATGAAAACCTTAAATCTGTGATTGTTATACGCTTTTTCTCACAGCTGGTAGTTTAAGAAACTAGCAGCCATAATTTTCTAATTTTTAACCTTTTTCCATGTTATTTTATTATATTTTCACAGTCTGCATATTGTGGTTATGTGCATTTCTGTGTACATTATTTGAAAAGACCCTCATCTTTAATTACATTTAAAATATCCCTGAAAGCTACTGAGTGTTCCATCCTATCTGAGGTAGAATACATTTGTGTATTTCTTGTAATGTAGAAATCTAAGGAATCTCTATGCTCTAATAGGACAGCATGCTGGGACATGTCTTGGTAATCGCTGTATAGTATTTAATCTCATGCCAAAATAGACACAGTTAATTTTTAATCTTATCTTCTTTCATCATCAGCTGATACTTTATTTTCCACCCTGCTGTGTTTTGTGACACAACCTAAGTATACATATCTTTAGAGCTGCATTAAACAGTATTTTGGAGACTAGGAAATATGTGTCTTTTACCTTATTACAGTTAATGTTTTATTGTTAGAAACAACCTCAAGCAAGTTCTGTCTATAAATAATGAAAGAGATGTAGTTATAAATCTGAAAAAAATTACATAGTGGGATTTTAAAGTCTTGCTTAATCACTCATTATCAATAGAAATGTGTCAATTGTGATATTGTATCTCCCTCTGCCAATAATGGTTTGTGGTATGTAGCAGATTTTCAGTTGGCAAGCATATCCTGCATCAATTTTTCAAACCTTGAAAAAGTGATGTCAACAATTCTTATATTTTCCTAATAGACTCAGAAGATGAATCTTGTACATGGAGTTACATGGACTCACAGAATTGTAGAATCACACAATCATAGAATCTGCTGAATTCAAAGGAACCCATTAGGATCTTCAAGTCCAATTCCTGGCCCTATGTAGGATGTCCCAAGAATTGTGTCTGAGACCATTGCCCAAATACTTCTTGAACTGTTCCTGACAAGTTTTCCAGGCATGAGGAAGGCAAACCACATGGGAGGGTAGCTGTCTTGTCTCTGTCCTGTAGCCACATGTGTTTTTTCCGGGTGGGGGAGGACAGCTGCCATGTCAATTTGGTGCGGTGGGCAGGACTTGGAGAGTTTCTCCTCATCGATTGGTTTAACCCAGTTTATTAGTATTGTTGTTAGCATTCTTCTTGGTAAAGAGTTGATTTTTTTGTTTGGGTTTTTTTTGGGTTTTTTTTGTTTTTTTTGCACCTACATCCAGATGTATTTGGTCTCTCTCTCTGTATCAGAGAAACCATGGGTATTGAATCCAAGGGAGGAGGCTTCTGTCCAAGGTCTCTGCCCCTCCAAATTTTCTCAAACTGACATAAAGGCAAATGGTATCCTGGGCCCAGAACCTGTTCAGGTATAAAACTGAACAGGCTTTATACTGGTAAAATGTGTTGCTGATAAGTGTTTTGGAGGGAGGGGACAGGCGGAGTTGAAGTGTTAAGGTTTGTGAAACAGGACAGTTACAATCTCTCTACATCATATAATGACTTACGTGTTGTGCATTACTCATATTTTATAAAGAAATCTAAGGAAAAAAAAATCTTATTACTCAACCACAAACTATTGAACTAGACTTGGGACTTTTTCCATTGATACTACAGGCAGCAAAACCAGGTTTTGCTCAGACAACATTCCTTCTGCTTCATAAATTTTCTGTGACAGAGTTCCACATTGAATGTCACTGACTAATAACACATCTGTGTGTTGTTATATATAGCTGCAGGAGCCTTTAGAATTGCTTATAATTATTTTTCTTAAAATGAAGATAATGCTCTTCTTCACTAAATTATAATTGTTTTCTGTCTTCAGTTCCACCAGTTATCCGAGTCTATCCAGAGAGCCAGGCAAGGGAGCCAGGTGTGACAGCTAGCCTTCGGTGCCACGCTGAAGGTATTCCCAATCCACAGCTTGGGTGGCTGAAGAATGGAATTGATATCACTCCAAAGTTGTCCAAACAGCTAACTCTTCAAGGTAAAGGGACATATTTACTGATTTCTGCAGATTGCTAATGCTTTATCAGTGCATCCTTTGTATACTAGTTGCCCTTCTTGCTTAGTTTTAATCAAGGATTGAAGTCTAAACTAAAATGTTTTGAAAGATGTTTTCCAGTTACTCCCCAAGACAGATATTGTCTCTTCTTTCTCTTTGTTTGAATAATGATTGTACTTACTGACAGGATTGCCAGTAAATTCTGATATGCTCTTCTCTATTAAAAATGTGCGACATCTGAGTAGAGCAAGCAGCCCAAGACCCAGTACCAGCCATAATTTGTCAGTACAACTATATTAATGCCATTCAATAAGTATTCAACACTAATAATGAAATTGGCAGTCATTGTTTTTGTTTGTAGATATTTGTTCTAATACACTGATATCCATCTAATTATTTTTTATAAATTTAGATCAGAATATCGATAAAACTTTACCTTTTTTTTAGATCAGTTGAATCTTAGTGAGAATTGGGGACCTGATGGACAGGACAGGAGGAGAAATACCTGAAATGGATTGCTGTTTTCTGAGGGGTATCAGCATACCTTTAAGGGAGTACAAAGACACTGTGTGTGCGTACACACACACCCACACACACCCCCCCACACCCCCACACCCCCACCACACTCATACCCCCTCTGCCCCCTGAAAAACAAACAAACAAATAAACAAGACCACAAGCAAACCAAAACCCAAATAAATCCCAGCCAAAACTGTAGGAAACTCTTGCCTTTAAGTAATCAACTGTTAATATTAATCAACAGTTAATCTATGAATCTTCAGGTCTCAGCAAAATCAGTGGACCTGTCCTGCACAAAATCTTCATGTTTCTTCAGTGCTTCTGGTGGTTTTTGATCAACCATAGAAAAAGGAAACAAACAAATGAAACAAAACCCACAAAAACCTCATGCTATTAGTATTCACTTTAAAACCTTGTCTCATTCATCTACAAAAACGGAATGTGTAGTTAGGATAGCACAACGCTCAGCCTGCACTGTAAGAAGTAGTGGGACAGGAATGGTGAATGCTTCTCTGAAGAGTTACCTTCACTGCAGGTGTCATAGTTTTCTGGTTTTTTTCATGGACAACTCTCCTGGATATTTGTGAAAAATTGCTTTGCAGAAACACTTTGCACGATGAGCTGAAAGTGATGGACTCCTCTTCCATAGCATCATGCTGTTAATTTCTCCCATAGGGATTTGAGTGTATGGATTTTTTCCCATCCATCTCTATTTCATATATTTATGATAAATAAATAAAAAAGGACTATTCTCTAAGCAAAACATTTAAATCAATTTTTTTGCATGCACTTATCTGAATTTAAATTCTGAAAATCTCATTACATTTTCCCAGAAATTTTCCTAGGTTAAACTATCTATGCATTAACTTCAAGCCAGGAGGAATATTACATCATAACCCAGTGCCCCTTCTACTCCATAGTTTAGAATAAACTATAAAGCTGTTTTTTGTATAGTTCCTCCAGCTGAACAAGTATACTATTCTTAAAATACAATAAATCATTGTTCACATTGTTAGTCACATCACATTATTTGAAAGACCTTTGCCTATGAAATCTAGACTGTTTGTTGACATTCCTACACAAGCTGATGTACAGTTCTTGAAGTAGTTTCTATAGGCTCCTACATTGATGTAGATGTAAAATTGCAATGTGCCTATTTTTCTGCTGTTGCACTGCAGTCACACAAAAAGAAACCTAGATGCCTCTGGTTACAAGAAACAAATAATTTTATTAAAATTATTATTTACACGTAAATTTTAGCCCGTTATGTTCCATGGAAACATGGGTTATTTTGTGTAAAGCCAGTGATGTTGTTAAGTGACCAAATGCAACATAATAAAAACCTAATAATTACCCAATTTTAGAAACAGTCATAGTCATTTAAACATTCATAAAACCTCTGACTGATATTTGGCTCTGAAGTGCAAAATCGGCTGAGGTACTCTGGATATCTGTGAGATGAATAATAGTGCATGTAATTCACTAACCAGTTAAATACCTTTGGACTAATTTGGCATGCCTCCAAGTCATGAACTCAGGAATGAAAATGGTTTAATTAGAATGAGCAGAGAAACCCTTTTGAATTTATAATCTGAAAGCAGTGTAGCATATCTGCATGTTGATTTTTTTCCTCTCCTTTCAGCAAATGGTAGCGAGGTTCACATTAGCAATGTGCGCTATGAAGATACAGGAGCATATACTTGCATTGCAAAGAATGAAGGAGGGGTGGATGAAGATATTTCTTCTCTTTTTGTGGAAGATTCTGCTCGAAAGACCCGTAAGTAATATGAGAAATAGAAAAATACATATAGCCATGATTTAAACACATTAAATTGGTATGAATACTGTAAAACAATAAATAAATGAAAATGATCTTGTGTGGATAGCTGATTTAAAAAAAAATGAAGCTTAAATAATGCTTTTTTAAAAGTCACTGAAGGCAGAGTGTGCAATCTGAAGTTTATTTAGAAGTAGAATGAAATCTTTGATTCATTCTGTGAATCAACATATTTGTCATGTTGCTGTTAAATTTTTGATATTTCCTTATGATGGATTTGTTGCATATGAAGGGAATGTGAAAGGAAAGGCAAAATATTAGTGTGGTTTCTGGGAGTTGATGGGAGTGTGGGGGGAGACCTTTCTCAGTCTTTCTTCCTGTATGTTCCTGAGATATTCCAAGTGTCAAAATTGGCCCTCATGACATGAAAGTAATTACAAGACTTGATCTCACCTGCTAGAATACTCAGCAAGTCCAGATCAGTTCTAGCCTGCCCATGCTGTCTTGTGCATGGATAACAGTGGCTCTTCAGAAATGTGGAGCAACAGTGGTCACATCCACTTGTTAAGTTGGGAGTTCAATGTGAGAAAGAAATCTCTCTCACTGCCAAAGGGTGGCTTTCTTCATCCTCTGTTAAATGGTATTGGGATTTATACACTCTGTTTACCTATTATTTGTCTACCTTAATACTTCTTTCCTCTTTGATTACTTTCCTCTGCTCAGAAAAATCCATTTCTGCGTTCACACTTCCCTTCCCTCCCCTCCCTTCCTCTTCCCTCCCTTTCCTCCCTTTCCCTTCTCCCCTTCTGTTGCTCTAATTTACATTAGAAATGCATCTAGTAAAATGGTAGTTATTTTACTAGTGAGTCGGATTGCATTTACTTTAAGGCATTCCTGTTTATCTAAAAGCTTTTTCAGCAGTGCCAAGTACTCGAGAGGACACTAGAGGCAGGATTAGTAGCAATGCAAGTCTGCCTGCTGCTTTCAAGTCAAAGGGCATTGAGTTCAGCTACACATAGATTCATAATTCTTAAAATGTTACAGAGGAAGTCTTCTATGCAGGAAAATTTTATAATCCAAATGGTAATATCTTTACTTAGCTGCTTTCAGTAACACTAATTATAAATGTCTTTTCAAAAGTCTTAATGGGTTTTTTTAAGTGTGAAAATGACTGCTCAGACATTTCTGAGAAGGCAGCTGAGGATAAATACGTTGTTTGATAATGCTAAATTTCTGGTAGTCTGGTGATATGAAGTAGCTTGGACACTTCTGTTTGCCTTTTGTGAAAAATGTTGTGGATGTTGCCAAATTACATAACCCTGGCTGTTTGGTTATAACTTGTTTGGCTTTAAAATATTTATATCCAGCTATCTAGTTTCCATGTGTTTTAGTTACCTAATTGTATCTTCTGAAGACCTGATCTGCTGTGATCTTGTGGGGATATCCACACCTATGCAAAATACTTTTTCAGTACTTGTATATGATGTATAATTTTAAGTCAGCTAACTTCACAGGATTTGTAAAATCAATGGCATGCAATGACCACTGCTGGAAAGAAATGCTTTAATATCTACAAGCACACATATTAAACACAATGCTACTGCTACTTTAAATTTAAGTCTGCTGATTAGGTCACAAGTCAGATTCTAAAGATAGTCTGGTGAATGGAAATGTAATTCCCTATGATCTGATATGAACTATATGATGACATTTTTATAAATAATTTTCCTTTTATCCTCCTTTAAGGGATTAAAGCAGACACATTTGCTTTTCCTATACCTTTTTTTTTTTTTTTCCCTTTTTCCTTAGTGGACAGCTCTCTTTGGAAAGTTTTAGGATATTGTTTTGAATAAAATTCGAAAAAATTCTCACTAACTTGCCAGTTAGTCTGGGCTTTTCTCCTTCGTGATGTCACATAAGGTAAAAATCAAAGCAAAATAAAGGCATTTCTGAACATGGAGTCGATTTGCTATTTAGAGGTTAGTGAGAACTTTAAAGTTAAGCTCTAAAATATGAAGTACAATTGCACTGCCTTGAGCATGACAGTAATTTTATAAGCCACATGAGGAATACAGAACATAATTTCATTATTACCAGTGCATGCATTTTATTTCCTAAGAAGTCTAATAGTCAAAGTAAATGTTCACTTTTTTACTTATCTGACCCATTGTTTATGTACACATGAAAACTTTAGGGGTTTAGTGTTATTTTGCATAATAAACTAATATTTTATTATTTTTCTGTGGAATCTCACTTTCATCACATCCCAAAATTATGCAAAACTCAGTACACTTCTTTGACAAAAATTAATATATGTGGCAAAAAGAGCACAGCTTGTTCATTTCTTTGTGAATAGGTCATGTAAAGAGCTCCTAATAAAAAATATATTTTCTGGCACCTCTGACTACATTAAAGCCCATACTATTATGAATAAATAGATTGTTAAATAATAGACAAAGCTTTTCTTCACTGGTGTACCCCAAAAATGCTGTCAGATTGCAATGTTTTCAAAGTACACAGGATATGTTACAGATGCATGCAGTGCATGTGTCTGTATTATAAATAGAAAGGAAATTTAATGAATGGCAAACCTATACTGAATTGGGGGAAGTGTGATGCTAGCAACAAAAATAAAAATATACAATGCAGAGGATAACTTAGGGGTCTCCCAGAGCTCTGCTTATTTTATAGTTTCCAGTTTCAGAAATTTGAAACCCAGTTACCAAGAAAAGTCAATGTATTTTGATGATAATGGTTGATCAAGATGGTAGTCTGAGATGGAAGTGAATGGAAAATACCATGAAAATGCTTTATCATCCAGATCTGCTCATGAAATGCCAGCACTGAACATGGAACCATTGTTCTGTCACACATAGACAAATATTTGAATAGTGGATGACCGTCTCAAGAATAGTTTGACCACCCCTTAGTCTTTTTCAACATTCACTAAAAATAAGACTTCTTAAAATAGACTTTCATTTTAACATTGCTTTAGGTGAGAGGAATGAAATTATTTTCTTTAAGATACCTTGACTTTAGATATGTCTTTTACCAATTAACTCATTCTGTAGCTGAAATTTTATGTAGTTAGCAACTGTGTTTCAACACATGGATATTTTTTGCTAGATATTTGAAGTTGTAATGGATTATTTTTTATATTACATGTATAAATGTCTCTTATAAGTACTGGCAATAAATGTCTGCTGCTCTTTATTATTAGATCCTGTTTAATTCCTCTGATATTGACAGTAATAGTACCATCTAAAGTATTTCTGAGTGCAAGAATTGTGCTGGTTTGATTCTCTAGAGACTGGAATTTTATTTTTTTCCTGTGAATTACATTTTTCCTCAAGCTTGCAGTTAAAACCATCAAGAATGAGATATTTGGTTTGGGTGATAGCTGAATAACCACTGCAGTGACTGGTAAAAACATTCTGGGGATTAACGACCTGGTCTAAATCTAATTGAAGGCAGAAGAGTCTCCCCTACTGTCATGATCCTCTAATAATACTTGAGAGAGCTCGGCTGTGTTTGAAGGAGTCTTTGGTATAATCTCATTTGTAAATACAAATAGTAGTTTAAAACCTGGGTTTAGTTGCATTCCAACGTGTTTTTCAGAACAGGTATTTCATGGATTCATAGATTTAAGCATGATAGAACCATTTTATCTAACCATTCTATCTTCTCCATTTCACAAGACATTAAATTGTATCCCATTCTGCCTGAACACAGTTCTAATGCTTTGTTTGCCTGAAGTGTGTCCTCACAGATATGTATCTACCTCAGTCAAACATGCAGGGTCAAAAAATCCCTCATTTCTCTTGGTATTTTTCTTTTCTTATTAATCAGTCTCACTAATACAGAATAATGCTTAGTTTCCAGTCTGAAGTCAGTTTTTCTTTCAGTTTCCACCTTTGTCCACTTCCCCCAGTAAAAGGACCTCCTAAGATTTCTTGCCCTATGAATATATGAATATTATTTTTTCTCACACGCAGTAGATGTGTGTTTCTCATAATAAGACAGTTACCATAGTACTCAGTCTTTTGCCTTGAGGATTCTAATTGGTTATGGTACAGTTCTCTTAAAAAATGGGAACAGCTATTAGCAGAAGCAAATGTATTATTTGTTTCTTGAATGTTCTGGATAGAGAAGTATATATTTGATAATGTGGGTTTTTTCCACATCCACTGATTGTTTGTCCTTTTTTTCTCCACTAGTATCAGCAATGAAAGTTTATATCCTATATCCTATCAGACCTCACTTTTCAAATGCTGTTCTTTCTCACCTGTCCAGTTAGGCGTAGTTGGTCTTGTGCTTTCCATGGGGTCTAGATTTGCAATTTGGCTATGACAAAATATAATTTATTTTAGAGTTTACTTGACAAAGTAGTTCAAACAACTTTTTAGAACTGTTACATATCATTACAGGTAATTCACAGGCTTCTTAGGAAATTACTTTGTTTACACATCATTGTTGAAAGTGAACTTTGCGTTTTATTAATGATTTAATAATGAAAACTGTTTTTTCAGGTTAACTTCTTCACCTTTCTTCCTTACCTTTTACTAATGATTTAACAATGAAAACTATGTTTTCAGGTTTATCACTTTGGCAGTTTTTATTTGAATTAACATACACTTTACCACTATTATATAACTCTAATATTTAACCAGAATATTCCGTGTTAACAAATTAGATGTTTAGCAAAATTCTTGGTTACAACTTCATGAATTTTTACACTAACAAACAACAAATCACATCAAAGAATATAATCAGGTTAGTATGGGAAGACCTGGTCTCCCTTAGAACCTATTAGCTGACTTATAATTATATTCTTTTCCTTTGATTTCTTAATGAATTTAATTTTGTGCAAGTGTCTGTTCTTTTGTCTGGGATATATACCCCAGTCTAACTAACCTACAGCTACTTGAGTTATTAAGTTGCAGGGAGTGGGGACATACGTAGTGATACTTTTTGGCAGTCTTAAAATTTATTATATATTCTGAAATTTATCCAAAACTAATAGCACTGGACTAAAAACCTGAAGCAACTTTTAGAGAGTATTTTTATGCCCTGTGTTTGGACTGGTTATTTTAAATGTTTGTCTTGGCTACACATAGTTTTCCTTCCTTTTTTGTTCCTTTTTACAGTAGAAAGTACTTAATCAACCTCAATTATCCTGTTTCTGTTCAAATGCAGGACAAAAATATTTATAGAAGAATATTGTCAATAGAACATTAAAAAACCCCGAACTGGTTCATAACTGTACAATTTAAACCTTGAATAGCTCTGATACAACAATGACTTCTGTCTTTAGCAACTATCTGTGATGATTTTCAGGGTCTTTGCTGCTGCAATGGTGTAAAGGACTATCAAATTCCTGGAACTACTTCTGTTAACAGGAAAATGAGGTGTTCATTGTAAATAAGGCTACTTCTTTTCTTAAGTGTTCCTATTTCTTTCTTTTTTAGTATCTCAGCTTCTCTGCAGCAACTGACAAAGGTGGCTTTTCATTTTCTAAGCTTGTAGTACATGCAGATGCATTTTAAGGACCTCTCAAATCTTTTATTAATGGATAGCTTTCTCTTCCATACTGCTGGATTTAGCATCTTTTAAAGCAATGATACACAAACTGACAGCTGCACTGTAGATTAATGTTGATGACTCCCTTTGACAGTCACAAACACAGATTGGATCAGTCCAACTCCTAGGAACCATAAGGCAAACCAAAGTCATCAGCTTACTCTTGTTGAAACACTGTGTGAAAGCTGAAGAAATTAAATATAGGACTAAGATAATCTGACAGTGTATCTTAACAGTATATTAATGAGAAAGGTGTAGAAGGCAACATGTTATTGCCTGTTTTGTTGACACAAAGTGCAATAATAATCACAAATAGAGGAAGAAAATTCAACTTTCATCTGTGGGATTTATTTAATTAATTAGGTTCCATTCAGGTAGTATTAGGAGAAATAGAATTTTTTGTCAAAGTAATATTAACTGAATATGGAATGTAATATATAAATAAATATACCAAACACACCCCACCCCCACCCCCACCCTCCATGTTGTTATCTTAGAAAATATACAGGAAGAAAGACTTAGACTAGTAAGGGGATATTTAGTAGAAAAAATGGGGTAGAATAACCAGTGTAATCTGAGACACATATAGAATATCAGATCACACTGGCTATAGGTATTTCTTTCTAAAGTAGAAAATCTGACAGTATAGACAACAGGAAAATAAAAAAATATTCATCATCATAGAAAAGGGAATATTTTCAATGGTACTTTTCAAGTACTTAAGAGTTCTTATTTTAGCTATTAGTAAAATATTTTGAAGTAAAAATAACTTTAAAAATCCATTTACTTTTTTTCTTTTTTGATGACTTTAACAAGTACCTTGGCTGTGCTTCAATTTGTTTTCTGCTTCAGTTTAGCATAATCCTATCAAACTAGAGTCATAGATCATGAAAACACATGTTCTCTTTAAAGTGAAATAGTTTTGTGGGTTTGTTGTTATTTTCTATTTTTTAAGAAATATTTTCATTTCTCTTAATGATTTTCAAAAATTCATTTTATAAAATGCAGTTCAGTTTGCCATTGATTAATATGACTTCTTAGATGTTCCTCTAAATTTTATTGAGACATGTATGCACCTTGGGGAGATACCTGTCACTATAGAGAGTTAACAAGTAATGCTATTAAGACATTTTTGAGAATGATTTGACAGTACTTGATGATATTTTAATATTTAGTAACTTTTATTTTTGATCATCAATCATATGCTCTTGTGTTACTCTATTCACCCACTATGACATCATCATATATGGCAAAGTAATTTATCCTACAGATTCTTTCACCTTATCACAAAAAGCAGGACAGAAGTTCTCTGCCTTATGTGCTGTGTCTTGGGACTAAATTTAAAAAATAATATACCTGTTCCATGCCATTGAGTAGATCTATCTCTAACTGTACCTTTTTTATGTAATATCATAGTCCTATCACCTTACAAGAGATTATGTGATCGGAATGCTACTGACTTGACAGGTTTATGGCTATCATGAGCAACGAGGCATCTCCACTGTCTTGAGCTGGGAATGAAACTAAAAGCCTTTTGATGGTGATTTATGGCCTAAATTCTCTCTGAAAGGCTTTATGCAATTTTAATAGAATCTTCCTGTCACATCAGATACTGAATGGTACCTATTTACCTAATTTCCTCAGACATAATTTATGCTGGCATTTTATTTTATGGCAGAGCTAAACAAGTTTATACTTGTTGACAGCATTGTAGGCAAGACTTCATTTCAAACTTGCAAGTAATTCAGCTCATGAACTATTTTTTGTTCCTGCTTGTGTAGAGTGGATTAAGTTGATGTGTTATGGGAAAGGACTTAAATTATTCATTATAAAGATTTATAGAAAACATACCAAATTCAGCTAACATGTTCAAATTTGACCAAAAAAAGAAGTGTCAACTGTTGACTTTTAACTGATAAATAATAATTTAATACATATTAAAAATATATTTGTTTATTGTGTTACCTAACCTGAAATGAAATTAAAATGTATGTCACACAAGAACAGAATGGAATTTTGATAGAATTTTTAATGCTATAATATTTTTGAAAATACTTGAAGGAAGCAAGCAATAGATATTTTGGGGGGAAAAAAAAGCTTCACAAATAGATTAGTTTTTATATACTTACATTTGTATATAAAACCAACAAATGTGAATTTATTATAAAATAAGAATAAAATTAAAAGCAGATACATGCATAAGGTTTTTCTGTTTTATTGTGGGAGCTGAGCAAAAAGTAATTCACCTTAACCACATCTTCATTTTGAATGCACAAATAATAATTAAAAACTTGTGTGGCTTAGCAAACAAATAGTAATGATGGCATGGATTTACTATGTAACATAAGGGTACATGTTTATACATTAGAGTTGTGAGAGAATAAGACAACAGATACACTCTCTTTACATCATGTATATGATTAATCAGAATAGTTGACAATTGTGGTGGCTATCAGTGAAGGAACCAGAAAACATCCCTTCAAACATCTTGATTTTTTTTTATTTTTTTTTTAATGCAACTGAAAGTACAGCAGTTTATGACAGGACAATTCTGAAAAGTAATGTTGAACTACACATTTTTGTCATATGACCTTATTGCATCTTCCTCATTGTTCCTGTTTTCTATTATCTCTACTTGTGACCTCTTGCCATCATGGAATTGAAGGCATGGAAAAGAACAGTGGTTTCCTACCTGGTGCTGCAAAGCTAGCACAATCAGCTGATATGAAACTGTTGATTTTTATTTATCAGCTGTTAAGTTCTGATAAAAATTCAGGTAAAATATTTAAGGAATTTTGAACACAAACCTTGTGTTTTGACAAAACATGGAATTAACATTCATGAACAATGATTATTCACATTTCCTGTTTATTGGAATAATATATATTGCAGATAAGTGTCTTTTTGCTACTTTCCTCTATTTTTCAAGCCATTGAAAACTGCATTGTTCTCTTAGTGAAGTAAACAAAGAAATTTTTCAGACAGCTTTTGAGTGTCACTTCACTTCAAATTTTAAAAGCCCACTGAGCGTTTTCTTGAATAAGGACCACTGAAGTATTCAATAGAATAAGGAAAAATGTTTCTGGAAGAAAACAAAGTATTGTTCTTCAATAAGGGGTTGTTTGGGTTGTGGGGTTTTTTTTGTTTTGTTGGGGTTTTTTAATATTATTTCCCTCATCTTATTTTTATCTGGATATACAATATCGCATGCTGATTACTGAAAATTTGAACAGGTAATTATAAAGCCTAAAGGAAGCTGAAGCATTTAGTCTACAAACTCATTGAATATCAGTCTTATGTATACACACACGCACACACCCACACCCATACTCACTTTATTTCCAAAGTGCCTTAAATGTTTGGAAAAAAGAAAAATAGGGAGGAAGAACACTGTAGCTGAAATCTTTGAAATTATCTGTTGAGACAGAAAAGTAAATGTAATGACATTTATTACCAATGTGATAAGAAACAGAAGGATACAGAATTTATTTGGAAAGTCATATTGCAATACCCTCATTCATTAAGTAATAGCAATACCATGGATTTTTGCAGTTGTTGTTCCATCCAAAGTAGATAAGAATTTATACTTGCTGTTAGTCTGCTGCAGAATTTCATGAAGTACTAAGGACAGAGTTTAGTAAAAAATGTGCAGCCTATTACCATTCAGCCCATAAACAATGAATAACAAAGATGAAGAGTAGGCTTTCAGATGTTATGTTAGCTACCTGTAATCAAAGGCTGGGGCTGAGCAAAGAACCATAGAATAGCTATGTAAGGACAAAGAAGAGGGATTTTTATGGAGCTGTAATTGTGCTTAAAAAAAAAAAAAAAGACAAAGAAAACCTCTTTTCAGGAAAACAAGGATTCTCCCCTGTTCTGTACTGCTAGGAGGGAGATGCACAATGCAGGAATCTTTTTGATGAAAATATAAAAGGCCTAACAACAAATGATGCAATAAATAGCTGCTTTAATGAGATATATTAAAAGGAGGAATATAGATAGGGAGTAAATCTCACACCCCTTCGCATGCTGGGCATCCTGCATTTATGCAGATGGGATTCATTCTGGGTGGATTTTCCCATAGCAAGTTGCACAGATCCTGTCCATGAAGAGGTTCCCTCTCCCTCCCAAACCGTGGAGGCTTTTATGTGGAGTAACAATAAGCCCCATATATCTTCTGTCAGGTTGCACTGTTGTATTTGTCGCAAGATGCCCAAGGGTGCAGCACAGGTTTTTATGGGCACATACCCTTGCAGCAGCTCCCATGCTAATGTGCAGGCTTCCCAAGCCGTAAGTACAAGGCCCAACGGAGCAGACATAGCCTGCTCAAGGTCACAAATTTCTTGAATACAGTGTCTTCTGCAAGGCTCCCAGTACATCTCCTGATACTATTTAATAACTGTGGAAACAGGACACAGGAGAAGATGGTATTCTGTCTTGAAACCAGAAAATTTTACTGAGATCTATCAATAATTATGTATTCTTACATTTTGAAGTTCACATGTGTTTGTGAATTGATTATAGGGTGTGGTTGAAAATATCAATTTTGCTTAACATAAAAGGAAGGCAAAAATATGTTCCTTACCATACTTTATATCTACAAATGTACTTGTTCCAGCATTGAACTTTTTCTGTCATCACTTGATATGTTTCCTGAACAGAAGTTATAGGACTCATTAAAAAAATAATTGAGATTTCTTGATCTGTGTTAGGTGAGGCTGGTGCTTATGATTTTACATTGGACTCAAGTTATATCTCTTTTTTTTTCTAATTGATTTATTAATTTTAAAATTAATGCATGTTGGGCTTTTAAAACACTCTTTTTTTTTTTATCCTGCCCTTTTTATTGAGCAAAGCTCAAAATCATATGTATAATTTGCATTAACACAAATTAATGTATTCTGTACTTAGCATCTTAAATAGTTTCATTTAATGCTGTGCAGTTCCACACAGTTACCTAATTGTAATCACTTTTTATTTTCTTTCCTATGTCACCCTTAGAAAAAAGACTGATAAAAAATAGAACTTTATGGCTGAATTTATGGGACCTCAAGTGCCATATATTACATGGGTATTTCCTCACAATGTGAAGAGAAAAATAATTTTAAAGAAAATCCTCCAGGTTGCCCTGTGGAAATTAATTTGCTGTACTATATAAAAAAAGACTGTGTAAGATAATATAGACAAACAGAACTGTGGTCTGCATCTAGAGCCACTGTCTGGGCATTCAGGGATAAATTTGAATGTTCCAGAACCCACCTGGAGCTGAGTCTGGTGAGGAACCAGCAGTAAAAAATAGGGCTAGGGCAAATGTGGCCCTGCTGCTGAGCAGGATGGGGACCTGGTTGCAATGCATATGGAAGGGGCCAAAATGTACTGAAGGTCTCCTTTACATCAGTCTTTACTGGCAAAACTGTCTTCAGGAATGTGACACCAGTGGGAAAGTTTGGGAAGGAAGTCATCCTCTGGTAAGGAAGCCTTATCTGTGGTGCACAGGACCTGATTGAGACTATTTAAACAAATTGGACATTCACAGGTCAAAGAGCCTGGATAGGATGCAGCCACAAGCACTGGGCATGCTGGCCCATGGCATTGTTCGGCCACTTTTGGAAATCTGTGAAGGATCATGGTGATCAGTGAGGTTTCTGAAGACTGTAAGAAAGCCAGTGTCACTCTTCAAAAAGGTCAAGGAGAATCCAAGGCACAATAGATGTATAAGCCTCACCTTGATTCCTGGAATGGAGATGGAGCAAAGGACCCTGGAAACCATTGCCAGAAACATAAAAAACAAAAAGGTGTTTAAGAGGAATCAGCATGGATTTACAATGAGGAAATAATGCCTGGTCAGCCTGAAAGACTTCTGCCGTTGGCGGCCTGACAGGGTGAATGTGGGGAGCAGTGGCTCTGGTTTAGCTTGTCCTTAGGGATCTTTTGGACACTGTCTCCCATGACATCATCAAAGACAAACTGAAGAAGTATAGGCTGGATGCAAAGAAGGGAGTGAATCAAAAACTGACAGCACTACCAGACCCAAAGACTGCCACCAGTTCCACCCAGAGAGAAGTCAACTGTGTCATACTCCAGGGCCGTTTCTTTACCTCTCCCATGTGTCCAAGTACAGATGACTGATCAACACTTCTGCAAAGGGAAAAAAAACATAAGCACCTTAGCGTGCCCTCTTTGAAGTTGTCATTTTTTATACAGAAAGACTTGACTGCATAGTGCTTGCAAAGCAGGTGTCATATTTAGTTGACAGGAAGAACATTACTATATTGTCCAAATTTCTTCTCCATTTGGTCATAGAATATCTTAAGGGTGTCTTTAGTTGCTTCCAATCTGCAGTGAAAAAAAATTACCTTCTTTATTTCTAAAGCCATAAGGATATAGTTTCCTCATTAATTTTCTTTTTATGAAAATCAACATCTTTTTCTTCTTACCTAAACTAAAATAATTCAATATCTCAAAACTTTCAGTCCATTCTTTCTGTAATTAGAGTACTGATGATCTAATGATTAGGCCTTTAGTGAAAAAAATAATAGCTGTCAATAAAAGATCATGTTCTGTCTCATGAATGTAATTTATGACCAGAGGTCTAGTTTAGAATAAACAACCATTTTGAACATAAGCAGCCAAATGTTATTTAGAAGAGTCTTGTTAAATACTATTTTCATGTGTGCCATTGAAAATCAAATCCTTGTTATGCTGTCAGCACTGCATATGAATCTAAGAGTCATACTGGTGTTAGCAATTTAGTCAACAAGAACTTTCTTTTAGAGCAACTGGAGGACACATGCTCAGCTAATGCAGTCAAGATGTCCTTCAAAGCCAATCTCTTCTGAAAGTAAAACTTTAAGTCCAAAGAACATATATAATGGCAGATGATTGAGAAATATTTAAAACCTGTTGACTCCATTTTGATCTTAGCAGCAGTTCAACAGAACTTTTGCCTCCTGATGTAAAAGTTTACTTGCTGAGTAAGTGACAAGATTAATCCTGGTTTTTGACAGTTCAGATTTTACAGGAAGGCCAAGGATTATGTTTGAAAATAATGCATGCACAGTAGTCCAGAGAATAAAGCTTTTATTTTATTTTTTTTATTTTAGAGTTTTAATGATAATAAAACACAGACTGAGCATGTTTAAAAATTGTGCAGATGTTCTGTGTTGGGAAAAAGGAATTTTTTTATTCTAATGTTCAGTATTACTGCTACTTTCTGCATGTGTGGAGATCTCTCATTTGTAGACTCCAAAGCCCTGAGGGTAAGAAGTAATAATCATCTTCATTTTGTCAAGGGACACTTTAATGACTATTTAAATATTGTGTCTAAGGTCATATAATGAGGTAGTTCACAAATTAAGACAATTTGTGACAAAGAAAAAAAAAGAAAAAAGAATCAGATGACAAAAAACAGTAGGAGAGAAAAAATGAAAGCCGAGTAACTCTGTTATCCCAAGCCTCTGAATCATGAGCTTGTCAGAAAGTAGATTGGAGCTTTTTCCAAAGACCCTTGTACATGTTTGGGACTCTGTATATTGTTTCAGAGCTCAAGAATGAGAAAAATGCTGCACTGCATAAAGCAGAAAGCCCATCTTCATCTTGTCTTCAGTAATGCCCAGTAAAAGATGACTGCAAAAATCATAATACCCAGGTCTTTTCTGAAGTGATAGTTGTGCCTGTTTTCACTCTCAGCATTCAACTGTCAGCAGCTTAGGGACTTTCCTGTACCAACATACTTTTTAAAATTATATCTTTCATTAATTTTTCCAAGCTTTTTTTTAAAGCACACTAATGTTTTTAGCTTTTGCAACACTATGTTTTAATGAACATCACAATTTCATTATGTCTATATGTGGCATATATGTATTTTCTGTGGTTTATCCCTTTCCTTTTTTTTTATTATTATTGTTTCTCAAGATCATTGCAATATGCTTTGGTTTTCAGTGATGGTGCATTAAAAATTTTATTTTATGGCATGCTGAGCTCTAAATATTTAAAATTCGCAAAATTATATTTGCTTTCTTTTTTTTTCTCTCAGGGAGGAGAAACAATATTAGGAAATATAATTTTTGTTGGCCTCAAAGGTTTGAAATTCAATTGTAAACAAGATGGCCAAATAAAAACATATTTTCATGGAGAAAACAATTTAAACATTTAGTTGATTACCATGCCATCTTATAGTTTCTATCTTGGTCTTCCAAAGACAATGGCAAACATTATACAGCATGAAAACTTTGGTAGCATGGTAGTACAGCCATACAGAAGAATATCTATTGTGCATTTTGATTTTGCACATTTCTCCCAAACTATGTCCTAAATCAATCTCTTCGAAGTCCAATGCTTAAAGGAAAAGATGAAAATTTCATCACCTGTCATAATATACATAATTTATGTGTATGCAAATTGCACATGCTTTTTGTAATGGATTATGAAACACACTATTGATAATGGCTAATGGAGTTAACCGGGGGGGTATATAGTGGAAATGATGGGGTTTACCCCATCTCCAGTAACTATTACAGCTAATCACAATTTCGCCATGTGATATAGAGGACTATTTTTAATTCACTGTTTTCATTGATTTACCTGCAGAAGTATTTTAGTGAATCAGAGGTTAAAGCATCATAATTATTTAAGAATTGATATATCATTAATGTTTTCTTCTTGTTGATTTATGTTTTCTGTTCTTTCTCTCTTTTACATGCTGCAGTTGCAAACATATTGTGGCGAGAGCAAGGTACTAATAGAGATTACTTTTGTTCGTATTTTCTATGCTATGATGAAATGTTCATCTATTGTTTCTCTTGTGTTTGTACTCTACAGTTACAGTAATTACCTTCCCCTTTAAATATTAGAGGGCTTTGATTTAAATAAAAACTAAAGTGGAAAATAATCCTTTAAATGCTCATACCTTTATGAACTGCTTTTCCTTTTGGAGAAAGAGAAGGAGATAAGCTGTTCAAAATTTTCACACAATTACCCAAAGATATACAATGAGAAGCTCAGAATTAAAATGTAGACCTTAAACTTTTGTTTGTTGACATGATAATACTTCCAACCAGTCAGCCTATGTGCTGCTTGGATTGATCTTCTTATATGAATCAATCTTGTTTCACAAAATCTTAAGCAGTTTAATTAAAATTTAGACACCTGTTGTTGTTTAATGAAACAAGCATTTTATTCTTATACTCAGGAAAGGTTTGTCCATAAATGTTGGGAGGGGGAATGGATGTTTGTGATTTGTGATAAACTGAAGGATAAATATAAATACAGACATAATCAGGTGTATTAACATAGAAAACATGGAAATTTTATTTTACTGGGAAAAGATAGGTATTAATTTTTGTATATGTGACATAATTTCAAGAAGATTAATCTCATAATCCAGAAAAATACCATAATCTAAGTGTTGTTATGAGGTCCCGTTTTGTTGCTCTAAGTAACCTGTTCTTCACTGAAAGTTGCAGTTTAGGAATTAATATATTTCAGGAGTAAGAAATCGTTTAAATTTTTCACATTGTAAGATTGATAATGCCTAAGTAGATCAGGCTTAGCCATGAATTCATGCTACAAATGGTATTTCTTAATGGTATTCTTAAAAATTTGTTTTAAATTGATTTAAATATTCAGAAATCTGGTATTTCATTTGCTTAATTACATAATAACCTTTGGCATTCCCAGTGTGTTTATAAATATGAACTAGTTTGTTGGGGTTTTTTTACTCCTGTTTTACCAGTTGCTCAGCTGGTATAATTAATTAGTTCCCTGATTATAGTGGTGCTCAGCTGTGATCCTCCTGTTCCTTTGGTCTTGCAGAGTATAAATGATGTGTTCAGTTTCATACAATTCCACTGTTGATAATTAAACTCACGTGCAACAAGATTCTAACACCAAACTTTTCAAATGTATGGTGTTCTCACCTCTTTCAAATCAAGTCCTCTGTTGCTTTCAGAGGTTAGAAAGCACTTAGGAAAACTTAAAATCTGTGACAAAAAAGACCAGTTAAAGATAATAGCTCACCAGAGTGCTTATGGTAAAGACATTCAAATTTCTCTGCGACTCTTGTGAAACTAAACAAAAAGCAGTATATAGTAGCAGATTTTCTATGTTCTGGAGCAGATTTTCTTGATCTCTCTTGCATTTCTCATTGGCCAGTGCTTGTGTTTTCAACAAATGTTGTTACTAGTTGCAACACTGGAAATTGTTTATAAGAGAGCAATACCTTTTGAATGTCAATAAATACCACCACTAACTTCTCTGGGCCATGCACACCCTGTCATTTTCTGTTATCAAAGTACTTTAACAGATAGGAAGGGAGGGATGAGTGATTAGTAGGACAATCAAGATGACGAAACCATAGATAGTCTTTAATGCTTTCAGGGCATATTTCCATATGGAGTACACAAAAAAAAAATTATCACAACTGCTTGTGTGAAAAAATCTGAAAGAATTTTGAGAGTACATTAGTGTGTATTACAGTAACAATGCACTATATCAACAAACATAAAAGAATTCAAAGCAACACCTTTTTTTAAAAAATCCATGTTAATACCAATTTTAAACATCCATTTGGTCTAATCCATTTAGTTTTACATCCAAGCAAATGTACTTGTATTTGTTATTGCTTCTGTCACTGTATTATATATGTACTGGGTTGTATTTGGTGGGGGAGGGTTGCAAAATTAAGTGTTTACAGGAGTAGCTTATGTTGTGAAGAAGTGCCTTGTCTAGGTGATTAGATATTTGTGCAGGTATTTGTAGCCACTCACTGAAATTAAGAGTTTTGAGTCATAATAAATTAGAATTAAATGACTATCCAGACTTTGGAAATAAAGCCTGAGAAGTCTGGGATGGGCTACTATACACAAATGTTATATGTACATTGGAAAGCCTGTCTTGGAGTATTGGCAACTGAGAAGGAAGTTTTAGGAGCCTTTTTATTAATGTCTGGATCACCTAGGGCTATCATCTGATTTACTTCCTCATGTTCTGTATTACTTATCCTGCTAAGAACTATAGTATACTTTAGTCAATGAGGTGAAGGCAAAAAGAAAACCCTGTTTAGTCCCCAGCCAGCTTCATATACTCATCATCAAGACACAATAAGCTGGCTGCTCACCTACACTTGTATTCACTGGTAGGGGCAGCTTAACCTCAGCCAGGTTTAGCTACAAATTCCGGCTGTTCCTGCAGGATACAATGTCAGGAATTTTCTATAGAAAGACCTTAACATACTTTTTCCTGTGTGATTTACCTGCAAAGGCATGCAAACATGCCCATTGGCCAGAGCAAGTGTATTGCCCTTGAGTGCATCTTTTGCCCTGAATAGATATGATTGCTGAGTTTTCCATGAACCTGAGCCTGATTCTATGCTACACAAAATGCAGCATAGATAAATTTCTCTCTCACTTTTTGTAACCTATTAATAGATAGATTAGATATCAAGGGAAGAGAAAACCTTGCTTGAAGATGTCCTTTCTTTATTTTTTTTGAAAACTTGGCCAGAAACGGGAAATGATTACAGAAGATAACTCAAGCATAATTGAACTTGCCTGTTCTGGGCATAGCCTGACAATCTTCTGCATGTCAGTCTTTTAAGTGACTGTATTAGCTATGTGATTCCTAATAGGATCAGAAACTTTTATATATGTGTGTACATACACCAATCCATACCATACCCAAACACAAACTTCCCCCCACCTGTTCTTATTTTTCTCATTATTTCATTTTATATTCAGTCATGTTCTTTCTCTACTAATGTAATTTTTAGCTTCAGAATTTAGGATAAGCAGAATTTCAGACTCTTTTTCCTGGGTTTCACTCCCCTGTATTCATATACCAAATAATGCTATGTCAAGTGGAAGCTTAGGCTCTGTACCCAGGATACGTGTACATTTTTATCATTGTAGCCCACAGTTTAGCTGTCAGAGTGGTTATAGAGATAATTTTATGAGTACAGTGATTTTTTCATGGAATTTTAAAAATAGTAACCAATCATCCACACAGCAAATAAACAACTGTTGCCTTATGTTGGCACACAGTAAACTAAGGAGACTATTCTTTTCTGTGGTCATGACTGTGATCACAAATATTATGAGACTTCATCCTATAGATCTGGTTCCCTTCTGCTCCACAATACTTCTCATTCAGCAGCATTGTGGTAGAAGGATTGAATAGTTCTGTAAACACTTGTGGCCCTTCAACCTTGGAATGAATATCTGCCCAACTCTGTCTTTCCAATAGAATAGAATAGAGAATATTTCCTTTTCTGACTGAAAGAAGTATCAAATAAGGGTTTATAACAAAGATTCAGGTCTTCTCTTTCGATGTTATACAGAAATTATGTTAACTCTTCCATCCCTCAGCCAAAAAAAAAAGAAAAAATTATATTAATTTGATTTCAGTGTAGATGATTTTACAAGATCACTTTTATTACTGCAGATATCACACTGAATATTTCTAGATCTGTATTCATAAAGACACTGTCTTGCCAATGGAGAAAACTATGTGAAATTCTGAATAATGTAACAGATATTTTGTAGATTTACAACAAAAGGTACACTACACTCATTAACAAATTGATCTCATACCAAAACTGTGATTAGGTTTTTGGTTCAACAAGGATTTTCTTTTTTTTGTCATTATTTAATTTTATACATTTCAATGTGTTTTTGTTCCTAAGGTCTGGGAATTGGGAACATGTTTTATGTTTTTTATGAAGATGGCATCAAAGTAATACAACCAGTGGAATGTGAATTTCAGAGACATATTAAGCCTAGTGAAAAACTCCTCGGTTTTCAGGCAAGTTATTTTTAAAAATTTATTTGTAGTGTTTTATCAATTATAATTTTCTTTAGATAAGAATTTATTATTACTAGTTGAGTGTTTTCTGCTAGATAAATTCATGTCTTCTCAATTAATAAATAGCTTATAATGGTGAACCAGAAGTTTCCTGTATTTTCCTAGATTAAATTCAAACTTTGAGTCTGTCTTTTAGATTGAATGTTCCTTGTATACTCTTCAAACCCTTTATTTTCTTTGGCTGTCTTTCTCCTTTCCCAGTCCTTTAACAGCTCTCTACTCTTTATTTCTGAATTTGTTGTTATTTTTTATTCCTCAACCCACAACACACCAGTTCACTTCATCGCTGTGAATCAGGGATTGATTCTCTCTATATTAAAGATAAGATCTAAGGTTACTATTTTTAAAGGTTTCTTTTTCTCCACTGGGTGTTTTGTCTATATTAAGCTGTCTGCTAGTGTGAAGCAAATCCCTTTACTGATAAGCATTCTCACAGATCCACTGAAGTTAGTAGAGATGATCAATGATTTGACTCTAACTTTTCATATAAGTCGTTTCAATAACTTTATTGTTAACATATTTATAGCTGATTTCATCATATCCATGTGTAGGATACACAAAAACACTAGTGTATTCTCTATTTCCAGAGAACATCATGATGCTTTTCCTTTACTGTTAACCAAATTGCTAGCTGACATCTTGCATGGTCTCATGGGAACACTTGGTACTAGTCATTACATTAAGACTTTGTGTAATCTATCACCTGTCAAAAATAGTAACTTTTTCTCACTTAGATTTGAATGAGTGACCTTGAAATACATACTATCCCATGTGTTGTACACTTTGAGATTTTTTCTCTATGTTTTTTTTTTCTTTAATGCCTAAAGCACACTCAGATAACAGCAGAACTGTCTCAAAGGAATTTGTCTCTTCAGTTATCATTATTGATGTCAAAGGCTGCTGTACTCAGGAACAAGATTTATTTTAGTTTGAATAATTATGCTTTGAACAGCTAATCATACCTTGATTCGTACTGCTTAAGTGAAATTAGGTTGACACAGCCAAAAATAAGCCAAAAAGGGTTTTTTTATGTCTGTTAAATTCAAAAGCTGATTATTTAAGAAGTCTGCAAAAATTTTATTGGTCTAAAGTGCAGCCTAAATTTGATGTGTATTTTTATTGAAATATGGTAATAATCAGAGTGGATAAGTAAAACTTTTTCCTTTTTGAATGTCCCAGACATAGACTAACATAATACTTATCTCCTCTGGGTAAAAAAAATGTATATATACCTACATTCTTGTCATTTTGCCCACTAAATTCAATATATTCCTACTTATTCCCCTAAACACTGAAAACATCTTCCCTCATATATGGTGGCTAATAAATCTGTATTCGGGTAAGAGAAATTAGAAATGTTTGGAAAATATATCCTTACATTTTCCTACTCAGTGGCATTGGTTTTCACTCTGCATTAAAAAAAAAAAAAAAAACTAAAACAAAACAAAACAAAAAAAAACCCAAACCAAACCAAACCAAAAAAATTGAAAAGTAGTTTTCAGTAAAAAAAAAAAAAAAAAAAGAAAAAGCCCTTTAAGATTGCTTTCTTCCTAGAAGGAGGATGAAAAAAAATTACTAAAATTCCTTACATATACTGCTAATACTATAACATCAGTAGTATATTCTTGAAAAATTACATTGACTACAAAGCTTTAGACAAGTATTTCTTCCTTGAAGAATATCATATATTCTTAAAACCTCTTTGGAAAGTCTGTTTCCTCTAAATAAAAATGATAATAACCCAGTTCTGTCCCAGGATCATATTTTTATCAAGTTCAGCATGTGATCATCTACTGGAATGTATTCATGCCATATATTTGCTCATTTGTAATTCCCTTTGACTCTGTCAGATACATTTACTAATCAGACATTGTGGTGTACTGCATGTTTTGAGATGGCTTTACATAGCCTTTCACATCAGGGCATCTACATGACTTATCTCTTAACATATTACCATTAGAGGAAATATATGCTTGCTTAAACCTCTTCCATTTCTTTACACTTTTCTGAATTAGCTGTTCCAGTGATAAATAAAACCCCAGAATACATGATTCAGTGCCAGACATTCGCTAACGTGTAGGAACATTTCTAAATTCTGCAGTGCAGTTGAGGCACTAGAAATGTCTCAGAAAATGTCTGGATATCACACATGGTACTCCAGTGTTCCTCCCCAGGTTTCCTCTTTGCCTATCCACAAAATTAGTTACCTTTAGCTGAGCTTTCCTAAAAGAATGAACTCAGGTATTTCTACATGGCATTGCAATGTATTGTGAACTATGTTGCAGTACTTATACATGTACATATTTAGGTATGCTAATTTTTCTAAAGGTAAATATAATTTCTTGCTAACTATATACTTGAGAACTCTTATCTAAATATTTAATTTCCTCTTACTTACCTGAGTGTCAATACAGCAAAGCACTTTAGTGGGTGTCTAACATGGGAATCAATTAGACTTGTTTAAAGTGAAGCAAAAGATTTAGTGCTTTACTGGATCATCATGGTTTACAGGAGATTGTAAAGATCCTCTTCCTCTCCTTCTCAGGATCTCCTAAATTACTTGATTCTTCCAAAAAATATCAAGTGAAAGTAGAAATTTATTAGTCCAATAGTGGCAGTTCTAGGTGCATAGGGACAAAAATAATTTCTGTTTTCTGTTGCAGGCTATTGCTTAGGTAGATCACCTTCAACAGCTGTTTGTTTAACCTGTTGTCAAATAGATTCTTAACCATGGTTCAAGTAGAGTCTTTCACCTGTTAAATGTCCCATCATTTGGAAGTGCTTGGGTCATTTTTCTCACTAACATGAAACCTCTATTCATCTTCTGCAAATTAATATTATCCAAAGCCCTTAAATTCTAATTCTTATGCAATATTTTTTTAATTTTTACTTTTCCCAATGAATCCCAATTAGAAAAATTATTTCAGGAGACTGGAAAAAAAGCAGTTAAAACAGATGCCTTTTGTGACACTAATGAAAAAATCCTTTTGGCTCTAACATAAACCTGTTTTCCTCTTCATTACAAGGCCTAGCACATAATGGCCATATTTCAGGGAACTATCAAATCTCACATTTGAACATGTGAGGGAGGAGCAAAATACTTCATTTCAAAATAATGTGACTACATGGCAGAGGAAATTTCCATCGGAAATTAGCTTGAAACATAACCTGGCAGTCCACAGAAATTGCTTTGGTTTATACTCTTACAGTCCAGAAAGTGTAGTAAATGCTAACCTTTGTTTGAAAAAAAGAAAAAAAAAAAGAAAAAAAAGTCCACAGTCTGATTTTTAGTACAGAATGTCAAACAAGCAGGAACTTAATATAAAATAGGTGAATTCAGGTCTTAAAATATACACTGTTATAATCTGCTGATATCATCTTACACTTAGACAGTATAGATATTTCATTGTACTTTTTAAAGAGTTTGACTCAGATCTTGTTAAAACACTGAGGATCCTTGCAATAAGTTAATAAACATAGAATTGGCACATATAAATCTACAAGTACAAATTTTCTCTTGAGATTTTCTTGCCCCAGACTATCTTGAAAAACTTTCTCCAAGGATTTACTTTCCTCCATCTGCTGACTTGTTACAGGGCAAGTCACTTTTTGATTAAAAAGTCTGG
The DNA here is from genome assembly GCA_035041345.1 of Poliocrania exsul. NCBI lineage: Eukaryota > Metazoa > Chordata > Aves > Passeriformes > Thamnophilidae > Poliocrania > Poliocrania exsul. Next base: position 32,359,934 of record JAWWLZ010000139.1, on the reverse strand, counting down.
GGGGAATACAACAATGAAATAAATTAAGGTTTTATCAGATGTTCCTCTTTTTTCAGAGAGAATAAATTAGGAAAAATTAAATTGTTCACATTTTAATTAGAAGAAGAAAATGGTGGGTTTATGTGCATATTTTAAGGAGAAATTATTTTAACCCATTACTCAACCACTGAGGAAATTAATATGGAGCCTCAGAATTACTGCCTGTAAAGTAAAAGAAAACCAAACTGTCTAATCATATAAATATTAAATTTTCAAAAGCAGGATTTCAGTTCTGTTGAAACAGCTTCAGATAAATGTAGGTTTGAATAACTAGAGCACAACTGCATAAACCAGTTGATGCTGGGAAAAGATACTCTATTTTGGATATCAGAATTTTTACTGTTACTTTAGAAAAGCAATTTTTTCGCTTTTATTTTTTTCAATTTTTTGAATGCTTTCTGTTTGCTGTATTTAAAGTGGAACATGAGGAGCAAGTTCTGTGACTCATATGCTTAATCAGAATCATGTCCTCTAGATTCTAAGTTAATACAGGTGAGATTATATATATATATACATATACAAGAAAGACTATATTTGTATATGGTTTTATGATGAAATTATCTTTAGAAATATATGTCAGTCAGTATTTTAGACTCAGATTTAGGAAAATGTAGCTTATCTACAAGGAGGTAGCTTATCTCCGAATATAGTTATAAGTGCTTAAGTTAGAGTATTTTGCTGTTCTGATATACTCGCTCAAGGGGAGGTATTATTGGAACAATCATTTACACTAATCCACATGATGCCATTTGAGACAAACCCAGATTCCTTCAGCAGTACTTGGTGTTGGTTTTGAATAATATATTGAATGTTCCCTGTGTAGAATTCACAGTCCCCAAAGCTGGTGTAAACCAAGTCCCTGAGAGATGACTGAAAAAAATTGCACTGTATAGACCTGTTACAAACATTCACAGACACAGTTTTTGAAGAAGGTGTTCTCTCTGGGGAATAAAGAGGACTGTATAAAACAGCCTAGAGGTAGTTATCTGTTTAGACAAATACAGAACTAAGACAAGGCATATTTAGAATAAGTACAAAAATAATTAAATCAGTGAAACAACCTTCCTATTGTAGTGACAATTATTCAGAAGGCAAATGACAATAGGTTTGTTCTGATGATTGTACATCATATTAGACATATATTTGTGGGGTTTTTTTTACACCTCGCTTTATGCAATGAAAAGCTTTTAGCGACTTTGAAAGTCACATTTGTCCCATGCCTATCATTTTTTAAAAATGTATTTTAGACTTCTCCCTTTGAAATGCATGGCTTTTTATCAGTGCAAAGTAAATTCTTAGTTTGTTACTTGTTTGTCAGTTTTGCTGAAGTTCCTGATGATATGCTATCCCATGGTATCTGAGTTTAGTAGGATGTGATTTCTGAAAGGGTTTTCCTTTGTTGAGGTTTAAGAGCCACATAGGAGCAAGCAGTGGGTTTTGATGTTATGTAAAGAAACTCCCCCTCTTAAAGCTGGAAATTGATTTATTTTTTATTTTAGCATAAAAAGATTGAGAGTCTTTTCTAAAACATAGAGACACAGCAGGCAAATAGTGTTGATGATACAGAAAAGTTAATGTTTAAATGCATCATCTTGAAGAGCATTGCTTAGTGCCAGATACGTTTTGTCACATAATTTTTCCCATTCCTTTTGAAAGGAGCCTGATGCTTAGAATTCTTAAGACTTCATCAGCTCTTGCTGCTCATTTTACATTGAAGTCATCATCTGCTGACATATCATAATTATTTTCACAGCAACCAGTTATGATGTATAAGACAGAGCATTCTAAATCAGGAATCAGCAGCAAAGTGGCAAAAAGAAAAAATACTTATGATTTGGTGAAATTGTCCCTTGTGATGCAAGGAATTTAAAATAAGAGGAAAAAGAACAAAAGGTCAGGAAAATAAAAAAAGCTTGACTCATGCTGTACTTCTCCAAGCAGAGTGTTTTCAAGGTCCTTGCTTTTATATAATGTCCATTATAGGGAAAAAAAAATCACGTTATTTCACAGATTTCACAGAACATTCTGAGCTGAAAGGGGCCCACACGGGTCATCAAGTCCAGCTCTTAAGTGAATGTCTCATAAGGGTGTCAAATCCACAACCTTGGTGTTATCAGCACCATGCTTTAACCAGTTGAGCTAATCAAACATTAACATATTTGACCAAGTACCTTTTTATTTTGAAAAAAACTCAAGCTTTCATTGGGATCGTTGGGATCAAATATTCACAAATAGGTAGATAGATATAAATATATATATGTGTACATATACATGATGATTGCCATGTAGTGATATGAAATATGAATAGTGAACATGTAACTACAGTTAGTTATTTTGAGTGATATAGTTATAAAATTTATGAAATATGAATTCTCCAAAGTCAACTGGATTTTTTTTTTTCCCAAATTCATCTTTTTGCAGGAATGGAAGGGCAAAGAGGGAAGGAATGATAGTAAGATGTCATTTGAGTTCTATTGTGTTTAACACTAGTAAGACAGGCCATGAGAGAATGTCTTATGGCAGAAGCAGCCAAACTTCTTGATCTTTGAAGCAACATCGCAGTAATACATGACCAAAAGAGCAGTTCTATCCAACTCCCGCTGCTTTATCCCTATGCATTTCACCTCCTCTTTCTCTCCATTTCCACATTGCCATCTCCCCAGTTACGCACTTGCCTGGCTTACTACTGTGTTCTCAGCTGCCATGTCTTGCACTACCTTCCTTTCCAAGGCTCTGTGATGGTGCACAAGGAGAGCCGCTAGTTACTGCATAGTAACAAAGCATTTGTGTCTAATTTGGTTTTCTGTTTTTTAAGGCCTCCTGGATCTTGCTCACTTCATTTCTACATATATTGTTGTTTCAAATTGAATTCTTTCTCAGGCCAACAGTGTTAATTTCTTGAATTTCTAGAAAACATCCCAAAAATTTGGTGTATGGTTTACATTAAAGTGCTTGTGAGTTGTGTAATGCTTATGACATGCAATTTGGCTAACATAAGTTTAAATCCAAATGTCACCTGTCCTTCTTCCTTCCCTACATTTTCTGAGATTTTATCTTACAGGTAAAAAAGAACAGTATAATTTCTTTTTCTGTTGTATTGTTGACTGTTTTGATTCTTACACAGTCCCTGTTTCTATTGAATTATAGGATGAAGTTTGTCCCAAAGCAGATGGTGATCCTGTTCAGCGATGTGTATGGGCAACTGCTGTGAATGTAAAAGACAAGTTCATTTACGTAACTCAGCCCACACTTGACAGAGTTCTTATTGTTGATGTACAGTCTCAGAAAGTTGTACAGGTATTTATTTCTCTCTTTTTTTAAAAAAAAAAAGTTACTATCTAATTTGGATGCAAGAACTTAAGCCTTGCCTTCATATGTCAGAAACAAAAATACAATTAGCTTGATAGTAAATACATAATTTGGAAAAAAGTTCATCCACTTTCAACATTCAGCAGCAGTTTACGTTTGGTGACTGTTCTCAATTGGGAGGGAGATAACATGAAAATAGCTCTTAAAAATATTCATCAAGGAGTTGAGGAAGTGATTTCTTTAGGAAGTTTCTGTTTTGAGGTACTTTTTACTTCAAAATGAGAATTAGTTAAAATAGAGTCTTTACACAAGAATATGTCTATCAGTTTTGACAGGAAAGGTCAGATTCAGCTACAGAAGGTGGAGGACTGTTACTCTATAAGCTTTTAGACAGAGAAATTACTGAAACTGTAAAAATAAACACAACCTTTAGCCAAGACTGGAGACTATGCATTCAAACTTTTTCTCTACTCCTCTTTCTTGGTCTCTGGGATGCTGGAGGTACTCTGCTTAGTGAAAAGAATTCAGTGAGTAAAAGAGAGAAATCAATGCTATAGTACAGGGATTAATGCAGCCATAGTGGTTGTGGAAGACCAGGTGTGGTGGGTTGACCCTGGTTGGAGGCCAGATACCCACCAAAGCTGCTTTGTCAGTGCCCTCCAGAACTGGACAGGGGTGAAAAAGTCTTGTGGGTTGAGGTAAGGGCAAGGAAAGATTACTCACCAATTACCACAATAGGCAAAAAAGACTTGACTTTGATAATAAGTTCAACAAATTTCCCTATCAAAATCAGAGCAGAGTAATGGGGAGTAAAACAAAACCTAAAAACACCTTTCCCCAAGCCCTCCCTCCTTCCCAGCCTTAACTTTATTCCTGAATCTCTACTCCTCTCCCACTAGCAGTAAAGGGAGATGGAGTTTAGGGGTTATGGTCAGTTAATCTCATGTTATTTCTGCTGCTGCTTCTTCCTCAGGGAAACGAGTCCTTTCCCTGCTCCCTCATAGGGTCACTCCCTCGGGAGACAGTCCTATATAAACTTTTCCATGTGAGTCTTTCCCATGGGCTGCAGTTATTCACAAACTGTTCTAGTGTGGGTCCCTTTCTGTGAGGTATAGTCCTTCAGGAACAGGCTGCTACAGTTTGGGTCCCTATGGGGTCACAAGTCCTGCCAGGACCCTGCTCCAGCATGGGCTTCTCATGGATTCAGAGCTTCCTTCAGGCATCCACCTGCTCCAGTGTGGAGTCCTCCATGGGCTGCAGGTGGATCTCTGCTCCCCCAGGGTCCTCCATGGCTACTGGGGCACAGCCTGCCCTCACTATGGTCTGCACTAAAGGCTGCAGTGTAATCTTTGCACTAGCTCCTGGAGCAGCTTCTGCCTCTTCTTTCTCACTAACCTGGATGTCTGCAGAGCTGCTTCTCTCACACATTCTCACTCCTTGTTCATCTGTCCACAATTACTTCTCAGCAATAACATTGTTTTCCTCCTTAACTATGTAATCCCAGAGGCTCTACCACCGTCCTGATTGACTCAGTTGTGGCCAGCCAGCAGCTGGTCTGTCTTGGAGACAGCTGGCATTGGCTCTGTTGGACATGGGGGAAGTTTCTAGCAGCTTCTCAGGAAGCCACCTATATAGTTCCTCCTGCTACCCAAAAGTTGTCATGCAAACCCAACACACCAAGGTACAAGGCAGTGCTAAAATGAATATTAGGGTTTTTGAACCATACAGGTACAACTGGAGAGCCTGAGTGACTCACAATATGCTCCAAATGGTTAGTAGTCTTACTGGAATAGAGTAAAAATTTCATATTTCTTTGCCATCACTCGAATTAAATGCTATAACTACTATACTCTTGTTTCTTTCTCATTGTTTATATATCCAGTGTTATCTATGATATTGTGCTGGAAGGTTAAATATGGGATTTACACGGGGACAGATTTTAGTCTGTGGAACTATTAAAGATGTGAAAATTAACTTAGAAAATAACTCAATAAATTCTAAAAACATATTTTCTGAATATTAAGAGAAGATTTGAACACTTAAATTTTTTTTATTGAGTACACTAAAGTATTGGCATTTTCTTTAAAGGTGGAGTAGTTCTTTTTTCTGAAATAAAATTATTTCCTGGGCAAAGAGTTCTGAAGCTAATTAACAACTTGAAACTGACAAAAGAGTTTTGACCCCACCTTGAGTATTCTGTTTCAAATTGTAATCATATAAACAGGGTTACTTATAGTATCATCATATTCACAGGAAACAGGTGTTCTTTAGTTAAATAAAACATGGAATTTTTTTTTATTTAGTCAGAAATCTAACTAAATTTTTAATAAAAACCCATTTAAATCAAACTTTCCTTCATGCTGTTTGCTTTTTCAGTGATAAATTAATGAAAATCTTTAATGTATGGATTATATATGATGTATTAGGCTCCAAGAAGATCACACTGTGGCCTTTCAGTACTTGAAGGGAACTTATAAGAAAGTTGGAGACAGATTTTTTGAAAGAGGCTGTAGCAACAGAGCAAGAGGTAATGGTTTTAAACTCAAAGACAGTAGATGCAGAATAGAGACAAGGAAGAATTTTTTTTACATTAAGGTTTGTGAAACACTGGCAGAGGTTGCCCAGAGAGGTGGTAATTGCCCCATCCCTGGAAATATTCAAAGTCAGGCTAGTTAGAGCTCTGAGCAACCTAATCTTGTTGAATATATTGTCACTGCAATTTTTTTTTTTTAAAACAACACTTTTTTCTACAACCAATTCAATATATTTCTTCAAGAAGAGAGATGAAAAACCCATAGTCATAGTACAAACCACGGATTTGAAAGACTAGAATGTCTGGCAATGTTTTCCATGGTCTCTGACTGCCATTCAGGTCCCAACTTTCTTTTCTACAGATAAGGGATGAAATACCAAGGTAATTGCATTGATTAGCATTTAAACTTCAGTGAAAAAAGCATATTTTGACTTTTGAGCTCCCTGAAATATAGTAGAGAAATAGAAGGTTCCTTTAAATTTAGGTTTTATGAAATAGTTTGATTGGTAGAATCTTCTAACTTGTCTTCAGTTACATTAGCTATTGTTTTAAATATGTATAAAAATATATTACTTTGCCATTAGCTGAATGTTTAGAGATGCTTACCACAATGATCTATGTTAATTAAGAAGTAAAATTCAGTTAATTAACCACTTATTAAAGGTGCAACTCTTCCCCAGAAATATATAAAGATATTGTCCAGTTTTTGGATCGAGTTAGACAGATTCAAATTTCTGTAATGAGCTAAACAGAATCAATAGGTGTTACATAGAGCTGTGTGCACTGTCTGTGCTATTTAGTGAATATATTGAGCTAAAACCTGAATACTCCACAAGCTTTCATGCTAGTCCAGGGGATAACAAATAACTTTCAAAGGAATTTTATTTTGAGGGATAGAATAGCATTGCTTTTCCACTACTTTAATAATATCTATATTATGAACATAGGAAAGTATAGAATAAAATTTATCCCCTCTGTGGAAACCTTTTGCAGGAATGAGAATCTCTGTTTTGATGGTTCTAGGCATTTGAGTATTCATAATAAATTATCTTTCCATTTCACAATACTTAACATTGACAATTGGGAGGACAGTATAACTCACAGATAGCAGATGAACCAGATAAATAAATTAAACTAAGTATGTTATTGTCACTTTTAGACACCTGAGCAGAATTTCTGCTATTTTTAACTAATCTGAACATTGTTTCCTAGGATAGACTTAGCCAAATACATGGAAAAAATACAAGGGGCCTTGCTCTGTGTCCAGCTTAACTATGCCATTATTCAAAATAAACTTTGAAAGGTAACAAACAAACAAACAAAACTACTGTAAAAAGTAGAACTACTGCTAAATCTCAGATGGCTTTTGGAACTGAAGTACAGCTAATTTGGAATTTAGTGACAAGTCAAGAGATAGTTTCTTCAGCTTTTCTTATAATGACCATGGTCCTGTGTTAACAATGTGTTTATTTTTTTTTTGTTTTATTTTTTGCAAGCAGCAAGAATTTTCTAACCAGTTTTACTCATATAGTATGTACATAAACAAACACTTGCACAAGCAGGAGGCACAGAAGAGAATTTAATTTTTTGGTCAGATCAGTCTATTTCCATTACTTACAGTACTGCCTCGCTGGGAGGGGGGGGAGGGGGAATTATTTTTTTCAAAATAGCAACTGTTCAGAAAGGAGAACATTTTCCTGTTAGACTGCCTTTTCTCTAAGTGTCATTTTAATACAGAAGCTATTAATTACATAGATGTACATGTAACTATTTTTAGTCTACATAACAAACCACATGTCTGCTCTGTAAAACCAAGTTTTTAAAAAACACATATGATAGTAGGAACAAATGTGGAGATAATTCTGTACTTTGAAAGTGGGCAGCACTCAAATAAAATGTCTGTCACTGCACAAAAAAACCCTAAAGAAAACTAAAAATCTATTTGAAAGGGCTTTAAGTCAGGTAACTATGCTGTTTTCTGTGTAAATATATATATGTTATACTTACTCTTTTCTACTATGAAAATTAATGTAAGAGATGTGTGCACATATGTAACAAACAGATTTGAGGATGTTTTATTTTTATGACAGCTGTATTTATCAAAATAAATACTTTAGAGGATTCTAGCGCAGACTAAATGGAAATGTATTGCAGACATGGATGGTGTATCTTTAGAGATATATATAGAGAGAGTGTGAGACTGTTTTTTACTTATCCAGGTAATTCTCATTATAAAGTTGAAAGAAGCATTTTCTTTCGTTTGTAAATTCTTGAAAGCAAGCCCTGTCACCTGCAGTTGTCCGGTACTGTATAGCAGCACATCACTGACTGGGATGACTTAGAGGCTTGCTGAAGTAAACGGTCATTATCCTTCAGTCCATAGTGTGCTGCTGGCAGATCAGCCTGGCTAGCTGTGAAAGCCCACTTCTGAGATGCTTAGCTCTTTTTTGCAGCTGGCTCCTCTCCTGGGAGCTTTTCTACCTGTGCCTGACCCTGCAGGCAATTCTTTATGCTCCTCCAGGCTGTGCCTTGACCCTGAGCCTGAACGCAGCTGGCAGTCCTTTGGCAGAACATGTTTGGGTCAGACCTTTGTCTGGGGAAGCCAAAAGGAAATTTGACATGCCTGAACAAATTAGCTATATAACAGCCCAAGTATTATTTTAAACAAGTTGTCTTCTAGTGTGCAGCAGAAAAATGTTATGAAATACACATGACCTCTTTCAAGGGGTAACTTGTGATTTTAAATGAGCTGGTAAGCAACCTGCCTTCATTTTCCATTTTCTAAAGGAAAAACAAATTCTGCTTAGATGAAGCAGTCGCTTGCAACACCTCAGGAGTACTGTTAAGTATCATCAGCAGTCTCAGACAGCCATTAGTGCATTATCTTGAGGATCTACATCATTAGTTTAAATTAGATTCACTTAATTAGCCAGCTGGTACTCTCCTTGACACACTGATAAACAAGCTGTGCTTTACCGTTCCATAATGGTAAGACTAAAAAACATTTTCCACCTATTTTTTTTGTCTTTAATGATGAAAATAAAAAAGTAATCCCCCCAGTTGTTTACCTTGTACAAAACATCTCTTAATCAAATGCATTATCCTCCTGTTTCATACCTCTGAAGTCTTCAGTTCTCATAACAAAGTTTAGAGCTCAACTGTCTAAAGGGTTCATAAGTCTCAAGACAGTGGCAAGGCTGTAGGCAAAACACTTTGGTTGTGATTACAAGTCTACGAAAAGTAGCAACTGTAACTGGAAAACATATGAAAAAATCTTTCCAACTTCAGCAAAATAAACCCTTTTTGGCTTTGGGTGCAGCAACATAGTGTTTATTTTAAGCAGTAACACCTTCCATTGATTTCAGTGTGTGGCTTGAGAATTTGCTTCCCTTTTTAACCATTTTCCAGTAATTGATGTAGTTTTTCAACCAATATGTATAAAGTGAGAGTGATGGTAGAGAAGGAAGATAAGTACTTTTTTACTTGATTTAAAACCTTTGTTTTCAGCATCCTAATAGCTTCAGTATAATGTAATTTTGATGCCAAGTGTTAGAGCATTTAATGAATAAACCCCACATTTTCAGCAATGCAGTAACTCTGAATTAATCAGAGGGCTGCTTCAACAATTGACAACATAATTTTTAAATACAATCTGAAAATATCAGGAAATGCATGTCTACTCATCGTTTTAATTCAAGCATATATATTATTTTTCCTTTGAAAATGTGACAGAAACTAAGGGTTTCTATTTTTATTATGCTTTAGGCAGTAAGTACAGATCCAGTTCCAGTGAAACTACACTATGATAAATCACATGATCAAGTCTGGCTGCTGAGCTGGGGAAACATGGAAAAGAATTCACCAACTTTGCAGGTGAGGTGATCAGAATCATTATATGTAAGGAAATCTAGACAAGCTGAACCTTTGTGTAATTGCAATGTATTGTATGTTTTGCTTTAACCGTTATTACCATGAGCTTCATCAGGGCAGCAAAATGATTTCAGGTAACCAGAAAACAAGTCAGACAACTGGCTTTGCTATTTTGTTATTTTCAACACGCTTAGTCAGAAATTACAATGGCAAACTGATAGAAGGATAAGGAATATAGCTGAAAACAGCAGCATGTCCTGTAACTGCCAGTCTTTTGAGATCAAACCGTTGCTCTTTATGATGGTTTTGTCCCTAATTAGAGGATAACTGGACTTTAGACATATTTCTATGTCACTAATTTTATATTGATGTTCTGGAGAAGTCAAGCTTCATCTTTATTTGGTTTTTTTTTCAGATGTAAAGTATTAAAAATCTTTACTTTTCCCATGCCTCTGAGCAGTGATAAGCCTAGGAACAGTCAGTAAAGAAACATCTCAAGAAGCTCTACTTATATTACTACTCTATTTCTTTAATTTCTCTTCCTTATTCAAAATAATCCTCTGAGACTATGATGATTGTCTTTATATCATAATTTAAAAACTCATTTTTGTTTCAATTTGTTTTCATTTTCTTCCAAAGTAAATGAAATCCTTATGTGTATTTAATATGTATTTATATGTAAGAAAAAAAGAAGAGAAATTAAAACAGCAAGATTAGTAACACTTGAAAACGCCTTTTTAGCACCTACATATTCTTAGTAGCTTTGAGCATGCAAAGTAATTTGTGGGAGTTCAGCTGTCACTCCTCCCCAGAGCTGATAATTGAGTCAGTCTTACCATATTTTAAAGTGACTTATCATCCTCACCCTTATTTTTTTCATATACTATAGATGATAGATTTTTTTTTTTTTTAATATCCGCTCAAGTGCATGTGTGTGAATACCATCAGGGCTATTATATGGAATTGTCTTTTATTCACCCATGAGCAATTACCTCAGAGAAGGTCCAAAATTTTGGGATTCAATGTAAATGGGTCCATAGCAATTGAAGGAATATGTAAACTCAGTTCAACTTGCTCTGCTGAAATATGTCTGTGCTATGTTGAATTACCTCATGGTTTACAAGAGTTGGGAGTAAGCATAGCCGTATGTTCCAGAGGATCAGTTGATAGCATCTTACCGTTTCACTCTGGCTGATGTGCTTAAGAAATTTAGTTTCACTCTAGGATCTAGTGTTAAAAAATCAAAAAAGGACAACAAAAAATTTAGCTTGAACTAAAATCTGCTAGAGGCTTTAGTAATGTAATGAATAGATACAAGTGTGATAAACAAAGAAGGGAGGGAGGGGAGAAGTACATATGAAGTAAATATGAAGAAGTCAGGTGTGTAAGAGTTCTCTGAAATCTGTAATGATGGTCAGCTTTATTCACTATCATTTGCATTCATTTTCTTGGTAACTGAAAGATAATACAAGAGAAGGAATACAGAGGCAAAACTCTATTAATTACTTTGGGTAGCAATTAAATTTTGAAAGCATATTTTTATAGTTTATAACGATGTTACTTTATATAGGTGATAACACAAGCCAGTGGGAGTGTTTCTCATCACACAATCCATACTCAGCCAGTGGGAAAGCAGTTTGACAGAGTGGATGACTTTTTTATTCCAGCTACAACCCTCATCATCACTCATATAAGGTAAGTGTCAGCCAAATTATACTTAACTTTCAAATGAATTAAAATATTTTCTAAAAAAAAAAATAAAAAACTTGAACATGTGAGATCATACCACCTACATCACTATTGCATTGAAACAAGCTAGATATCAGAATATATACATTTATTAGCATTTTTCTTCCATATCTCACCAAATGTTAAAAAGTTCTGCTGCTCTACATAGTAAAATTGAATTATATCATCACCTGGTATTTTCTTTGTGAATTGATAACTGTAATATTTAGATAATTATTTAATTTAGTTTCATAAATCTTAATTTGTAAACAATACATGTTAATTTCTTCTACTGCTCAGAGCAGTTGCCATATAAAGTATTTATCATATTGTATTACATATATATTGTATTAGAGTTATTCTCTTCATTAAGGAACCAAAAAAAAAAAAAACACCAACCAAAAAAACCTCCAACCAAACATAAAAGAACCAAACCACTTTTGGAGTTTTAAATGGAATTGTGATATAACATAACTTAGTTCTTTATGAACTGACTCTCCTGCTCATTCAGTTCTTTTTATCTGTTTTTTTGTTTTTGTTTTTTATTTTTTTTAATCAGGCTCTCTGTTTTTAAAACAAACTGTGACTGAAGATGTTACATGAACTATGTTAAGATGCACAAATAAAATTGGTCTTATTTCATAGGTGCTGAGTATATGATGTTAAAATGGCTCATGCTGTAGACATGTCAGAAAACACTGTCAATTGTAATTGTTTTTCTCAGTGAATGCAGGATTGCCTTTGTGTTTAGCCAAAGAACAGGCAGGTTTTGCTTTGGTAGAAGTACCCTAAGTATGGTAGAATTGAAAAAATTGACCAGCTGGATTTTAAAAGACAGCTATGAGTGCTGCTATGGGAAAATAAACTCTGTCTGCCAGACACAATAAAATGATACAGAGAAAGAGAGTGTGAGGAAAACAGGACTTAACATAGGAATAAACCAGAGCTCTCACCAAGACTTCTTAAATGAAAATCTATGTTTCTTCCTTAAAATGCATTAGTAACAATGTGATATATAATTTTATTTTCTTTTCTTTCTTTTTTTTTTTTTTCTGAAACATTTCCACCTGTAGGGATTGAATATTTCTGCAGTCTAGGATTTGTATATCTGAGTATTGCATTATTGTGTGTTAGCACTTTGTATGTTTAGGACTGTTAAGTTTCTTTGCAAGCTGACACAGACCCATTTCATCTCAAAACACCTCTGCCAACAACTAACTCCATTCTGATATTCCAAGGTCAAGTATCTAAAGAAATGCTTTCATTAGACGTTCTTAATGGTCCTATGTCATCATTGACTTTTAGCAAAAAATCTCAAATCACAGATGTAAATATGCATGTTCATTAAAAAGGATATAATTTCTGATTGTAGTGAGTGGTAGTCTTTTAAATGTCAAAACATGCAATTTACGATGATTTTACAATTGATTTCAGAATTTACTTTATACTTACCTTAGAAGAATCTAGTCTTCCATATCAAAAAACATTTGTCTTCTCCTAAAGATGTTGTTGATGAAAGATTTTATTTTAAATTTTCTACAAACTCTTAAATAACAAGTAAATTCTCAATCAGCCATATGCAATTTAAAAGAAATATGTGAATTAATATAGCTGAATAATAAATTGAATTTAAGTACAATTAATACCACATTTGTTGAATTGAGTACATAAATGCATCACACTCAATGTTAGAAAAACATTAAATATTTCTGCTGTATTTGAAACAGGTATGCATTGTGAGAACAAAAGTTTCTTCTTCATAAATTAGCAAGTACTAGAGGTACCCCAACAGAATGTCCATTTAGATACTTGAATTTTCATGTAAATAGGAAAATAAAAACTTGGATAGGGATAAACATTATACAAGAAGGGGAATAAGGACTGGAAAAAGAAAAATAAGGTTATCCAAAAGCTAGTGTTGAACTCGTTTAACTCAAACTATTTTAAGTTGATATTTTGCCCAAATTGGTCGAGTAGGCACTTTCTGTTTTGCATATTGAGTCACAGCTACCTTCTGCTGATGAGTCATTTTACCCCTTTATATGCAACTTAAAGAAAAGAGAATGAAAGAATAAAAGAGAGTGCACAGAAATAAAAAAAGTAATCTGAAGTTCAGTTAAATACTGAAAGAGTAAAACTGGATAAGTGACTGCAGATATATAATAAACTTGTACATCCATTCAAGCCTAGTAACATTGTTGCTATTTTTTATTTTCCTTTTTTTCTTTTTTCTTTTTTTTTTGTTTGTTTGTTTTTTGTTTTTTTTTTTAGCATTCACATGCCAGATATTGTGAGGGTTGGTTTCTTGTTTAGCCTTGTTGATCTGAAGGAAATCTGCAACGATATGAACTTCTCCTGGTCCTAGATTATTAGTCCATTAACCTAGGAGAAGTC
>JAWWLZ010000139.1:32326336-32345961 GCA_035041345.1 Poliocrania exsul | reverse complement strand
AAATTCACCAATAAGGGACAAGAGGGGAGTCTGGCTTTGTGCCAATAGGAGTAAGGGGATTTACATTCAATGGGAGAAGGTTTCAGAAAACATGAGGGCACTGTCCTTCTCCCAGCCCCCTGGCCTGGCAAAGGGTTATGAGAAGAAGCAGCAATGACAATGTAGTTTTTACATTTAGTACATTTAAACCACATTAAAAACATCAGTTGTTAAAGCATTCTTGGTGGCTGGTGTATTTTCTTCATCTATCCATTTCTGGCACGACATCCTCCATGCCATATATTGAGAATGCATTGCTACAGCCAGATAAAGATCAAAATAAAATTTCTAAAGTCTGGGAAAAGGCCTGCAGTAGTTTGTCCAATGATAAAACCATAGATTTGGGTGTTTTAATGAACAAAATCAATTCAGGAGTACTAAACTGTTTTTACTGATTCATGAGCTTACTTGACATGCTACTTAATTCTGAGTGCCTTTTCTAGAAAAGACAAAAAAACACCCCAACACTTCCTTTACCCACAATTTGTATTTTAATTTTTTTCATTTATTCTTTCAAGAGGAATTTACATTAGTCAGTTGTTAAAGAATTTGCCTTCTATAAAATGTCTGAACTGCAAGTAGTTCAGGTTTTTTTGTTTTGTTTAAAAAATGAACTGTGTGAACAGTGTGTCAGAAAAGATTTTAAATTAACTGTATTCATCAAATTAGTAGTGATGGAGAAAAAACTGTCTATTGAATATCACCAGTCAACAAAAAACCCCGTTCAATAACAGCATGTGTTTCTTAAGGATGTTAGGCAACAAACATAAAAGCTTCAGCTTATTATTATTTGGAGTATATACCAACAGGGGAGTAATTTATGAGTGTGAATTGGAAAAAACAGCTATGAGAGAAATAGCCCCACTGACTAAGCCAATTGGCATAGTTAATTGCCCAAGGGACCTATTTACTGTTTGTTAGAAATCAGTTCCCTTTGACCATGCAATACCAGTCCCTTCCAGAAAAATGAAAACTTTCTGTAGCTAGGTGCATTTGTTGCCTGTAAACTAAAATTTTGAATGATGGAGCAGAAAACAGTATGTATGGCTTACCAAATTAGCATCCAACACCAAACCTACTGTGTGAAATTTGAAGTTCTAAGAAAAAAAAGGCATAATACTTAAAAGAATGAAGTTTCATAACATAGCTCGCACAAATCATTTACTACCATCTATAGCGTATTACTATCTACCGCATGTTCTAGCCAATCAGTTATTCTTTAATCACTCTAAAGAACAGGGGATAGAAGGCAAAGATAGGTTGGCTTGTTGACATCTAGGAATAGAAGTAACATAGAATAATTTAAATATATAGGGGGTCATTATTTTTTTATTTTTAATAATAGCTAAAACAGTAATTGCTAGTAGTACATATCTAAGTATTTAAACTTACTACAAAATATTTTTATTTAAGAAGTGATGGAACTATAGATTTGCTTTACTTAGGTGAGTTATTTTTTATATATGAAAATGCAAATAGGCTGCCCATTGTAAAAATAGAAAACACACATTCTACTTCTCTCTTGGGCATCAGATTACTCCCCACGGATCAGACATTTTAAAAGATACTACAATGTGTGGTCTGAGTTAAACAGTAATTTATCTCAATGAAAAAAATGTTTTCCCAAATTTTTCCTTTCACAGAATGAGGTAGTGTGGTTGTACTTATTATATAGTAGGAGTCAGGGCAAAAAAACCTTTTGGTTTTATAGCCAGAAAGCATAACATTCATGCTTTGAACAATTGTGATGCACCAACAAAGCATCAGCTAAACAAAGTAGGCATGAATCAAAAGAAGTAGAGGAAGAATAAACCAATTCTGTTATCTTTGAACCCTCTTTTATAATCGATGTATAGTTGATATGTGTACAGAAGAGGACAAGAAAAGAAACTTTATCATTTTGAGAAGAAAAATGTGGTAGGTTCAGTACCATCAAGTAGTTTTTGGATGTTAGGAAGGTATTTTCCTCTCTTTTGTGTTCCAGTCATACTTTTTCCTTCCACTACTGAGATGAAGGAGAAATACTTTTGTGCAAACACCATTTTAGGAATCAAACTACATTTTGGTTGTGATCCTTTTGTATATTCTAATCATTTATAAATATATATATATGTGTTTGTGTGTGTGTGTGTGTTTATAAGGAAAAGAATATATCTATTAGTTTTAGGGAAAATCTACCAATTGTCTCCCTAGTAATGTGTTGAGCACTCCACTGATGTTTCCAGATAGCAAATCCATGCTTGTACACAGAGCCTTAACTGCAGATAGATGTGGTCGGCACCCCATGATAATGCTCTAAAAATACAGGTGACTTAATTTCAGAATTTCTGAGTAGTTTTTTTTTGACAAGACTAGTTCACCTGCTGACACTGAGAGAGTGGTTGTGGCCTCATGCCTTTGAACATTCCTTCATGATGGAAATAAAATTCCTTCTTTTTCTCACTAAGCAATCTGAGAGTTTAGAGAAAGTCAGTTTCCCTCGACTTTTCATGAGTTTCTTGTGCCAGCTAGTTGTAGTATAATGCACAATCAGTAACAAAAAAGAGGCTATGACACAAAACAGCAATGATTATTATTAGAAGGAGCCCTCAAAAAAAATTTGCTTAGTCTTGCTGTTGGAAATCTGAAGATCTGAAGGGCAGAAATTCTATATTCTCCTTGCATATCTTAAAAAATACCATGTCCTGCTATTATCATTGGCTGTGTTTTACCTCTGATAAGTGCACCCACTGTCAATATACGTTGAATTATACCAAGAGAATGAATGAATATAAAAGCATTGTTTTTCATGCGCATTGTCATGCCCATATTTTCAGTGCACACAGCTTGGAAAAAACCTGTCCCTCTAGCTCTGTTGAAAAATTATCAATCACTGGGCCCCTAAAGTAGATAGGAGGAGATCTGTTACTCTGTAATAAATGGTTCAAATCCCAAGGTGTTTTTCTTCAGTTATTACTGAAGTGTTTTCCTTTTGTAGATGCACCTTATAAGAACTGAGTATATATTTTCAATATTTGGTCTTATACATTTACTAAGAAGAAAATTTTAAGGTTTTTTTTTAATTTTTATTCAGTTTTATTTTATTGTTATTTCTCTGTCAAAGCAGTTCAGCACAACAAATGATCTTGTCCTTAATTATCTACTAATACCACTCCTTATCATAAAAAGAGACATTTGCAATTAGTATGTGTGATGGTTGCAGAAAGATGACTTGTACAATACTCATGAAAATATATTCTTGGAAGTCTAAGGAGCAAAAGAGCTGATTATTTCAGCTCCACTGTTCATAAATCAGAATGAACAAGAGATAATTGGAATAAATTAATGTCTGTCACTACACTGCTGTAAAATGTTTCAAAAGCAGAATTAAATGAACTCACTGTAATAGAGTAACTCTAACTTTTTAGATGTTTGAATCTTTTAGCACGTATTTTAAATGTCATACAGTTACCTGACCTAACTAGTAGAAGAATGAGCAATCAACTCACCGGTGAGTTGGCTCAGTATCTGAATAGAGTTAACATTTGCTCAGTTTGAGCTTTTTCTCTCTTTTATGTCTCTGTTGTGTTTGGTAATAGGGGAAGCAGTCTTTCTAAAATTGCATTTATTCACTGGTACAAAACAGTCCAAAAACTAAGCTTTTCTATAAGAGGTAATTGGATGTACTGCCAATGCATTCCTGTGAACCTTTTTAAATGAAATCCATGTGAGGAAGTGATTCAGTATATTCACGTTTCATTCCAGAGTTTAAGCCCCTGCAGAGGTGTGAAGTAGCTGAAGGGGTGTGAGAGCATTTTCTGTATTTCTGTGCAATTAAGGAAACAGAAAACATTATTTTTTTCTTGAAAAATCCTACATAATCAGAAAAAACTTTTTATTCAGTGGTTCATGAGTGAAACAATGGAAGAGTTAAATGCTAAATCAATTAGATAAAACATGAACAAAAGAGGTAGATTTAATTTAGGGTTGAATTTTTTCATGTAAACAGTATGAATTAGTGCAAAGGGAGAATTTAATATTTTACAAACTCAGTTAACAATGCATATTAGGGGAGCATAAAGTTTTGAGACAGTTCTTAGTCATCAAGCCTTAAACATATATAGTGCTACAGGGAAAATAAGGAAATAGCTTGAAAGCTTGACAAATCAGAGAAAGCCCAGTAGTACCAGGGCAAGCAGAAAATATCTAGAAAGTTATCTGTAATTTCTAATGCTGATTGTGAATTCTGTCAGTGAATCCTACATGGTGTCACAGCACACAAAAAAGGTCCAGCTGAGTTAGGGGTTCACTCCACAGTCTCTCAGTCTGTCTTAGTGAGAGTAGTGCTAAATGAAAACCTCGCAATCATTTTTTCTCCTCTTTGTAGATATTTATCCCCTGAAAGAAGGGCAATTCTGTTCCATGAATGTGTCCCTTTTGATAAAGAAACTCATAGGATCTTTTGGGAAAGACGGAAAGGAGACAGTAAAACATCTTTTTCTGAACCTTTTTTTGCTTTAAATAGTAGATTTTAGACCATCTTTATTCCAGAGGGACTATGAAGAATGAGACATTCAGTTAAAGCAGCTTTAAAGCATTGAAACTTACTTTGCCCAACTACCATCACTGGCAACAGCAACAACTATTGAAAGAAGTGCCCTTTTAATAATGTGTAGGTGCTCTTTAGGGTGTCAAACCTGTATTCTGTACTTCAGTTCTCCTCTGTTCATGTGTCCTTCCCCAAATGGCTAGGAATCCATGAATGTAGCCACTGCATACCTTTAAACTGGGGAACTCCCAGTGCTTTAGGTAAGATATATCATGTACGCAAATTAACAATTCACCTGTATCCTCCTTCGGCTCTATCCCTATATTCTAACTGACAAGGACCAGTGTTTGCAGGCTTTATAATGTGCTAGGCAGTAAGGATTCCCAATGGTGTCTGTGGGAAAGCATCCACAAAAATTATGAGGCAATTGCCATCTTTCCACAAGATTTGCTGTCACTGAAACCATGTTCTGAGATGTCCATAACATTTCTTAGTCCAAGGCATTTTGGAATTCATGAAGGAAATATTTTTAATTTAAAAATTAATTTTCAAATCAGTGTTTTGAAATTTAATGAATAATAAATTTCACATTTAAATGTAGCTAATATGCAAATATTTTAATATTTTTATTCAGCATATTTTTATAATGCACTGAAATCTGTGAGTGTTTCTAACCTTTCAAAGTATATGTATGTATGCACACATAGACACACACATATAGAAGAAATCAGTTTGGAAAGCTATCTTGTTTCTGGAATCAGTTATTCTGCATTGTCTTTTCCCAGGTCAGCTGACAATACAATACATAATGTTGCTTGACCAATTTATTTAACTCATGCCCAAATCTTTTCCCCTTAGGTAGCTTGAGTAAAACTTCACAAAGCTCTCAAACCAAAATTTGAGCTGTCAATAAAAAAAAAAGGTTGTATCAAAAACTGTTTCCATTTCAGTGTAGCTATTTGGAAATGAAACTTCTCTTCAAATGTTACCTAAAGTAAGAGATTGCAGACAGCCTTTGTAGTGCTATAAAAGTATAGTATCAGTAAAAATAAAATTCCTTGTGTTCTACTTTTCTTTCCCCATTACCTCACAAAACGCCTAGAACTTGGCTTAAGCCTAGTCAGTCTACTGCAGTTTTGCTAAACTCTAAATGTTTGTGTTGTTTTCCCACTGCAAGTTGTTTTTTTCCTTTTTAGCAGAAGTCATTATGGGAATATTTACCTTTGGGATAGTATCATCCGTCCATCTGAAGAGGCCAAACCATTACTATAAATAAATGTTGTACCTGTCTCCTAATACCTACTTGCTTTTAAAAGTTCAGCATCTATTGGTGTGTGAAAATACACAAAACAATGAAATGTATAAAAATGTAATCAACCATAAGAGGAAAATATTCACTGCAATTATGGTGCATAATTTGTTGCAGCCAGTGCTTAGAAGTTGTTTTAGTGCTGTCTTAATTACTCATTAAAAAAAACAACCCAGCCAGACAAACAAAAAGAAACAACCCCAAACCCAAATTATAAACAATCATCTATTAACTTGGAGGCAATCTTAAAATGATGTAATTAACCATTTTTTTAAAATATATTTTTTAATAAAGACTGTTTTGTCTGAGTTCCTTCCATGGGTTCTTATGGTGAATAAAATGCCCAAACCTCCATATAACAGATCCACCTCAACCAACCCCCACTCGCTGTATTATCTACATGTTAGAACACAACTTGCTATAATGTGCCTGATCTTTTTTTCCCATGACGATCTTATATTTTAAGTCGAATGTTGTATCTGATGCTTTTATATGCACAAACAATATTTAATAATTTTTTTCCATACAAAAATATATTTTTTTGTTCAGTCTTTTTTTTTTTTGAGGGGGTGGGGGGGCAGGGGGAGGTCATTGTTTTAAAAAAGGAGAGAAAGGAATTTTGCTAAAGTTCAGTATTTGTTAAGAATATTTGCATATCCCCAGCTACAACCGTATGTGAACTTCATTTTTAAAATGAAGAAAAAGATCTTTTGAGACTGTTTTGATATATGTAATTTATCACCTTTGTAGTCCCTAGCTCTATTTCATTATTCATTCTGTACTAGTGCTGACTATTTCTTTTGACATATATAAATTTGACTGTGCATTCCATATGACATCTGCCCACCTTGATGTTACCACATTTTCTGAAGTGCCAGATCCTCTTAATCCTATCCTACCTTGTACTGACATTTAGGAGCATCTTTAGAATGTCTTTTGTTCATTGTGTCTGTAGAGCTAGCCCTTTATTTGACTTTTATTGCTTTAAAAATGAAGTGAGAGGGTTTTTTATTAAATTGCTAGCTATCCTTCCCTAGAAGGTACAAGCAAGAAAAACACATTTGCTGCCAACACTAAAAATAAATATTTGCTGTGTGGGTTGCTTTATGATATAACATGAACATTCTTATATTCTAAAAATGTAAAACTTAAGGTATTTCCTTTTGTCCTAGAATTTCTGGGTTTATTTCTTGTCAGCCCTGTTATCATGGAAAAACATTTTGCAATAATTAAAAAGTGTATTGTATACACACATCTTACAAGTGCTCCACAAGAGGCACCTCAGAAAATTAGCAGAGTCCTGCATCAATAGTACCCTAAAAATTCAGGATTTAACTCTACCCTATGCAGATGAGCAGTAAATGTGAGCCAGAAGTCCTGGGCTCTGTGCAACATGTTAAAACAAATTAGCTCTTCCCATAGGATCTAAAAAAAAAAAAAACCACCTGACTGAAGAAGCCACGATAGTATCTGGCCAGCTGTGGGGAAAGTTTTCAGGTAGTTCTTTACACATGGGTCATTTGAATATATTTGGGATGACAGTCTGTTTCCTTCTCTGGATCCTTAGTGAGATATAATTTAAATGCTCTGCAAATAAAATCGTAAACTGAAAGAGTAATAAAATAAAATTAAAAATAAAAGGAAAAATACATAGAACATTTTAATATAATTTTAATAGTATTTTAGGGAGTATACTATTTTTTTATGAAATTGGGAAATTAGTTAAGAAATTTTTGCTTTTCTCTTGTAAGCATTTACATGATTTATCCAACTGAGTTACAGAAGACAACTTGCATAGAGACTTTCCCACAAATAATAGCTGAAAGATTGTATCACTTGTGATTTTTCCACCCATGTGAAAACTATCACAATAATAATGAGGATTTTGCTAATGGCCCTTACAATGTCATTTGGTTTTGCTCAGCAGTATTAAATTTGTGGTGTTAATTTTTTAGTCCTGAGTTAATCTTATTAAATATTATGTAAGATAAATTTGGAAGCTGAAAGCTTACTAATGCTCAAAAACTATTTATTTTATAATATTCATTCCTATCTCTGTTGCTTATTATCTAGGAATGGATTTTTTTTTCCATTCAAGCTCTGAGCACAAAGCTTAACTTGATGAGATGCCTTCATTCTAAGAAAATAGTACTTGTCAGGATTCTGTCAAGCCCTTTGTGGAAATATTTCTTCCCTTCTGTCTTACATGCCTGTCTTGAAGTCCTTGATGTTCTTATTTTTCAAAATAAGAGTCAGTATGTGCTTAGAGAGTAAAAGAAAGAAATAAAAGAAAGAATCCTTTTAGTATGTTTGGCCATCATTGACTGTGGAGTCTCAGCCATCCTGCTTAATCCTTTGCAAACTGAGAGTGGAAATACATAAACCATGTTCACTTCTATGAAGTATATAAAAAACAATATCAAAAAAGAGTAAAATCTTCAGAACAAATATGTGCATATCGATCTCTGAAATCTTGGAATACTTACTTTTAAGGGTCACTTCCCTTAAGGATCTCTCAGGTGGTGTTCAGCAGTCATTAATCTCTGTGTAGCACAGAAGGTCTTTCATGGTGCTTTTGCCTCTATAGCCTTTTGGTGTCCTTTCCTATTCTATTTCAATACATTTTAGAATCTAATCAGCAATTTTATCATTACTATGACCATCTGCTCCCATAGGTCTAAAATGTTTCATACATCTTACAATTGAATATTAATTTCCTTTCTGAATTAATCTAAGAGAGATATTTACTTATATTACTATTTATTTATTTATATGACTAATGATGTGTACCATCTCTGCTGGCATCAATTTTTTATCTTAAAAAGGTTATTCCTTAATCCACATCCATAATGACTAATCAAAATAATACTGATTTTAATGAAAACAAGTTATATCTATATCTTAATTTTCCTCTTTCATCCAATATATGTTATAAATTTCAAAGAATATCTGTTATTTTAAAGACAAGTTTTTCTTCTGTTTGGAACAGTACAGATGAATATTTAATGTTCAAATCTGTAAGAACTCAGAAACCTAAAGTATTCAAAACTCAGAACTTCTCCTTGAGAAAGAAATAAAACAAAATGGTCAATATTTTCAGAAAATTAGACCTGCCATCAAATTCTGTTTTTCATCAGAAACGGCCTTTTAAATCATCTAAAAGAACTGATAGTGCTGATCTTGTTTTACACTAAAATTCATTTTCCAGAAGAGTAGCCCCACAGCCTTCTGTTCTGTGGTTTTTAATTTTCTTTTCTTTTAATTTTTTTTAACTAAATTTTCCCCATTTTTGTTTCTTAAGACTACAGTGTTAGTACTTTCCAGGTACATGATCACAGTCACACAATATTGCTGAAAATGTTACTTCTCTTTTTGAAGTGGCACTTTTAAATATTTCATTTACAATAAATGCAGCAACTAAATAGGTAAAATGGTGAAGAAAGCAGAAATATTTTACAGTTGTGTGTGTGAATGTATCTATTTACACATATAGACATTTACAAAAATAGAGAATTATCAAGATTTCCTCCAAGATATAAATATTTCCTTGGATAGGAGGATTCTTTGTGTTTAATGCTGTTACATGGAAATACCAAAGAGGGAGAAAAAAAGCCTTTTCTGATGCAAAAGAAAAGCATGAAGCAACTGTTCCTAATGTTGTAAAGAATATCAGGAACAAAATTAAAAAAACAAACTTAGAAGCTCACAAAGTGTTATAATACCCAAAAGAAAGGCACTATTTGTGCTGATGAGCAATACCTCTTGGGGTAAAATCCACTTATAATTTTTTTATCATCCAACAATTAAATGGTAGAAATTGAAAACAAACAAACAAACAAAAAAAAGGTCTTCTCTGAGCAGCTTGCCAGAAATGGACTATTCTAAGCAACTACAAATTTTCAAGTCCCGAGAAGAAAACTGCTATATGCTTGTAGTGCTCAGTTGTTGAAATCAGAAACATTCCAAAATGAAAAATGTGGGGTTTATCTAGAGGTAAATATTTTATTTCTACATTATACTACAGTAATTGTAACAGAAGATGACAAAAAACGTTGTTTATTTTAAAATCACTTTAAATAAGAAAAAGTAATTGTGTGATGATTTGAATGGTGCGAATGCAAGCCGTCTGAAGTAAAATAAAGCAATGTGAGCAGTGTTCCTAAGAATCACCTGTGTATAAATTGAAAGGTAATTTTAATTAAGTAAATAATGGTTGCAGTGTTGTCTGTTAAGTATGTTAACTTCTAAGAAAATCCTTAGTTATCCTGATGGCAGAAGCACAAAGCACCAATGACAGCAATTGAGCTATACAGGTACGTAAACAGTTCGTATAACAATTTTCCTTTTTTTCCTCTCCTTAATTGTAAATATTTTCTTCTCCAGAGCTACTGTGGATAACTTCAACAGAAGAAAAAAATATTTGATATATAACACACTTCCATTTCAGAATTTTGCTTAAATGGCAGTAGTTTCCCATGCTGGCAGATTAGAAGCTTTTTATAGGATCATGGTGGACTCTGAACACCTAAGGTACTGTTCTTGGGCAGTTAATGGCATTTGCTTTTGAGTCCCAGAAAATGCTTGGTCAGTAGATTTGAAAAAACTTTGTAATAATAGAATTTTATCTTCCTGGGTTGACTTTTTGCATAAATTTTGAAAAACAAAATGTGTCTAATGCATAGAATGTAGTGTGACTTTAAGCACAATTTTTATTCACTCAGGATAAAGTAGATAATATTTCATGTTTGTTTGTTTTTTCTTGAATTAAATTATTCAGGTTATATAATTTCTCTTTTGTACAACAGTACTGCTGTTTGCTTCTTGTACAGTTGATTTTGATTATTGCCCATTTAAAGATCTTTCCTTTTATTTGCTTTCTGGCTTTGAGAACATGATTTTCCTGAAGTTTTTGATTTCAGATTTCAAAAAATGTCTACTGACTTCATGAGGGTAATCTGGGGGTGTAGGACCAAAAAACTAAAAGGAAAGAAGACATCAGTTTTTATATCATTATCATCTTCTATACTGTTGATCTTCCTGAACTCAAGAATAAATACAGTTTTATGTTAATATATTCATTTAAAAAAAAAGTAAAATGAAATTTATTTTTATTTCAAGGTAAAATTTTCCTAAGCTTTCATCTATTTTATCTTTTTAACCAGTGCTTAGATATTTCCTCTTTTATGGTGAGTGCAGTTGCAACGGTAAGCAATATACATGGCTTGTCTAAAGAAACGAAATAGTGTAATGGAAGGCAGGTTGTTAATTTGCTGCTTGTTGGCAGCTCCACACTAGTATCTTGCTTGGCTATTCTTTATGCATAGGAGATGCAAAATAACTTGCTCTATCTGAAGGGTGGAAAAAAAGATAATCTTGCAAAAACAATTTTGATGAAGCAATGTTAGAATTCACATGATTTTGTCACTTTTTATGGAATATACAGTTAATTATTAATTCATATTTTGATTGGCTAGAGGATCCCATCAAAGTAAGACTGCGTCTTTACTAATTTTTTTAGATACTTGTCTCAGTTTCAAGAACTGCTGAAGATGTAATATTATCACAGGATGAATTGAAAGGTTTTCAAATGCAGCAAATTAATATAAACTTTGTTCATACAGGACTGGTCTAAGTCCTGCCTTGAGTTGCTTCATGATTTTTTTTAATTGTGACCTTTGCTTTAGTAGGCTTTGCTCAATAACCTAGTATACATCTCACTACATTATAAACATAGTACAGAAAGGTAAGACAATTTGGGTCCAGCTGGGGTATAGTTAATTCAAATAATAGTGCCTCAGTAGGCTTGAATTTCTTCCCGTGTTATCCATTGGGACGCATAATTTAGAATGGGAAAAATTGGGAAACATAGATGGTGCAAAATTCCTTTGCACAGCTTTTATAATTCCTGTCCACAAAAACACTTAAAAATATTGTTTGAAAAGCAGAAATTTTCCTAAACTTTTAAAATGGGTAGATATAGCATGGTTACTAGCCACATTCCATTATATTTAGTATTTCTTGAAAAATATTGGTTATCATTTGCAAATTCAGTGTTCCAACCTGATTCCATCTTGATATCTTGCAGTAGCTATGACATCAGTTCTAACAGACTACGTCAAATATTTTAATAGTGACATGAAAATGTAGTTCACCAAGATAATGTGATAAAAAGTTGCTTTGGGAAAATTCATATATGAGATTTCCATGCACTTCTTAGAGCTCTGAAAAACCCTAAAAGTATAAAAATGCAAGGCAGACTGAAGAGTTTTTATTTGTCTATTTGATGACTCTCTAGCCTTGAGAAAATATTGAAGTTGATTGTTACAGTTGGAAAAATACACTTTTTATGGAAAATGAAGTGAATGAAGAGTTTTCTGTTAGAGCTACCCTTAGGGATGTGAAAACCATCTTCAGAAATCCCTGAAAACTCTGTGAGGGACCCCTCTGCTCTTGGGGCTGTTTTGCATGGGGAATTATATGACATTCTTCTTTCTATCCAAGTACTTGCAGTAGTGCTATCTGTCTAAGGTGTCATTTAAATTTCTGACCACAAAGGGCAGCTTTAATAGCCTTTACAGCTATATGATACCTGAAGTTATTATAATGACTCAGAGAAACAGACATTAACATTTCAAACATAATTGTTTATCTTAGTCACATCCTGATATATTGTCAGTCATTTAAACTTCAATTTTCCAAATGTGTGCAAAGTTTTATAAGACTATATTTGAATATTATGTTTTCATGCTGATAGGGTGCTTATGTTCAGTGTGAGGTTCAGATTGTAGGCACCTAGATTTAGGCGTGAAAATACAGTGTATCCATGGCTGTCAGCTGTCTGTCTTCTGCTGTAACGGAGATCTAGTCTCTACAGATAGTGGAGTTCAGAAGGCAATTTTTCTCACCTCCTACAGGCCTCTAGTACTGGTCATCTTAGCAAACTTTTGGGACTCTCTCGACTGTATAGACTAGATTTCTGCTGTCAAAAATAGCAACTTACATGTTTAACTCATATGCAGACATGCATATTTATGCATAGAAACGTAGGTGTCTGCAGGAAAGAAATGCTATCCACAGAGAATGATTTTTGTAGTTAGGAGTTGCAGTAAAGCTGCACATTCAAAATGGCAATTCTTCAACCTCCTAATTGACTGTGGATATGATCAAAGAGGAGGGAAGCAACTGTGTTTAAATAGGATTGCATAAATATATTTTTCTTGTTTATTTCAAAGCAGTTAGGATGTAAATATAAACAAATTGATATGTTTATGTACTCTGGAAGAGATACAGTTAAGAGATGCATTGTTGTTGTAATTTTTTTTATTTCCTGGTTCATATATAAATTTTTAATAAACTGATGAAAAGACAAGATTATAAGAAAATACAGTATTTCAAATTAAACAGGCCATTATGACAATTCACTCTTTTTGCATGCTTACTTAATCTAAAGTACACATTTCTTAAAGTGTATTACTTGAAATCGTTATCAGAACCACTCAGAACCACATCAGTATTCTGTGAGGCTTGAGATCTAGCACTGTTGTCCCTAAATTATGTATGATA
Organism: Poliocrania exsul; assembly: GCA_035041345.1. Lineage (NCBI taxonomy): Eukaryota > Metazoa > Chordata > Aves > Passeriformes > Thamnophilidae > Poliocrania > Poliocrania exsul. Next base: position 32,332,522 of record JAWWLZ010000139.1, on the reverse strand, counting down.
GTGCTATACAGGCATTCAGCTATCCAATTCTTCTTCCATGTAAGGAAAATGTTTATGTTTAATCCTAAGGGGAGAGAGCATGCTTGCCCCTTAAGAGGTCATGGAAAGGTCATTGCTTTCAAGGGTACTACCATTTGACCTCAAACAGCATCAGTGCACACCTCATAGGCAAATCTGGAAGATACAGGATTGTGTAGAGAGAAGCAGTGAAACATTTGGAACCTTAGGACTGAAGATCAGAATACATGAGAAAAAAGTGGTTTTTAGTCTTTCACTTCAGTTAAATGCCTTCCTGACATCTGATCCTGTCAGATCTCGGAAGCTAAGCAGGGTCAGCCCCAGTTTAGTACTTGGATGGGAAACCTCCTGGAAGTACCGGGGAGGTGTAAGTTCTATTCCTGAGGACTTCACTGTCACCGTCCAAGCTTGCTTGGAGTTGAACGGTGTGGCCAGTTCTGTGCACGCTGTGCCTCACCTAAAAAAATCGATTGTGTAGGCTGGAAGGGCACACTAACATGGGGAGAGCCCTTCCCAAAACTTTGTTCACGAAGCCAAGCCATACGTACATACATCTGGTATTAGCAGTAAAAACAGTCAAAAGAGGGATGCCCTAGTTCATGTTTGTCTCCCTATACTTCAACTCCAGGCTGAGGTATTATACCTGCTACATACACACATATGCAGGTATGCATGTTTATGTTTCGTAACATATGCTCTTTTTACATCAAATAATACACACCTCCATTAAAACTCTTCAGACTGGAAGTAAGTAAACTTGCAGGTATGTGGGAATGATATTTCATGCAGTTTCAGCAATGAAATCAGTGTGAGTTTTTTCCCCTTTTATCCTTCCCTTTGTCCTGTAGGATTTATATGACAGAAGAAGGATCTGAAGATGGGAGAAATCACAGATATTTAAGGATCTTTTGCTGCACACTAATACACAGTCATAACAAAATGATGGAAAAATCCTTGTCAGTCTGGAATACACTAACTCCCAAGATGAGTGTTTGCCCTGTGACTATATCAACTGAATTTGGAAAAGGCTTGACAATATATAATCTACTTGTGCAATGGTTATGTATTTTGGTTTGAAAACAATGTCAACCTTTTTCAGCTATGGAAATGAATATTGGGATGTTGCAGTGTGATGCTGTGCAGTGCAGTGCTGAAGTTCAGGCAATAATTACTGACCTTCTGTGAATAAGTTTCTTATTAAACCTTTTCTCAATACTAGAAAATAGGAAAAAAGGTACTAGTGGTGAGTTGTGCACGTAAATGTGACAAACATCCTGTAACCAGGAAACCTCCGACAGAACTGAGTGAGTCACTAAAGATTGTAGCCAAATTTCTATCTTTAAGGTTCGCTTACCACTACTACTACATAACACATTCTATCAATGATATTTTTACAATACATTTTGTAATTAATGTATTGAAATCTATCTTCTTTTTATGGAACAAACCACAAAAAACAGAACAGGAAGCTGTACACATTTTAAATTGTTTAATCACATTCAAAGCATTTTTAGTATAAATAGAAAGAGTGATGATGTAACATATATAAGATATTGAGAGGAAAAATATGTTCATTCCTCAAAAGCAAAATATTCCCATTGAGCTATGCAATAGTAAAGGGCACTTGGGCAGAGCAAACTTGATAAAGAACTTGATAGGAACTTTATATAAAACCAACATTACTTTTTCAAAACCATAATAAATTATTTTTCTATAGTAACAGTTTCAGGTTTCAATCTGGTTTGAAATTAGCTCATCTCCTTAAAGGACAGTGATTGAATATTTTATTCTGGAGAGCGAAAGGGAGCCAGCTATATAATTCCTGTTGTGCTGTGATAAACTGCAGTTTCACATTTTTTAAAAGTGGAACTTTTATAGAAGGTAAGGAAAAGAAAATCTTTTTTTACACTTTATATCTGTTGCGAACAATGGAACTTAAGGCAATGGAAATTTTGTGGAGGGAAAAAAATGTGAAAATTGGGTATGAAAAGGAGAAGAGAGTAAGACACGAAAACTGGTAATGTGGATGTATAACTAAGTTTTCCAAAATTAATATCTTTTAAAATATGTTTGATGTTTGTGCCTAATGTCATAAGGTACTTCTCAGTGATGGGCAAGTTCCTGTGAGTACATTATTCCACTTATTGAAAGATTTCCCCTAGTCTGAGACATTTTATACTCTTGTGAGAGAGAGAGGAGTAGTTTTTATAGAATATTAATCTAATTTACTCTATGGCTTACTTTTTCATCTTGACAATGTGAGTGTTCAGGTTAATAGTTTGGCAGTTAGTTTTGTAATTAGGGAAATAGGATAGTGATAATTATGATAATTATTTTGGGAAAAGAATAGTGCAATTTCTGGGTTTGCTGTTCCCTTTTCCTGTGTTACATAGAGGCTTAAAATTCTATAAAACTAGGAACAAAACCCCATATTTTAAATACTCTAGAAGTGCTTTAAAAATACTTTGCCCTTGAATTTATTTTGTGAGACAATAACAGAAGTAATAATTTATAATCTGGTTTTAACACAGTAATTATGCTACTTGTAAGTATGTGAGTGAGATTTTTCATTAAAATTAGAAAAATAGGGCAGTCATCCATATGAGCCTCACTTTTTTTTTTTTTTTTTTAAATGCATTTTGCATTTAACACCTTTTAGGATATTTTCCCTGTCTCTTTTATGTTGATTTGGACAAGTAAATTTTTTTGTTACTTCAGTTTCTCTTTGTCTGGGTACTGTAAAGCTCATTATGGGAAACTAATGACTCCCTGTGGTGAGTTGTCCCCAGCCAGCAGCTGAGGCCCCACCTAGCAGAGCAACAGCTACTCTGGAAGAAGTTTTATGGTTGAACATAATGCTACACGGCATTCAATATCCCTTTGGATAGCCAGCTGTGTCACCTCCCAATCTCTTCTAAATCCCTAGCCTACTTGTGGGGAAGGCAGAGTAAGAAACAGAGAAGGCCTTGATTATGTGCCTACAATACTTAACAGCAACTAAAATATTGATGGCTTAGCAACACTTTTTCACAAATTTACAGCACCATATAGGTTGGTATGGTAAAATTCATGCTATTACAGCCAAATCCAGTACACTACTCTTACAGAAAGTTCTGTAGAGGTGCTAATTATTATTATTTTTCCTAGTTAACTGCTTGTCACAACATGTGGTTGAAAATTGTGAAAATCTGGGATTAAAATTTTTATTATTTATTCATATGGAATAAATGAAGAAAGAAACAATCACAGATTTAACAGCTCTAGCATTTACTCCACTTAGAGTGATATGCCCCCAGTCTGTAGATTCCCACTTGCATTAACTGTAAAATAAATTATTTGAAATGTGAAGATTTGCTCTCATGTCTGGCAGTCTTACGTTACGTAGGATTCCAATATGCACTGTGACAAACGCCTTTATGTGCTGTTTGACATTGTGCATGATTTAACTGCATAGAAGAGACATGAGTGCTGAGAGTCTCATAAATATTAATTAGGGATTAACAAATAGTGGGCGGCTTCTACATATCAATCCACATGAGAGGAAACTGTATTAAATATTCCATCAACTATCTATAAGCATTCAGGAAAAGTGAAGGTACCCTCAACTGTCAGTATTTGTTTTTACATAGGTCACAGTCACAGTTTCATCACATGAGTATGAATGGAAGTATTATTTTTTAAATCCCTTTAGATAGCTGAGTGCTTTGGAAAGTTAGAATATTATGGTAACTTGAAGTTGAGTTCCGCTGTCTATAGAAGACAGATTAGTAGTAAGCACTTCTTTTCTCAGATTTAATAGCTTTGCTTTACTTTGAATGGAAAAATAACTCTTAGGATAGTGAAAGCTCAGCACATGCACTTACTAATTTGTTTACTGAGACCTCACACAAAACTCTCACTAATACCACTTTTGTGAAATGGCCCTATTTTACTTGGTCTTTATATAAACACCACTGGAGGACAACATTTTCTTACCCTTTTTTATTAAATACAGCTTGTTTGCATTCCCCAAACTGTGTATTCCCTACCTGTGCAATCCACAACTATCACCTTAATGACTTGCAATATGGTTTTCTGACAAATTTGCTAAGTACTAGGTTTTTTTACAGTTGCTCTTGCCTCTTCATCAGAAAGATGAAGGCAAATCTGGCAGTGACAGCAGAGTTAATAATCTGGCACTGGAATTCTAAGATTCCAGATACTACACAGAAGGGAAGTACAGACAGATTCACCTATTGATTAGAAGGCAGCAATTAGGTTATTGGACAGTGGGCTAAAATTTATTTGCAACTCACCGCTATGTGTAAACAAGTAACTGTTTTGAAGCAGTCTCCATGATCTATTGCTGTTCCTCCAAACTTTCTACTGTGACCTACATTTAGATCAACAAGCCTCAAAAGAATGACCATCCCAGGCTTAGAACATCTTTCATCCCAAGTGGAAATTATAGCTGTTACAGTTGTATAGTTGTAACATTACAAGCAATTAACGAAATAGTCTTTACCTGGAGATTCTCACCACAGAATATTCATCACATTTTTGGCAGTTTATTGCAATTGCTTATTGTCCAAATTGGTAGAAAAAATTGCCTATTCCTAATTTAAATTTATTTGGTTTCAGTCTGCAATCATTATTATGCTGGTCTCAGACTTTTGCACAAAATAATTGTCTTCTATACATTGAGGGGTAGGAGATGGTTCCCGCAGGTCCCTCTGAGCCGAGGAGCAAGAGAAAGGTCTGTTCACTCAGAGAGACTCGTGGCAAAAACCTTTTATTGCACAATCACAAGGCTTTTATAGGATTCTGAGGAGAAAGTGCTGGAACTTGGACAGGATTGTTAAGGGCTCCAGAAGGGAGTGACTTGGGTACTTAGCTAGCCAACAGGGGAAAGATCAAACCCAATAGGAACCAAGGCATTTGGGATAGATTGGTGAGATGACCAATGGGGTTAGGACAGAGTCAGACACCGATAGCAGGGGTGGGCATGACACTGGCAGCTATATTGGCAACTCAAGGCAGAGTGATTCCGAAATGGGGCCACCCCAGCCCAACCTGCTGGATAGCCCTGGCAGGTCACAGCTACTGCCATTCGGCAGCAGCAGCAGCCTCAGTGGTGGCTGCATTGGCAGCACGGGGAGGGGAATGCCCTCTGGGGGAATACACTGCGGGAAGGGGGATGAGGGGAGTGACAATAAAACCTTTTGAACTAGAACCTACAGTAAAATGTGTAACTTTCAAACTCCCACAACCAAAGTCTCTCATGTTTGTGGATGATCTGGTCCGCACTGGTCTTCAGCGCCATCATCCTCGGAGGTCCATTTTAGCATTTTCCCACAGTCTTCATTGCTCAAATAATTTTCAAATTTTTCCTTTTCCCTAATTTTTTAATATTCCTTTTTTAAAGGGCAGAAATGAAACTACAAAAAGTATTCTTAGTCTCATCTCCCCAAAGTAGAATACAGATATGACTCTGTTGCATTGTTCTTACTCACTATATATACCTCCAAGGACTTTACAAGAGTTTTGAGTCTTCAATTATTTGACTCATTAGACTCAAATCTCAAATTGATCTGCGTGTCTGCTACGATCCTTAAATCCTTTCATATTCACTACTTTTTAGAATATCATTCTATGTCCATGTACTGTATTCTTTATCCACATCTCAAGTTGCTCAGCTTTACACTTGGCTACCTTTGAACACGTTTGCTTAAACAAACAACTGACTATAATAATGATTTTTCTGTCATTATTTGCATCCTTAGTGTCATGGACATGTATTTACATCAAAATCATCAGTGAAAATTTTATGAAGTATCAGTGTTTGTACCAAGCAGAAGCAAAAGTTCCCTACAAAATGATGAATCTGCATTGACAAATACATTTATTGCAAATAAATTATTTTCTCTTCAGGTATTAGTTTTTATTCTTAGCAAGGTATGCCCTTCTAATATTCAGTTACCTTCAGAAAGTTTTCTAATAAAGAAATTAGATTAGGTTTGTCTGATAAAGTTCATTTTTTCATAAGCCCATGTTGACTGCATTATATTCACAATTTTCTGTAGTTCATTCTCATATCATCTATTTTATTATTTCCCTTGGATACACATGAAGCTATTCAGCATACCTGGGTTATCTGGCTTTATCGTATGAATATTTCAACAATCTTTT
>JAWWLZ010000139.1:32302736-32326236 GCA_035041345.1 Poliocrania exsul | reverse complement strand
CTCTTTCAAAATTATTAGGGACAAGTTATCTAACCTGACAGATATATGTTCCTATAAAACATCTGTTTATCACCTTCCTCAGTTGCTACTGGCTTGGAAAGTACTTTCTCATCTTTGGGTATCAAAAGTATATTTTCTCATTCTTTGGTATGTGGGTTTTGGTATTTTTTGGTGTTTTGTTTTGGTTTTTTTGGTTGGTTGTTTTTCCGTTGTTTTGTTTTTGTTTGTTTGGTTGGGTTTTTTTAACTATATCAGACATGGAATCCGTAGCTTTCCTTAACAGTTTTCTTCACTTCCCCCTTTCCCTTCTGTATCTTCCCTCCAGAACTTCATTACTTTTTCCATCCTTACACTTCTTCCTAGCAATTCTTGGAGACTAAGAATCAGTCACACAAACCTCACAGGCACATGAACAGACCTCTAGTAATTTGTTCAGCTTCTCAAAACTCCAGCCACACAGCTCTCACTGTGACAGGCAGACAAACATATCAAGCACACAGCTTGCCAAATCCTTTTACATCCAAGAAGACTGGCAGGTTTGAAACGATTTTTCCCCCCCACTTCTTTTTATCTGTATTTTTTGGCTGTTTGGGTATTTATAAGCCTCTATCCAGCTTTATTGAATTTTAATTGAAACACTTAAATGTTACAGGCAGTATGACAGTTGAGAAAGAATTGTTTAAATGATAGTATTGATAAGATCCTATTAGTTCTAATAAATTCCTTTAGGGCAGCCATACTTCTGGTTTTGGGAAGGGCAAATCCTTCATGAAGGTGTATCAGCTTCCTACTTTGGGTCTTCTCTTCCTCTCAGGTCCAAAGTTCTGTCTATTTTTAATATTCAAAAATATTATTTTGACAGGTTGATTTCTTATGCTGTTATTCAAAATTATATATTTTTGTTGTACATACTTTCTTATATCTATTTGTTTAGGAACTCAGTTGCAATGGTAGCCTGTAGCATGATAGGTTAGAAACCATGTAGGGCCTTAGATAACCTGTATTTTTACCCAGACTTTGTCAGTGGATTATATAACCTTAGGCCAGTCATTCAGCTTGCTTTACTTGTTGTAATATCTGTACAGTGCTTTGTAAAGTAGAAACTGCTACTTAAGTTCAACGTTTTATGCTGCTCACATAGCTGATCTTCTAGTGTACTCAGCTCCAAAAACATTCCCTTCTAGGCTAACCTTACATCTGTGTCCAAAGAAGTGACTTTTTAAAGCTTGAACTAGAAAATATTATAAAGCAAAAAGTCTTTTGTGTGTTAACGTTACAAGAAAATAGAATTATATTTTCTCAGGGGTAGAGAAGTTGATGCTCTAAGGAAAGAAGGAAGAGCATATCTCACAAACCTGTTTCCAATTCAGAAAAAAGTAGAAAGCAATGAATAGCACGGATAGCTGTAAATAATTTTAAGTGTACAAATTTGGAAATAAACAATCACAGCAAAAATTGTATTAAACTGCTCCTTGTACACTTTAAAGGTAAGATACATTGTAAATAGGTATTCAGGTATAACTGCTCATCAGAATATATATGATTAGCTGCTGCAGCATATAAAATCAAGTTTCTTGATAGCTTCAGAGCAAGGGGCAGTAGACCTCCTAAGTGCAATAAATACAGCATCAGGATAAGATGGTAAGAATCTTGAAGCCAGTTTCAATTAAATTCAATTACCAAAGCTGAAGCCACTGTTTACATTGCAGGATCAATCTGCTCAAGATACTTTAAGCTTCTTACTTGTGGCTCTTTGAACTGTGAACTAAATGCTGTAAAGAGATAGACAAAGCTGCACAAGAAACTAGAATGCTTAGGTTTTGATTGAAATTCTTGAGACAGGATAGGTTATCAGCTGATTTATTTGCTGATTAAGTTTACAATAAGGATTTGATTAACTAAGGATCTGGAGTCCCTTGCTGTGGATAAACTTCCTTTTTAAAAAATCTGCCTGTGGTAGCGGGAAGGTTTATACATATATTCTTCTGTGGCTCCTAAACGATTCATTCACACCAACCAAGTTATCAACAACAACAAAAAAACCCAACATTTGAAGCACTTAAATAATTCCACAGTAACAAAGTTAATCTTAATGGCATGCATTGTGGAATGCTTATTCAAACCTCTTAACTGGCAGAGTTTAGGGGATTTGTCTGGCAGAAGGTACCACAGGTAAAGGGAAGCTGGATAAAAAAACAGTGACTGCATTCTCCTCCATGGAGAAAGCCAGATGTCAACTGTGACATCACCTTCAACTGACATCACCCATAGGGAAGGTGTACAAGACTTTCTTTCACTTCAGAGAGCACATTCAGTTCCAGTCATCAAGGGGTTTATGTAATCAAAGTTAATGTAAGCTGAGTGTACCTGTAGTTCAAAAACATATATTCAGGTAACAATATTTGAGAAGCAAAGATTAATAAATTATATTTTCCTCTTGAAATGAGTAAGATTTGAATGCAAAAATATCACATAACTTGATCATTAAGACTGCTTAATCAAATAATCACAAGCAAGGCAGATTTATTTGATTCAAATTGATTTAAATCCATCCTTTTAATCACAATTTAAATCAGCAAGTGAGATTTGCTGATTTAGATAATTTATGTTAATCTTTTGCATTTGTATTTTACTCCAGAAAAAAGGGTCATTTCCATGAGCTGAAATAATCTTAAAAAAAAAAAAAATAATTGGCAGACAGCACAAAGATGTCTTTTTCTTGCTTGTCCAGTTGACATGATAAATGAAAACAACTGTTTTAGGGTTTCACCAATTTAAAATATGTTTATTTAGATTGCTAAATTTGTTTTGTGGTGAAATTTTAAGTCATTTTTGTAGCTAAATAAAGGTACTATGAAATATGAAGGACACATATGCACAATAAAATGTATCAAATATATTAAAATTTTAAATTACATATTTATTGCATATAACTGTTTATAACTATGTTTAATACAGTTTCTGAAAACAATAGGCCAGACTTTCAAAACTATATATTTAAAACTATATATTTAATCATGTAGATGATACCTGATGAGATTTTCAATATCACAGTTTTGATTTTGTGTATGTTTTTGTATATTGGAAAATTTCACTTGGATATTAGTCTGTGTTTTAGTGCCTGTGAAAGCTAAAACCAACTCTTTCGGACTCCTTTCTTTCTTTTTTAAATAAGATTTCCCATTAATATATATTGATACACTGAAAGAGAAAAGTAATATTTTCAAAACCAGTCAGTTTAACCAACTCGAACACAAAAAATGTTCTGTGTATTTGCTACTGAAATTGAGATCAAAAGTATTTAAAGCAAAACTGTCTGTGCTGTGTACTTACATTAAAATAGATTAAATACTATTTTAATAGCTGCAAATAAAGTTATTCAGTACCTGTCATCATAATGACTTAAAATTAGATTTTTCCCTTTTTCCTATTGTTAAAGCCCATGGACAGCTCACTGATTGTTGCTCTACAATGGGGAGTGTTATGCAAAAGATAATCAATAAACCAATTCCACTGTCATTTTGTAGCCACTGCTTATGTGTGTAGCATTGGTTATTTAACATGGAGATGTTTGAAATGCCAGTGTTTGTTAATTAACCTTTTCTCTTACAGGATGATTCTGTACATAATACAGCACAAGTCTGTTTCTTATAACTGAAAAATGTTTTCTTATTAACGATGGAATTGGGAATCAGTGACTTTATAGCTACCCTAAAAAATTTACAAAGGGTATTAGATGGCCAAAAAACTAAAAATCAATTTCTGCCTGATGATCCTAGTCTTTCTCTATGACAGAACAGGAGACCTCATTAATAGAAAAGTGAAAGGAATTGTAAAGTTATATTGACATAACTTTCAAAAAGGCTCACGTTTTCTAAGCAAGATGATTGAATTCAGATTACATATATTTATAAGTGGCAGAATAATCAAAGACAAAAATGATCTCACAATCAGCTCAACTTGTAATTGCGGGCAGTCTGGTTCACACTGGCCCTTCCTTGGGCAGTATTTGGACCAAATGAACTCCTGAGGTCCATTCCAGTAGAAATAATTATGTAGTTCTGTGCTTCTGTGATGCTGAAGCAGTATGAAGGGACTTCAGAAGGTGAGGCTAAAATTGAAAACGTTCTTACATCAATGCAGCAGGAAGTGCAAATGTAATTCGCTTTGTCTTATGTTGGAGGAACTGACAGAACAATGTCATAAAACCTTTTTTCCTGTTACTTTGGTGATTCACTGATTAGTAAAGATACTGGCAATGCAAGTATAGCATGAAAATTTTGTGTTATTGTCAACTCCATTGTTGGAATATTCTGGCTGTCATAGGGTTTTATAGCAATGGGATATGAAAGCTGGTTTTAGATTATATATACAAGCATTCAACTTTCAGGATCAAAGATTCAGAGGAAAATGTCAAGAATGTGCCAAAGCAAAACAGATTTTTGGGGAAAATGCTATGAAAGCTACATAGATAAGCAAAACTTATATACATGACTCCATTATACTTAGATGTATGGGGTGTTTTTTTGCATATAGTCAAATTATTGTGCAGTAGAACTTATACATTAACATTGAAGAATAGTCATATAGTTTCTATTTAAAAAGTTATAAACAATCAGCTCTAGGATTTTAAAGTTTAACCATATTATTCATGTTCAATGTATAGAAAAGTATAAAGTGTCTTTTAAATTGTATGTAATATGGTGCTTGCATAGTTAGGAGGCATAAACCTAAATCTTTTTATTATATTCATTTCTACTGAATTAAAATAAGAAAGATTCAGATAATTATGTGAATAACAATGACTGCTGGGTTAAGCTGATATTCCCAGAAAGTTGAAAAACTGTATGAAATGAATTCAAATATGTTGTATGTACTATCTATTGATATTTAATCTTTTTTTTTCCCTTCTTGGCTTTTGTAAAAGTTAGAAGTATATAGAAATGCTAAGAGTAATGTGTATCTTTCCCATGTCAATAGCAAAGAAGAACTTTACCCATTAAACAGATAGATGAATTTTAAATATTTCATTTGGTGCTCTGTAAACTGCAAAACAGTAAAAATTAAATATTTGAAACATCTAAAACTGATATATACACAGCAATACATTGCTGCACATATTAACTCATCTCCTTTGCTTACAGTGGCTTTCCCCATTTGTATCTAAAGCATACAGTAGCTCTGACTTTCTTTGGTTTTGTGCTTTTCCTTTCAGGTTTGGATATATTCTTCATAAGAATGAGCCCACACTCCAGAAAATTGATCTAGAAACGATGTCGTACATCAAGGCAATTAGTTTAAAGGATTACAATTGCATTCCTCAGTCACTGGCTTATACCCATCTTGGAGGTTATCTTTTTATCTGTTGTAAGCCTGATACTACTGGGGCTGTCCTACCGCAGCTTATAGTGGATAGCGTTACTGATTCCGTGATTGGATACAATGGCGACGTTACAGGCACACCACATATCTCTCCAGATGGACACTACCTTGTCAGCATTGATGATGCAAAAGGTCTCATGAGGATCCAGTCCATAACGATGAGAGGAGAAATACAGGATGCATTTGACATTCACACTAATTTGCACATATCTGATGTAGCTTTTCAGCCGTCATTCACTGAAGCTCATCAATACAATGTCTACTGTAGCTCCAGCACACAGACGGATGTTCTCTTCATGGAGCTCTCCTCTGGCAAGGTTAAGATGGTGAAGAGTCTGAAGGAGCCCATCAAGGCAGATGAATGGCCTTGGAACAATAAGAACCGTCTTATAAAAGACAGTGGCCTTTTTGGTCAGTATCTCATGACCCCTTCCAAGGAATCTCTCTTTATCCTGGATGGACGACTCAATAAGTTAAATTGTGAAATCACTGAAGTTGAGAGAGGCAACACAGTAATTTGGGTTGGAGAAGCGTAAGATTCTGTGTTAGATATTTACCAAATTAATAGTTTTACAGTACATTGCACTTAAATTACACCGTTTTTCAAATTTACACCATTTTAATTTTAAATTGTTAGACCTTTCTATACCTATTATTTCTTTGTCTTGAACACAATTTGAATCAAATTCCACATAAAAGTTAGCAAAACAGTGGCTATTTGATAATTGTACTCCTTATTAATTATCAGCTGAGATTGTGTTGTTTGTCCCAAATTACTAAATAGCGAAACTGGTGGTAAGTATAATAAATTATTTCAAAGGGAGTAGGAAAAAAACCCACCCAAAAAAAGGTTCTGAAAGTTTAATATGATACTTTGCATTTGTAAATTAAAGACTTAAATATGATTCAAATTTTGGTTTTGCTTGCTTCAGACACAAAATAAGAGCTGTTGTACAACCTTTGACTCCTTAAACCAAAATTTTATGTCCTGTTTTGTCTAGTCCACTGTTAAATCTTTTTGTGCCTTGAAGCGAAAGTCTCACATGAAAGACAAACATAGAAATTATGAAATTTATTCCCGCTGTTGCTACAGGATTGCTTATTATTGGAAAGAAAGTTTTGGTATCAAATTTCTAGTCTCAAGTTGTGCAACATACATGGAGAATTAAAAAAAAAAAGAAAAAGAGAAATTATATTTGCAGTGTTTTCTGATCACTGCCTTTTGGAGTTTATTTTTATGGTGAGTCCTAGTTGAGAGAGCTGCTTGCAGAAGCTTAACCTTTTTTTAGAAAAAAATAGATGTTAGGTTTTTGAGCTATCACAGGGTTGCATCACGAAGGACTTTCAGGTCTACTGAAGAGAAATATCTCACATCCTTTAAGAGTAAACTATGTTTTAAAACCTGGCATCACAAAGCTGCATTCATATTGTCAGGGAAATTGTTAATTAGAACGATAGAAAATGCATTTTAAAAAATTGAAAAGACAAAGAACTGAAGTCTACAACCACTAGATAACATTTTTCCTTATTCATTGTACCATTGATTCATATTTTTTAACCATTTGGTTAGCTCAACAGGTTTTCTATTCCATGTAGCCAATTGGATTAGTGCAAAAAACCCAGACAAAAATAACTTCGTATTTTTTATAGTTTGTTTACTTGGAATTCTAATATTAACGCTGGTTAAACATGTAAATGGAAAAAATAAGATTCTCAAAAGTAGAATAACAGATCAATAGAATCAGAAAGCCAGCAGTAAACAGCTATCCAGACTCAGAGCAATGACTTAGAAGTTTGGGAGTATTTTTATTTTTATTAAGTTTTTGCTAAAGAATGCTTATAAGCTCTTAAACTGACCTCCATTTACTGAAGGCAATCAGAAAAAAAAATCTTTTTTTAAACAAAATTTTACTGCAATTTAGATTGTGTAAAATTGCTTAGAAATCTGGAAATTTTTAGCATTGTACTCTTGTGTGCATTTAGCATCCTGCCCTGTGTGGTACAGTAGATTTCTTTCTAGCTCGAGCAAACCTCCTGATAGGTAGATTTAACTGAGATAAGAGTTTGCTTACATTTCTAGCTACTCAATCTGTTTTCCTTTTTAACAGCTCTTCTTCATTGTGAACAAACAAGAATCATGTAAATTGTCTGTTACTCACTTAATTGCAGTAGTGTCTCATGCATTTTTTGTTCTGTAATTTAAACCATGTGAATGTTCTGTATGTAGAAAATGCTTGACAAAAGGAGAATAAATCCCATAAATTTTAAAGAGTCCTGACTTGGGTGAATGGTCCAGTATAGCCACAAAGAAGTGGCAAGTAAACAGACTTTATTTGAAAGTGTGTATTGTATACATATATAAATAGATATATTTCATGTGTCTCTACATATATGCAATGTGGGGGGGAAAAAAAACAACCCAACTTTTTAGAAGAGCTTAAGTAAGTGGAAAAGTTTCATTTGGCTGCTACAAATTACAGCTCATTTGTTAGCGTAAGCACAGCCTGGAAGAAGAATGTATTGAGACTAGCCATAGGAAGAAAGACTTGGGTGTGTTTGTGGATGAAAATCTCAATATGACTTGGTAATTTGTGCTTGCAGCCCAGAAATCCAACTGCAACCTGTGCTGCATCAAAAGAGGCATGACCAACAGGTCCATTCCAAGTCTAACCGTTCTATGATTCTATTACTCAATTAGGCACTGAGTGATTGGAATGTAGACAGATGTCTATTCTCAAGTCTAGCCTCTGGAGCTAAAAACCTCTAGTCTGGAAGTTGTACCAACATACAAGACCAAACCAAGAAGCCTGTGCTCCAGTAGCACAGCTAAGCAACTCCCTGTCCAGTCTTCCAAGTGTAGGAGGATTCTGCACTTACTGTGCTCTCTCCTGACTTTAAACATCAAAGATAAAAATTGAATTCCACAATGATCCCTCATAATGAAAATTGTCCCATGCTGCACATGATCTCTTCCAATCTCTATCGAAGACGAACTCATTTGTCAGTTTTGGCAGCATCTTATTCTTGTCTATTAGCAACATTTGGCAACTGGAGAATTTAAAAACTTGAATAAACTATGTTGCTTATTGTGTGAAACAGGAGACTAAAATCTCTAATCATAAACTTCACAGAGTTGACTGTGTCAATAACATCACAGTAATTAATATATCAATCAGCTTAGAATTCTTGATTGAAACCAATTTCTCTATTCCCAACCCAAGAATATCTCTGACTTTAGCCAAAGCAGTTTGGTAAAGGACTATTGCCAATTCCCAGTATTTTGCTTAGCTAGTCCAATAGAATAGGTCAAGACTACAGTTTTTCCTTCCCATTGTTTGGAACTTTAGCAGGTTTCTGGTGTATACAAGTGGTCTGATTCCACTGAATAATGAAAAATTAAACACTGTCTTCACTGTTTCCAATTTTCCATTATTCAATGTAACAGCAGTTGATTTTGAATTCTATCTTTCCTAATTGCTATTGGAAACAGAGGCAACAAATGCCTTAATCCATGATAAACACTTTTTTTCCACAAGCTGTTACAAATTTTCAAGACTTAGAATTTCCTTGCAGAAATACATTAGAGAAAAGTAGTTGAGGATAGTGGAATTGTGATGGAAGAAGCCAAGTGTACATGATGATAAAGTTCTGTCCTCTGTTTCTGTACACTAAAAAATATGAGAAAACCTTGTGAGGACAAGACAAGTGCTCTTCACCAGGGATTGTAATGGTAGAGCTGCTTTTCCTAAGGTATTTTAAAATCTGTATTATTTATGAGACATGGAGAAAAGGCTCTCTCAGGCTATTTTGAGTCACCAAAGGAAAGAAACAGTAGTACCAAAGTAAAAAAATATGCTAGTTTTCCTTTCAGTTTGGTAGTAGACATTTTAATAGTTCATGCTCAAAGGTATTTTCTAAAATAATGTTCCCTATGGGTAAGCAGCTAGTTATTTGCTGCACTACTATATGTATATCAGTCAATACATGAGATGTTAACAACAGAGCGCTATAGCATTATTGGTTTGAGGTTTGTTTTTTTTTTAATGTCTCTTTTATAAACTAGTAGAAATTTTTATTTCAAAATATTATCTTGTAATTTTTCTTTTTATTCATGTGTCCCAGAATATTTTCATCTCTCTTCACTGGTATATGTTCCATCTGTTTGGTTTATCATATCAAATTGAGAGAGATATTGCTAATTAAACAACTGCATGAACTCTGAGATTTTATGGAGCCTTCCACTAACACCATGTCGTTATATAAGGCTGTTTATTAAATACACGTTAAAGGGTTTGTGGTCATTTAAGACTATCATAGTATTTTTAGATTTTAAGTAGGGACTTTTTATCAGCAGTTTCAACTGCTTTCAATTAACAGAATCTTCTGAGCTTGAATGTCATATTTTTTGGTGTTGTTGAACAACTGGTTTGTTACATCGAGGTAATGTCTGCATTTCAGTTACAAACTAAATATTCTGAAATATAGATTACAGAATTGCAAATTATGAATGTATCATTAGACAAGAACAGCATTACATAATTTTTTCTACTTACCACAAGATACTCAGTTTGATTTGAACTGAAAGAGCATTATCAGCTTAAGTGGGGCATTTTTTTTTACTTCATAGAAGACTGGTGGCAAAATACTTTGCAGGATATTTTGTAAATAAATTGCTAGGCCTCAATTATTTCTACAAAAAATTGAAGCTTTGATACAAATACCAGCCATATGTACTGATTTTTCTCCTTTTCATGGTGTTATGAAGTGAACACCTGTAGTACATTCTAAGAACTTCTGGAAAAATAAATCAATCAGTTGCTACAGGAACATACCTACTGAATACTACAAGAATTAAAAATTACATTAACTAGCATTTTCACTTATTCTCCTTATCCTACTAGTCATTCTATCAAGCAGTCTTATACATGACCAATACTTTGAAAACATCTTACAGGTCAACAGATTCCAATTTTTTCTGATTTAACTTTAATGTGTAAATATGTGGATTTAAACCAGGCTATGCTGTATCCTGGACAAGAGTAGAAAAAGGGAGAAAGCCTTCTCTGACTCTTCCTGCAGCTGTTTTAAAAGAAAAGAAAGAATACCTCTTCAAATACATTTGTAAAACATCTTTGCAAAATACTAGATTTTATGGGACAGTTATCACAAACTTCTTTCTCATATTTGTTTATAAAATCCTGCAAACATTTACTGAGTTCTGTGTTAAAACAGTAAAAGTTTCCAGCATAAATTTATTCATGATGTTGTAATTTGTTCTGGCATAATTGCCTCCAATAATTCTCCTTCTTTGATAATATTATCCAGACTGTGTGTGTAAACAATGGTCACAACTTCTCACCATTATTTTCAGTTAAGTCAGACAAATATTTGTTCACCATATTTGCTTTCCTAGCTGTTACAGTTGAAGTTCAGTTTTCTCAAATACAGATGACCTGGCTGAAACCTTTAATCTGAACAAGGAAAAGAGTTGGAACCTCAGGTTTGGGTTGTTGTTGTTGTTGGTTGGTTTTGGTTTGTTTTTTGTTGTTGTTGTTGGCGGTTTTGGGGGGGGGGGTTGGTGGTGTTGTTTTTTTTTTTGTTTTTTTTTTGCTAGCAGTCCAATGAGGACAGCTGACATAAAGGGGCTTTTTTAGCCCAGAGAGAATACGTCTTCAAGGAGGCCTAACAGCAGCCTGCCCTTACCCACAGGATGTTATAAAAGAGACAGAGGTAGATTCTTCATAGCTTGTGCATAGCAGGAAAACAAGACACAACAGCATAAATTAAATCAAGAGTTTCAAGCTGAATATAAGGAAAAACTGTGATGACAGTCTAGCATGGGAGCAGCTTGCTCAGAGAGTCTGTGCAGTCTCCATCCTTGGAGTTTTTCAACACCTGTCTTGATTGTGCCCATCTAAATTTTAGCTGAACTGGCTTTAAGTAGGATGTTGGACTAGAGACCTATGAACTGCCCTTCAAACCTGACTTTTCTTGGAAGTCTATGATTCTGAGTTGGGGATGGGAACAACAGTAAACTTGATTTGCTTCAGCTGTTTAAGTTTCTCACTGAGCTTGTACAACAGGTGTTTAAATGTAAACCTGCAAGTATTAAGGTTGGGCTGAAATATGGCCTAAGCAAAACTCAAGAAATAATATGTTTTGTCACTTGCAATCCTTTGCTCTCAACATCCATTTCAGATTAAGGGTGTTCTGATTTTGAAATCTGGAACAATTTTCTTGGCTTCCAGGATATCCCAAGCTGATAACAGAACTTGCACAGGATGAAATATGCAAAGGTAAGTGCTCATTTCAAAATATGTAAAAAAAATAGCTTCAGAAGAGAAAGGGAGGACTTGAGAAAGTCATTGTAGACAAAATCTCTTACTGCTCTATGTCCTAATGTGACACTTCAATGTATCATTGGTCTCAGCTTTTCAAATAAAACTGTTCTGGGCATTTATAGTATGCTTCAGTCCTGGAATAAAAATATTTGCTACCTTGCTAATCAATTTGAGATAGAAGAGCTCATGTCACTGTAGGTCATCCTTTCAAAGGAAACACTTTAATGTGGAGAAAGTCCTCTTCACCTCTCATCAGCTTGTCCTTTGCATTTTGGTCTTCATTTTAAGCAACTAAAGGTTAGCAACTAAAATGTAGAACATATAGGAATTAAAAAAAAAAAGGACATATTTAATGACCCATAAGTATGAATTGAATTGAATTTCCTGTGAATACAGTTTTTAAACAGAGAAAAGCACAGGCTTAACACGGAATCTAAAAGTCCTGATTTCAGCCAAATTAAGAAAACTACAAGGTGTAGCATATGAGGTAAGAGAGAGGGAAAAGTCATTCTGTACATTAATATCTCCTACTCAGAGAGATGTGAGATGAAGCCCAGTAGTTGAGAACCTTTGCACTCATGCCACATTGAGAGTGTTTCACTGTGACCAACGACTCCACAATAGAGGAAGACTTGGAGGAGAAGGGCAAAAATAATGAGTTCAGGGAAGAATGTCAAGAATAACCACCAATTATTGAAAAGAAATCTGCACTTTTAGGGAGACTAGAGAGTAAATTTTATTTTAGATATACAGCTATACCAGTGAGTTATCAGGTTATGTAAACAGCATTGCCTAAGATAATTAATGGAGAGTACTCTCCTTCTGTGCTAACAGAGCTGCATGGGAGGAGAAAGTGTTATGTGTGGCTCAACCTAATGTCAAGTTTGAAATCTGGCCAGCTTTTAATATGAACTTTGAAGAGAGCTATGGGCTTGTCCTGGTTTAGCCCTTGTGCTATCTGTGGTGACTGGACACACCCAGTAATGGTGGATGATTTACCACCAAATGTTGGTGAGCAATTCTGCTCTGAGGGGCTCAGTTCTGCATGATTAATCAGCTCTAGTAATTCAGCTCTCAGCGCATCAGCCTTAGCCCCTCAAAGCCCAGGAAAGCCCTCGGCACCAACCCCCTACCACACCACAAAGAGAGACCCAGATACCAAGAGACTTGGTGGCAACAGAAGAAGCAAACTTTATTGGGATTGCCCGCTTTTATGGGCTCAGCAGGGAAGTTTCTAGAACAAGGAGCGAAGCTAAGCTTCCCATTGGTCGGAAGGCATGCAAATGAAGGATTGAAAATGGACCAATGGGGAATAGGAGTGGAACATTACAACAACCAATGGTAGAACAAGGATAACAACCAATCAGAGAACAGGGATAAGAACCAATGAGGATACAGTATTTTAACCAATGAGGAGAAATGGGGGGAAAACAGACCCTAGGGGATTATGGGAAGAAGAAACTTGGACAGGGAATGACTAAGGGAAAATACAATAGGGAAGACATGTTTGTGATGCAGTTATTACACTGCTGAAGTGTTCATATAAGGGGCATTTAAGTCCATGTCCTTGTAGATTCTGTGCAAAACATCAGCATTAGGAACATTCAGATTTGTAACGTCCACATCCTCATCAACCCAGGGTTTGTAATAATCTTGCCATTTAGTAAATCCTGGGTCTCCTCCCGCAACCCAGTACCATGATGGTGAGAATACAGGGACGGGTAACAGGAATCATGTTTGTATGGGGATGCAACTGCATATTGCAATAGCTACACTGTACTTCTGTTATGATTTCAGTGTACTGCTGTGATACTCTACTAAATCAAAATTGCATGCAACAGCAATTATATCAAATAAATTTGATATCAAACTTTAAACCCTCTAATGTGGAATCTCTAAAAGAACCTATTCAGAGGGTATTAGACTCTTAACATTTACATATTATCAGTCAATTTTATATAGTAATGGAATAAAAAATTTAAATCAGCACTTAAAGTGCTTCATGGTATCACAATAAAAATTAAATTTGGAAGAAATGGACAAAATCTGAGTTATGCTGGTGTTAGGCATTCTTTCATAGTATCACATTATGCAGAAAAGAGCTAAGACAACTAAGACAGTGTGGTGAGCTATTCAATTCAAATATTGAGGAAGGAAGAGATTATGATTGCTCTGTAATCTAAGAATTAAACTGGTAAGGCAGGGATGTTTACATTCCTTAGCACAGGGAATTGAATCAACTTCCAGGTTGTTCAAGGGGGTTTATATTGGGATTTTTTGAGGTTAGTTGGTGGGGAGTCCGTGTGTGTGTGTGTGTGTGTGTGTGTGTGTGTGTTGAGTTTTGGGGTTTTTGTTTGGGTTGGGTTTTGTGGTGGTTTTTTTTTGGAGGGGAGAGGGGGTGGCGGTGGGGGGAGGAGTTGCTTAGTTTTGTTTAAATAGCAACCTAGAAAGAGATCTTTACAGAAAGTACTAACAAGACTATGTGTTCAGATTAAAAAACAATTCACATCAGTTTTACAAACATTCATAAACAAGAGTTAAAAATAGATACTTCACTTTAATATCTCCTGTCTGTCACTTTAATGGGTTAAATGCCCTGTTGGTGTGTCAGTAGTTTAAAAATTATTTTAAACTGTCTTCTGTGAGCTATCTTTCACAAAGTATGACAAATTCAGTTACTGATAAAAGACTGAAAGATACTTGAATTGCTTTTTTCTATTTAGATCTAATGCATGAAAAATTGCTTCTTCTAGCTTATGAATATTAAACTTGTTCTTATTTTAATCTAATAGATGAAAAAACAGCTTCTTGTTATTAGTCATGATGTTAATGTTCTTATTTTTAATATTCCTGGGATAGTGTGTCCTTTACCCAAGGATGGACAATAGTTCTCTCAATTTGCAATATTTCTTTTTATATTTTTTTCTCTAGTAATGAAAAGTTAGGTATATGTTTTCCTTTTAATTAAATGTCATTACATCTACAGAAAAAAAAGAATTTGTCTGGTAATATTTGTCAGTATTCTCCTTGTATGAGTTTCAAGGATAAGTTTATTTTGAAAGAAAATTCACCATACCCCAGTAACTTCTTAGAATCTTCCACAAGAAGATTCTCTTCCCCTCCATGTCTCCCATCTCAGTAGACCTACGCTAAATCATTGTTAATGATGCAGCCATATACTGTGAGAAAGTAGAAGCAACAGCATATTTGTATTGAAGATGGCCTAAGGAAAAATTATGGCATAAATTAAAAGGGAAGAGAAGCTAAGTATTCAAGTTACACCAAAATTGGTTTTGAAGTGTCTTAATTAAATTGTAAATAAATAGCCATTTTCACTATGTTTACTGTAAAAATTAAGTAATGAGATACACTTGTACTTGGATGCTCTTTCCAAATAAACTTTCTTCCGATACTTTGAGAGCAGAATGATACAATTTACTGTGGTTCAGGCTGGACCAGTAGACCTCCATATCCTCTCCACTGTTTGGTGGCTTCCAAGTCCTTTGTCATTTCAGTTAAGTGGACACCGGGAGTGCTATTCCTGATATTTTAGAACTATAGAATTGAAGAATCAGTAAAGACCTTCAAGATTGAATCCAATTTTTGACCGAACATAACCTTGTCAATGAGACCATGGCACTAAGTGCCATGTCCAGTTGCTTCCTGAACACCTTCACTGATGGTGACTCCACCACTTCCATGGGCAACCCATTCCAATGCTTAACCACCCTTTCAGTGAAGAAATTCTTCCCAATATTCACTCTGAACTTCCCCTGGTGCAGCTTGAGGCCGTTTCCTCTTGTCCTGTCACTAGTTGCCTGGCAGAAGATGATGACCCCCACCTGGCTACAACCTCCTTTCAGGTGGTAGTTGTAAAGAGCAATAAGGTCACTTCTGAGTTTCCGTTTCTCCAAGCTAAACAACCCCAGCTCCCTCAACTGTTCCTCATTACTCTCTATACCTTCTATCAACTTCATTACTGGACATGTTCCAGCACCTCAATGTCTTTCTTGAAGTGAGGGGCCAAGAACTGGACACAGTACTCAAGGTGAGGCCTCAACAGTGTCAAGTACAGAAGGACAAGCAGTTTCCTGGTCCTACTGGACTCTTTTATCTTGTCTTCTTTTACCCTCTAAGCTTAAATGCAACATCTAGCACTACTCTGGTAGTGACCCTCTTTCACACCAGATCAGCATGACCTTTTGAGTTGTATCAAATGCTCAAAGCAATTTTGGCTGAAATGATGCATCATTTTTCTCTGAAATCATATTAAATTTCCACAAAAAACTGCTTTTACTTTGTTGTTTTGTTAGGTTGTTTGTGTTGACAAACCTCAGTCTTGTGATGAAGAGATGTTTTCTGACTTCTGTCTGTTTTTAAAACCCAAATAAGATATCTTTCATTCAGTTCAGTAAAGGGAGATGTTGGCCTAATTTTTTGCAACTCTTCACTTACTCTGCAGGACAATGAGTACTTTTGTAGAGCTAGTCTTTTATATCCCCTACCAGAAGCACTTTGTGTGTACTAAATAGGAAAGCCATGAAAGAGAGACATCACATCTGTCAAGGTCTGGGTAGCAGGACACAAAAGCAAGAAGCACTACAGTACTTTCATCATATATTTACCTCCTGCTGTTTCACATGCTGGATGTGCTGGTAATTACAGGGAGATGGAGTAGTGGATATTGTTCAGTGCAGTTTGACTGTGTCTGGGAGCAAGCAGGTAGAATACTAACTTCAGTTTAGTACAGGGACTCTTCAGTGGTTTTGGGCTCAGTAAGTGGCGAAGAAAAACCTTGGTTCCAGATTTCAAACTAAACATCACACACAACTCTCCAAAACATGGGGTCTAACAGAATTACAGTCAGAGCCAGGGCACTGGTGTCTTGTGCTGAGGAACTTACCAGACTTAACTGTCATCTCAGTGTTTACATGTGCTTAATATAGTTTTGAGCATTTCTATGAAGAAACAAAGATAATGGAGGACTGTATCGAAACTGAATGTAACCTGAACTTTGGAGGTGGGAGAGGCATTCATAACCTCCAGGTGAAAGCCCTGGTTCCTCTGACACAGCATGGGGAGAGCTGGTATTTCAGGAAGAAGATTGATAGAACTCATCAAGCTGGATGGGCTTTGTTGCTTTACTCATCCCAACATAGATAAATTAGGTGGTAATTTACAGGCTTTTAGATTTGTGTGTATTGAATATTGCAGATGTATTTCTATTCATTTGATCAGATTACTTAAGTTTGAATGGCATCAAGCAGAGGGCAAGAAGATCCTCCAGAATTAGACACCCCTGTTTGTCTGACAGGAAGAGCCTACTCTCTGCTGACATAGGTCTGAAATAAATCCTCAGTCAGATCTTGATATGCCCAGAAACAGACACTTCATCTTCCAGAAAATATGTCAGAGGAAGATGATGTGCACAGGAGAATGTAGGGATTCTGGAGGCAGGTAAGCACAGTTTTTATGGATCTAAATTTTGTACTCAGGCATTTCATATGTTTTGTAGGTCTAAAACTGCTGAGTTCAAGGCAGGTCGAGCAAGCCCTGACCATTTCTAATCCATAAGTTTTTAAACACTGAATGAAAAAGTACTGGGAGAAACAATGACATACCAGGAAAATAGTTTACTTTGTTTTCCCTTTTTAAGCAATATAAATGACAATATGAAAAGCTGAGGGAGCTCTGCACTGCAATAGCTGCCATTTGGTTTCTATACTCTTTCAAATTATTAGCAAATGCCAGAGTTGCTAAGAATTGCTCCTCTGCAGCACAAAATAACTATTGTGTCTTGTCTCTTATCTCTGTAAAAACATGCAAACAAGGCCCTACTAGCAGAAAATAATGAGACTTCTTCAGTTTGTTACATTTATACTGTCAGACTCTGGTTAAAAAAAATCAATGTAACTGGGATAAAAAAAAATTAAATCAGCTTACTGAAAGCCTCACAAACAATAGTGGCAACTGTTAGCATTCCTTTGTTTTATAAAATCTGAAAGATTTTCTTTTTCTCTGTAATATTCTCTATTGCTAATGCTTGAATTGGAGCAGTGTGTGGCTGTATGACATGTCACATTTTTATGCTGAGCAGATGCATTGCGCAGCATTCTAAGGCAAACACCTTTATCATGGAACTCCACAAGAACTCCGTGGGATCCACTGGCTTACTCAGCACATGATGCCAAATTGTCCCTGAATTTTTCAGAAACATTTGTGACAGTCTCAGGCAAGATGCTACCCACAGGATCTTTCCAGTTGCTTCTGCTTACTGCTCCTCTTAACATACAGCGAATAAAGCAGTAAGAGAATGACAAAATAAAAAAGGTACTGCTTCCTGGGAAACAAAGATCTCACAAACTTCAATGATTTTAAAGGTCTTTTCCAACCTAAATAATTTTATGACTATATTCTTAAATGAGAGTTTGGACTCACAACAGAACCCTGTGTAAATAATGTGACCATGTATTTAATTTGCTGAAACTCACTTTCTAGTCAAGGCAGAACACAGCTGCTACAGAACTTGCCATGCACGCAGAAGGCCCCTGGGATGAGGCCATCTTTGCAGGCAGACTTGAGACTTGGTCACTGAACTGGAGACCCAACAAAATTCTTCCTTCTCAGATGTGAAAGTCCTGGGATCTTCTTGCAGGATCCCACACTGCTGGCAGGATGTCTGCTTGAAGGAGGGTCACCTGAACAAGTTGCTGGCAGAGATATTCGTTCTCAGTGAACTGTAACATTTGGGAATCTAGTTGTGTAGCATAGTGATTGTAGGGCTTGTCTTGAGCAATAATACTGCAGCTCTAATGCTATTGGATGGTTTGGGTGCCCAAAGTCCAAAAATGCAGCCTTCCAGCTGCAAACAGGAAAACTGTGGATCTTCTTGCCTCGTAGCAGATAAGAGTAGCATTTAAGTAGAGGAGACATGAAGAAAATATGAGGGCAGTGGCACCGTATTTTCTGGATCACTGCAGCATGTCAGGGGCTTGAGGACACCAACAGGCTGTGCAGCCGTTCCATCCACATAACCCAGGGTTGCCTGCACTCAGGGCCATCCCTGCTGTGGTGCAAATGTGTGACTTTGGGTCCTACTGCTGAGAAATCAGGGAAGGGATGAGAAACAAGCTGTGAGATGCCTCTTTAGTGCCCCCCTTCAGCCTAGGAACAGCAAATAGGCTCAGACCCTTGCACAAGCTCAGCTGCCTGGCCCTTTACAGATCCTGGCCTTTCCAGCTTGTCTTCCTAGCTTGTTCTAGCCGGTTTGAACTTTTCTGTATTGAACATACAGATTAGGAATAAATAGAGGTTTTTACATGAGATTTCATTAATACTTTGTACAAAGGCATTAGTATCTTCATGTATCTGCTGGGAATACCAAATACTATATTTTAGAACACTGCTTACCTTTTCTGTAGCTGTCTCCACATCAATGAATTAGGGGTAGCCTGTATTCAAATAGTATTCCTCTGCCTTTCTTGGTTCATGAGAAAGTCCTGGACCACTGTTATTGGGTTTCTAAGCACTACACATAAATTGTACGCTGTTAAAATTCATACTGTTTCTGTTACCTCAGTCACTGCACTTTCTATGGCTTTACTACACAAACTTTTAATTAAGAGGTCTGTTGGTTCAGCTTTCCAGGAAAGCTCAGTTAGGGATTGCTGCTTTCTTGACCCAGATTACACTGTCATGAGTGAAATGTTAAAAGTGTTCATTGGTGTTAAAGCTGAGGTAGCCTTGCAAAAAAAGCAGAACTTGGACATTTCAGGATGGGGAATCCTAAAAGTCAAAGCTGTAGGTGAGCTGTCTCCACAGCTAGGCTGTACTTTTAACTGGTGTTTCTGGGAATACACTTTTAGACTTTACTAAGATACACTTTGTTAAAATGTTTTAGAGCTTATAGGTCTTAAAGAACACAATCCTGTTTTTCTTGTGTGAGGTTATACAAGATAATCAGCTGCAGCCAGGTCAGCAACAATACTTTCAGTCTAACTCTGGGTAGACTTTGTCTTTACTTCTTCTTTGCTCTCTGGAGACTTTTGCTGAAGGAACTGAATGTTAGAATAAACTCTCCATCTTTAAATTCATGTGTCACTCTTGTGTGCTTTTAGATTTGTTACAATTTAGTAACAGCCGTCACTAAAATGAATTTCAATTACATATATGCAAAGGGGCTTTCCCGCAACTGAGTTCTTACTTTTTACATTACTTTACAAACTTCACAAGAGAGTCTGCCTGAATGACTAAAGCATGTACAAAACAATATGTCTAAGAACAGTGGTGTTTCTAGAAATAATGTTTTTTACCTTTTCTTTTTTCCCCTGTCTCCACCAATCCATTTTGCCTGGAACATGTGATCTACATAGAAAAGCATGTTCTAAGAGTGATGATTCATAACAATATGTCAAGGACAGGCTGGATGGAGCTCTGAGCAACCTGGTCTAGTGAAAGGTGTCCCTGCTGATGAAAGAGGGGTTGGAACTAGATGATCTTCAAGGTCCTTTCAACCTAAACCATTCTAAGATTGTATGATTAGAGACATGTATTGTTACATGTACTAAGTGTTAGAATAATTCCTTTAGGTCTGTATGTAGAATTAAAACACTTTTTTTTGTTCACTGTGAATTCACACACAGTTCTGCATGTGATCAATATGTGATTTTTTAATATAATTTGCTTTTTATTAGACTTGACAATCATGAATTGTGTTCAACAGTATCCAAGCTTCCAAATTCATATTATTTGTATTCAGTCTACATAGAAATTCCCAATTTATGATATCAAGGCAAGTCTTCCGCCCCCCCCCCCTCCCCCCAAGATGTGCATTGTTTTAAAGTAGACACAAACACAGAGATAAGTTACCGTTTAGCATCCCATGTACCCCTGGAGAAACGGCTACCTCACCAAGGCCTGAAGGCACTGATGAACAATGGCGCCATCTAGTGGTAAAAGCGTCACCTGTCCACTCGTATGGCTGGGCTTGAAACTTCCAGTACTTCTGGCACTGCAAGATGAACCTCTTGGTTTTGCATCTTGGATATGACCATTTCGAAAGAAAATCTAAGTTACTTGCACAGTGATAGAAATGTTCAGAGAAAATTCATCTTGATACTTTTAAGGCACAAAAATTTGACATTCAACTCATGGTAGTTTCTGGAAGTGTGAGGTTGTATAGGTTTTTGTTTGGGTTTGAGGGGTTTTTGTTGGGTTTTTTTGTTTGTTTGTTTGCTTTTGTTTTTCCAATACTACATCTTTCTTCCCACCTACTGAGTGCTTTAACTGCCATAATATATATTTAGCAAACTCTCTGACCTCACAGTTTTAATGTGTTATTCTGATCCTTCCATTTTTTTAATTGCATCATAGACCCGGTTCAATTATCTTCCTGTTTTCAAACTGGAATGACTTAACAGTCAAATTCTGTCATTGCATGATTTATCTAAAGCATTTTACTCTTTCAGTGGGCTTCCTCTGACCATTATTCCGATATTTTCCCTACCTGTAGGATGGTGTGACCTTTTTCATAACTAGTGAAAGGCCAGAAATTTTGTTTTGAGCTCTCAGGACTCATCCAGGTTTGCCTTAGCCTGAGCAGCTTTTAGCTCATTTCAATAATTCTCTGTTGGACTAATGATAAATTCCTAACTTGTTTTCGTTATCCCCTGTGAATAGACTTTACTGTAAAGGTCTGACAGAGGAGGTTATTCATTCTTTGCCATAAGAGCAATAGTCCCTCATGGCAAATAAAGCTGAGGGAGGCTATGGTGCATCTTTCACACTTTAGCTGGGAGTCAGTGAAAGAAGCAGACTGTGATAAGAACTCATGTAAAAGTAGCCCCAGATGAATGTCAGCAGTGAGGCCGAAGGAATCCTGCAAACACACCTAAAATGAAGCCCTATTTGAAAATAGCTCAGGATGCTCATGGCCTGCTGCAATGCTGTTTCCACCACCACTTCTTTGCTTGATGGAGATAAATGCAATCAACCTTGTGACCCAAGAGACATGTGAACAGTAAATGTAACATTTCTGAAGAGAAATAGTAGTTATTAGTCAGTGTTGAATAACAATGACATCACCAGTAAGGCTTTTGAGTATGAATTAGGAGTATGAGTTAGTATTGTTGCAGCTAGACTAAGCAGTTTGTTCTGTTTTAATTAAACTGTTAAGCTTATTATTATTATGTTAAAAATAAGTTCTTGACTCTATATGTACCATCATGTTCTTTTTTTGGCCATAGCATTTCTTTGAGTACAACATACCCATAACAGGCACTAAAAACTCTACATTGGAACTAAGATCTATTTCACCTTTCATTTAATTTCACTATTCCTGAAAACACAGTCTGCAAGACTTGTCCATGGTAACTTCCTCCTATTGAATAGTTAAAATTGATTACATATCACACCAGTACTAAAGGAGAAAAGGCTGGAAGCACATTTTAGATTGTAAAGCATATGGAATCTCTGGAATAAAAACTCTGTCTTCTGTGAGGTCTGTAATGCAAATTCTCTCTCACTTGATGTACTTTTCGTAATAATCGTAATTTTCATCTTCTGTCAATTGGAGATATAAGTGACAAAACTAAGAATCAACTATTGATCTATCTGCATTATATCTTGTGCTGATATAATGTTATGTGTCCCTACTATACCATTTGGTATTTAAAAGGACCGCATTATTAAAAAATAGCTTTTGATAAATCTTATCCAACCATGTTTGTTGGAAATTACACAGATATGTACAGATGGGTTATTGTATTTTGACTCCAGCTCTTTAACTGTTCTGGCATTTGAAAATAAATATATAAATCAATCTTTTAAAAATAAAATTAAAGTCTACTGTTTCCATAAGGACAAAAAAAGTTTAGTTGATAATTATTTTCAAGAATAGACAAAGAATTTCAGGTACAGAAGGTAGTTCCATCACTGTATCATGCACTACCTGAAGTCAGAAAGCCAGTATGTGTAGCTCTTGTGAATATTAAAATGTTTTCTTAAAACTTTCTTAGCATCTTGCTAAAATTTTCCAGATGCTTGAAAATGTCTGCTGTTGGGTTCTTAAAGCAAGTAGCACAAATTCAATCCAATATTTCAAGAAGGAATCATTAACATGTGATTTGTCATACATTGTAAACTCTTTCTTCTGGAAATGCTTTGCAAGAACTTTGTATTGCATTTGCAATTGCTGTCTTAATGAATAATATGTCTCTTTTTCTTTTTCTTTTTTTTTGCTTGAACAATAAATATTGCCAGGTTTTGCTGTTTCTGAAAACTATTACCTTTTAGACTTTCCAATAATATATGTATTTGCTTTTAGTCTGAATATATAATAAAGAGCTGGCTATTCAGATAATTAACAAAAGGTATGAGGATTTTTTGCCTCCTAACTTCCATAACACTTTTGCTTTCAAAATTACAGGAAATAGTTGGTTGAAAAAACACCCACAATCCCTTTTTATTGGTTAGCAACCAGGTTTCTCAGATTTGTTGGAAGGCAAATGGCTGTCGATGCACATTGATGAAACTACATGAAAAAGTGACCCTGTCTATATCCACTGACATTGCAACATGTTCTAGGT
This sequence comes from Poliocrania exsul, assembly GCA_035041345.1. Lineage (NCBI taxonomy): Eukaryota > Metazoa > Chordata > Aves > Passeriformes > Thamnophilidae > Poliocrania > Poliocrania exsul. The sequence goes on along the minus strand of JAWWLZ010000139.1, from coordinate 32,302,928 downwards.
TCATACTCCTTGATGGAAAACTGTCATAAAATTCTCAGCACTGTAACTCAACTAGAAATGGTATAGGAGTTCTCAAGAATATTCATTACAATGATTATCTTCCTATATGCCCATATACCTACCTACCTACCTTTTGCCCTTGCCTCTGAAACAAAGATAGACAAAGGGTAGGAGGGGAATCGAGGGTGGGAT
>JAWWLZ010000139.1:32282624-32294218 GCA_035041345.1 Poliocrania exsul | reverse complement strand
GGTGCCCATTTACTGCTGACTTACAATAGAAGCTCCTGCTATTTAATGCATAAGTGCTGTATATATAAAAAAAGCAGGTGCTGGATGTCTTCTACAGTAAGAGCCAATCTCTTCACTTTTCAAATTTGAAGCTAACAAATAGCCACAGGCTAATTCAATCAGCAATCATCAGCAAGACAGGACAGAACCTGTACCTCCTCATTAGTGAGTAAATAACTGCAATGAAAGCCTGACTTCATCTGTCAAGAGGAAAGGAAAAAAAAAGCTTATTTAGGTAAACCATCTCTTTTGTTGCAATGTATTGGTTCTTTCAAAAAAATATTGTTTGGCAAGGCTAAATGTGTAAAGGAGGGGCATGGTGAAGTCAGCCTGTTAAAGCACTTACTTGGAAATAAGAAAATAGTTCTGATTTTTCCCCCTCCACCCCTTTTTTTTTTTTTTTTCCTTTTTGGCCAGCATGTGCTTTTGAACCCTCAGCACACCAAATGGGTGTTAAACCCATTGTGTTGATGGTAACCTGGGCTATAACTGTTTTTCTTCTATCTTTTCTTCAGAAGTTCAAAGTTATCATTTTTGTTCTATTGTGAGATGAAAACTTTGATATTTTCTCATGAAACTATACTTCTGTCCTCAAGGCAGCCCTGGAGGACAGTGAATGATCGGTGTATCAAAACGTTCAAAATAATGCACATTATTGCTGGGAGTCCTAACCAAATGAATGTTATTAGTTGAGTCCCACAGGATAGGTTATTAGACCAGCCAGTCCCATACTGTGAACATATTTATCATCTTCATTGTTTTTGCGATTATGAAATGGAGAATTCCAGAGGCCATGGGTTCTGCAAATAGTAACTTGAACATTAAGACAACTTGAGTTGCCTAGTGTACAAAGATAAACATCCACATCATTTCTGCAGTTCTAAATCTAAGTTGAAGAAATGAAGTTTAAAACAAATTAAAAGAATTCTTCCAGATTCTTAGAGGAGTCACTGGAAGTTTTTTCTTTTTCTGACTTCATGTTTCTGTTGCTTTCTTTTCAAAAAATTAAGCCCTCAGTTGATTAAAGAACTCTGCATTCAAATAGTTTCATTCTTTCCATACTCTTTTAATTATTACATTTGTTGCTTTCATTGGTGCATCAAATTCTGCTTAGTTAGTGTTTTACTGATCAGACTAAAGAAATTGATAATGAAATAAGGAAATAACACCCATCCATTCTGATTTTAACTTATGCAAGGGAAAACAATCTTCTGAATAGCCAAAAATCTTTAGTCCATGACGTTAGCTGGAAATGCCACAAAAACTTATTAGATCAATGCATTAGCAGAGATTACCATGTTCATTTGCAAAACCTTAGTACTTCCATTCATTGTTCCTTCAGTAGAAGAAAAATTCATGGCTAAAAGGACCCGCTGTGGAAAAAAAGAAAAACAACAACAACAAAAAACCCAACAAAAAACCCAAAACAACCCAAACCCCATCCCCTCTACAAGAAAACCCACTACAAAAAAACCTCAAAACACCCTGAAGTATTCAAGTCTGTTATATTTAAGAAGAACATCACACACACATAGACATATAGAAATTTGCCATGTATTTATGTAAAAATTTGCCCTGGCACTCTTATTTAGTTCTTCAAGCTCCAAATACTGACAATTTCTTGCCTTTTAAGACTATGCCTGAACTGCCTGTGAAGTTGTATTGAATTTTAATACTAAAGTATGACTTAGCTGGAAAAGAGAGCCATAAACTGGCATTTCTGAAGTTACCACAATTGCCATCCTTGGACTATCTATAATTTTTTTTCTCTATGGAACTGTAGGTGTTTCCTTTTGACTTCCTCCTGTTTTATAGGACTAATTGATACATTAGAATTGCTAGTGCATATTTAACTATTCTCAGCCACTGGAGAGTTAGGCAATCCTTCCTTATGCACAGAAGCAGTTATAAAATACTGATTTTTGAAATATGTAGTTCATACAAATGCCATTAAGGACTTTCCTATTTTCTAAGGGCCGGTTTAGGTTTTAAAAATGTATTTGTGAAGTAATTACAACCTGATTGCAGTTACTGAACATATGTCATAGTAAAATGTGATTGTATAATGATACTGAATTATTTTAATTAACAAGATACATGGTGTTGCAGATAGGAATAAAATTTGAAGTTTAACAAGGAGACATCCACTAGGGGATCATAAGTATCATTCACTGTAAAAATACTGCAAAGTGGAAGTATTTTCATTATTCTGCCTTTGAATCCTGTCATCAGAACCCCCTTCCTTTCAGCTAAGCAAGAACAGATGCCTCTCCCATTGGAATCTCTCTCTCTTATCCAGCCAGAAGGATCACTTTTAAGTTACGTGAGGTAAGAGGTAGTCTCTCTCCCTATGAAGCTAAGTGAGCTGTCAATCTCAGCCCCTGCTGACTGAGGAGCAGAGAACTGAGATCACAATAGTACTTCTGATATGCTTGGATGTCAGGAAGAGATTCATTAGAACTAAAATGCCATTCTTAAAAGCACTGCCTTCAGTGTAGCAGTTGCTTTTGTTCTCTGCTAGTCCTGCACTTTCGCTCCTTGGGATAGCTAGACCACATATCCAACACCAAAAAAGATTTCCCTTTCTTATGTAGACTTTGTGAGAATAAGTCGTGGAAATTGGTTGAACAATAATTCTGTATAGATTGTTGTATCTAAGTGAGATTAGAGTTAATGTACTTTGGCACTTCTGTCTTGATGGCTTTTAACAGGTTTGATTGAGCATAAATGTTTCTCACAGCTTACAGTGTTTGTTAACAAAATTAGAATTGTAATGAAGACTCATTCCTCCTCTTGATTTCCTTTACACTGTTCAAATATCCCATTAAAGTAATAATCTTTTAATAAGGCTCACACCATCAAACAAAAACCCCTAACAGATCAGAGTATGTCTGATGTATCTGACAATTTACAGAGCCCATGTAAACTGCATTTTTAATCTTTTCAATTCTAGAGGATTTATAGAATGATAGATTTTCATGCTGAGACTTAGTAAGATTGTCTCTTCTTCCTAAATGCCAAAATAAAGCTGCAGCAGCACAAAGTTTTGTACCCATACAATATTTCCTTTTAGGCAGTTGTGTTTTTAGCAATGGAGTTTTGAGATACCTTTTAATTCTGTTATAAAATTACTAATTCTTCTTGTGTTTAAGGAACAGTCATTTAAGTCAGTTGTTTACTGCGGATTCAGAACTCTAGTTTTCCATGTCCCTCCCTCTAAAATCAAGGTAATAGTCTTCCACAGATATGACGTAAAGATAAATCCATTATTGTTGGTGAAGCTGCCCTGCCTTTGGAATGGACATCTATGGATATCTAAAATGGACTTTTGAGTTCTATGACAAACTCCAAACTTTTCACTGGAGTTTTTCATGGCTTGTAAATGAGGAAAATTCGAAGACTGCAAACGGTGGTAACCTTGCTTCTGTATATTAGGGAATTGCTGATCATGCTATATATGTAGTTGCAAAATAGCAAAACGTAAAATAACCTTATGAGTGTGCCTAAGCACAAAGATTCTTTCATTTCTTTGTAATGAAGGAATGAAACAGGTTTGCAGCAGTTTTGGGGACACAACATCTTGGAAAAAGTAAGAGTATGAGAAACTGCTGGCAGGCTGAAGTTGTTCAAACACAGCTGTATTTGCTGGAGTTCTAAAAGGAGCATTACACCTGTGAATTGTAAAATTCACTGCTAATATTGCAATCAAGACACCTGCTCAGACATACAAACAAATGGGAATAAATGAACCTTGAGAATTTTGTACTGTCTGCTGTTATCCACTTATTTCTTTCACAATGAATTAATTGCAGCACCTGGAATCGGTTCTTTTCCAGTCACTAGGAAGTTACAGCAATATCTCTTTCCCCAGAGTTTTGTACTATTACACAGTATCATGTTCAACATATTTTTTACACTTATGATATTTATACTTTTATGTATATGGTTTCACTAGTTATTGTATGTGGAGTTCTTCTGTAAAATTAGGAGAAAAAAAACTCCCAACTATTCAACTCCTTGCAGCCTGAAGAAATGTTGTAAGAACACTATTAAAGAGAACCACCAGTTTAACAGTTTGAGGGCATTGGGCTAGTTCATGTCAAACACTACCAAAAAGATGCTCTTCCTGTACTTATGTCTCACTCTCATCTTTTTCTGCTGCAGACAATCTAAAAATTCTCTACAGAGAAAACTGCTTGACTTTCACAGTAATCCTTTACTTTAGGGCTTACAAGCAGGATAGACTTTTTATTGCTCTTTTTATCTGGAAGACAGTGCATGTCAAAGTACTATGAGAACAAAATGGTGTAGAAATCAAAGTTCTTCCCTTGAAATAATACCCTTCAGGATATTTGTATATATTGGCGGGTTATACTTATATTCTTCTTTCATATGGGTATTTTTTTAAAACTCCTTGAATTTTCTGTTGACATGAAAAAACTTAGCTTTCTAGTGACTTCTTTTAATTTCCAGTTATTCTTACTCCAGTGTGCATTTCACAGACCATATTCAAGTGAGTTTCTTAAGATGGATAATTTTTCATGTTGTCGATTCAGACCTACAACAGTGTAAGCAAAAAAGTTAAATTACAGCTCATTAAGGCAGGGCATTTTGTGCTCTTGAACAAGAAAGTACTAAATTCAGCAGTTAGTACTCTTCCATAGACCCTTTTTTTAACCTGTTCATTCCTGTTTGCTTTCCTTAAACTAAAGTAACAACATCTTAGTGATGAAAGTTGCCTCTAAGTAAAAAGTGCAGTGGGAATTCTGAAAGCCATTTTACCAAAAATGTTGTCAGATGTACAGGACATTCAGACAATGTTGACTACCTGCCTTCTAGAAATCATGCTCAAAGTCTTTTCAAATTGGGAATCCAAAATCACTGGTACTGCTTGAAATTGTAGGCAGGTTAAAATAAAATGATGTTTTCTTTCATTTAGGTCTGGATGCTGCCAGGAACAGGTCACTGACATTCACTTACTGCTGTTTTCCAAAATGCTGATTATGGTTCTAAGTGAATAAATTTCTAAAGGCATTTATCTAAAGAGAGGTGTAACAGGTCTGATTAAAAGGTCTTATGCATAGCACAAGACCTTGTTGATGTCCTGGGTCGTTGCTGCAGGAAATTATATTGTATCAGACCTTTCACAAAACAATTAACTTCTATTTTTAGATGACTCTAGAAGGCTGTTTCAGAGTCCTTCGTGGCTAAATAATTTTTGTCCTAGTTCTACAATACTGTGGTGGGTTAACCTTGGCTGACTGCCAGACCTCCACTCAGCTGCTCTATTCCTCCCTTCTTCTCAGCAAGACAGGAACAGAAAGTGAGATCAGAAAGCTCAGGGGTCAGGATAAAGACAGGGAAATCACTTGATAATGACTATCATGGGCAAAATAAACTTGACTGGGAAGGATTAATTGCCAATTAAAAAACAGAATAGGAAAGTGAGGAACAAAGACAAAATTAAACCCACTTTCCCCTCATCCCTCCTTTCTTCTCAGGCTCAAATTCACTCATGGTGCTTCTGCATAATCCCCCACCATGCAGCAGTGTGTATGTCTGCCCCATGGTCCTGTGCATGGGTTGCAGTGAGGTAACCTTTTTCACCACAGTCTCTCCACAGGCTGCAGAGGAATCTCTGCCCTGGCATCTGGAGCACCTCCTCCCACTCCTTCTGCACTGACCTTGGTGTCAGCAGGGCCGTTTCCCTCACATTTTTCTCACTCTCCTCTCTCATAGCGGGCATGCAGCACTTCTTACCCTTTGTTAAATACATTATCACAAAGATACCAGTGTTGTTGATGGGCTCAGCTGTAAACAGCAGTGAAGGTGGCTGGGACAGTCTTCATCTGACATGGTGGTGGCTCCTGGTATCTTGTCACAGAAGCCACACTTGCAAGTCCCCACAATCATAATCTTGACACATAAATTCAGTACAAATATCCATTAATAGCTTCTACTGAGAACTATAGTCTTTTCTCTGTCTACTTTCTGTTGTGACACTTTCCCTGAGGAGCAGTAAAAGTGAACTGCCAACTACCCGTGTGACCTGATGTTTGGTATCCACACTTAAACCAGAAAACTTTTCAAAGAATATTTGTCTGTCATTTTCCCTGTTCACAAAGGAACTGTTTAGTACTTTCTACAAATTAGTTTTAAGTGTCACTGAAAAATACATGGAGAAAGAGATTCAGCTTCTTGGGTAATGATTTTTCTTCCAACTTACATATTTCATTTAACAAATTAATTTTTCATCTAGGAAAATAAAAATTGTTAAATTTATCTTGCATTTATTAGAAATATCCTATAGAGCGGAATAAATGGTTTGTAGTTTAGAAATGTTATTGAAGTAAACCAACTATGAAATTTTGAAAATTTTTATACAACTTCCTGTTAAAAACAAAGTACTTTCAATCAAAGAGTATGCTCTTAATATTGCGGTCACACATAAGCACCCATTAGAACAACCACACATTATTACTAATTATTCAGGAACGATGGAAGCTTTGCAAAGCTTTTAGGTATGGTAGCAGAACATTTCATCAGCTGTGACAGTTATGGATAGCTAAAAATACCTGCACATTGAAAAGCTAAGGTCATATCTGCTATTTCTCTGGTAATTTGGGAGCATTAGAGATACCTACTTGTACAAAATAATGTTTTTATAGGATATGCATCACTTCCTACTCCAGTTAGGAGTGATAACCTCTATTTGATTAGATGAGTCCGTTACAGTAGGATTCCTATTTCACTGAATATACTGAATATTGGCATGGAATGCGCATGCAGTTTCATTACTGCATGAAGCAGTCCTTAGCAATGCTGTAGAAAGCTTGTACCGTGATGCTCTGCATGTACTTTCTATTATTAATTAATACTATTTCCTGGGATTTATTTTACCACTATGATGAGTTTACTGAGCAGATATTTGTAACTTTCTCGAGTGTGCCCTGACAGTAGAGAATTGCAGAAAGAAGAAAATTGAAGAAAATATTGTAGAATCATAGAGGAGTCTGAGGTGGAAGTGACACACAAAGATCATAGAGTTCAGTTCCTGGCCTGCACAGGACAGCCCCAAGAATGCCATGTGCCTGAGAGCATTGTCCAAATCCTTCTTGACCTCTGTCAGGCTTGGTGCTGTGACCACTTCCCTGGGGAGCCTGTTCCAGTGCTCAACCACCCCCTGGGTGAAGACCATTTTACTGATATCCAATCTAAACCTTCCCTGACAGAGCTTCAGGCCATTCTGTCGGATATGGCATCATATTTTGTACTTGTTTATTTTCACTTTGGGAATGCAAAAACTTGAATTCTTCTTTATATATATCACCATAAGATTTCTATGATACAAAGCTTTATGTTTTTATATATCTCTCTGAACCCTGATGTGAAGAACAGCTTTGAGCTGTGGAGCAAAAGAAATATTTCCTTTTTTTTTTTTTTTATTTCATTCCTTTTCTCTTTAAATCTTTCAGCAAGTATTTTTGCATTTTCCGTACTAACTTATGCAGCATTCAACTACTGTTTGACCAAGGGATGAATACTAGGTATGGTGTTTATACTGAAGTTTCCTCTTTGGCATCAAGTGAGGTTTATCAGCAACAACATAGATTTGCTTACAGTCATCCTTTTTTAATTTTGAATTTTCACTAAGAATGAGTCAATGAAGTGTTTCATTTGACTTTACATGCAAAACAATTTAAGTTAAAGACTCTTTATTGGCCAAGAATTCTGAATTTCTTGAAATATGTGGTGGACCCTAAAAAAGATGCTTGTTGTCGCATATTTCAGATGTGACTGACAAATAAATCATTTTCAGACCCCTGAATAGTTCCACTCTACCAGCTATATCCTGTTCTGGTGACAGCATGTGAGTAAACAACCACATTTAATTGCTGTTATGGGATCTCTATAAATCTCAGTGATGGATGACAGTAAACATATTCTCCACAGAAATTCTAAACATACCATAGCGTAGTATCAATGATGACAGCAAAAATGAAATATTCAAGATTAATTGAAAATAAGATTTCCCAGGACTTGGCATCACTTACTTTAGCCCAGCCTTCCATGAGAAAGAAAATGTAATTCTTACTTTACTTTTTTTTTTTAATCTGAGTTTTCCAGTTATTATAAGCTCCAGCTCCTCTTTCAATCTTCAAATGGCTTAAAGAGACAACATTCTTAGAGTTTTATCCAGTCATGGAGGTGAGTGTGCAGAAAAAAAAATTATGCTTAAAAATAAAGTTAGAAGCTTGACAAATAAATAAATAGTTTAGCCAGATATACTGATTGCTCATCTTACTTCACTGATGTCAGTCACCAAACCTCATGTGATTCCTGTTTATGGATAGTTTTTCTGGTGCTGGGTAGGACAACATCAGGAGTAGGCACATAACTCTGTCTTGAAGTGGGTTCTACCACCTCAGAAGTGAGAGCAATGCATCTGTGAAAGGAAACTGGAAGAGAGAAAAAAAAAATTGTTACCTGTAATTTTGCGTCATGAGAGTTCAATTAGGATCTTTTTCAGGACACTCAAAAATCTGCTCTGGTGTGCTTAGCTCCTTTCAAAGTAGCATCAGAAGTAGTAACATGACCAGGCTGTTATACCTAAACTGCTACTAAGTAGAAAGTATCCTCTGGCTTTAGTAACATATATATATATATATGAAAATAAGAGGGTTTTTTTAACTGTACTAGCAATGCCTTTCAGACTTCCATGGAAGCCAGATATAGTATACTTGAAATGGAAATATATTCTTCCTTAATATAAAGAGAATGCAACTTAGGAAAAATCAGTCTTGGAAACTGTGAGATTCTTTATGAAATATTCTCTGTAAAGATGAGAACATATATAAAAACATAATTTTCAAGAAGCAGCTATGCAAAAGAATCTTCCCCATTAGACATCACAATATGTAATATAAGCTTTGCGAATGCACTTATACAAGTTATCAAGTATGACTGATCAAATAAATTTGCAAGTTTGAACATATTGGATGTTTAATTGAGGTTTCTGCTAAGTAATCCAAATTCTCCTGGAGTTGTTGCAGAGGTTACTGTACCTAGAATGGCTGAAGAAACTGTCTTATAGTAAACATACTGCATAATACTCCATTCTACTTAGTTTTGCCTTTTTTGTATACTTCCTTTTATGTTCACCAAAAAATCTTACAGATATTTGTCTGTTTGACAAGTCTTTACAGTTGTTAATACTTTGCAAATACTGAGATGCATGAGTGACTTTACTTGTGCTCTAACTGCATGTCGTACTCTAGGATGGTTTATCTAGGGTTTTGTTCAGCAAATGTGTACCAGAACTTGTTACTTTACCAGAAGACAGAACAAAACTGTAGTATACAACTCGTAGAAAACCAATGAGTTTCTAGTTTTGCTCAATGTTACTCTTCAAGCTGCTCAGTGCACTTCTCAGTGTAAGATGGTTGATGCAGTGTGCTTATGTTCTCTAATGAGGAGCCCTTTAGCCCACAGTCTTCTAGGTCTACATTTTAAAAGGTCTGCCTAAAAATAAATGTTTCACTTGAAATATTCAAGAGGTTCTATTATTTTTGAATGTATAATTTTGGAGATCAAGTATTAGCTTGTTCCTTTTAATTATTTCTGAAACATCAAAGTAGGAAGCACAGTTGGGAACAACAGAGATCTGCTAGGTAAATGAATTTATGACAGCAGAATAGCAAAGAAAACAACAACAACAACAAACAACCAAAAAACCCAACCAAACGAGAAAAAAACCCACCATAAAAATAATCCCATCCTACTTGGAAATAAATTTACAAGAACAGACCCTTGAGATATGTTTTGCATTCAACTACAAATATTTTTCAGAATATTTAGGAATGTGACAAATTTAATATCAGAAATAAAGCTATTCTGTGCATTGCCTCACAAGGCAAGCCCTTATGAGACTGTCATGCTCTTTCCATTACTTAAAGGCAAATTCTCCCACCTTAGGTCAATTTAAGGCACAATTATAATAAGTACCAAGTAGAACGCAAGAAATGCATCCTCTAGTGAGGAATGAAGGAATATAGTGTTGCTCGTATGAATTTTTCTACTGTCCACTATGAAAGCAGAGCTCAGGAAGTATATGTAAACTTCTGTCTTCAGAGTAATCTCTTTGTTGCACTAGAGATTTTCTTCTTTACCAATTAATTTCTTCTGGTGATGATATTACTACTTTGGTTACTGAGATATCATTCCACACAGCTTCTAATATGTTTTGGAAACAGCTATGTTTTGACCATGGACTTATTTGAGCTCCTAATTTATACTTCATCAGCCTCTGACCTTTTTGAGAGCTGTTTGATTTTATTGAGATCCAAATAGTTTCACTGTGTGCTCTATCAAGCACAAGAGCTTTCCAAATAATTACTAAATTTATTTTGACTGCTATTACACTTTAAGCTGTCTTTATTTTTTTTTTCCAGAATTATCTCTTATAGCCCCAAATGTTGCCTTCTTTTAATACAAATGATCTTCTTACTATATATAGGTACTGGGATTATTGTTTTGTTGTTGTTATTCCTTGCATCACTTCATGCTTTTATGTTAAATTTCATTTAACATTTTAAAATCCAGTAAGTTTCCTAGAGTCTTTTTCAGTTCTTTGTGGTCATCTTTCAGCTCTTCTATTTTGAACAAAGTAATTTCATCAGCAACCTTTGCCACTTCATTCCTTTTATCCTTTTCCAGGTATTTTAGGTATTTGTAGGGTTGATTAGCATGTAACCCAGCATATGTCAAAGCCTCTCCTCAGCATTCCTCTACTATGAAAATTCACCTTATCCAATCTTTCATCAAATTGTACAGTGCCTTCCTTTTATCCCATGTGGGTACTTATCTTCTTTAAGATGCTTTGGCAATCTTCTTGAAAGCCTTGTAGGTGACAGTATTGGTCAGGTTTCCCTTATCCATGAATTTGTTAACTTTTTAAAATTCTATTTCCCAAGTCTAATGGTGCTCTTTCACTTCTGAAAAGCTATTCTGACTTTCTGTGATATCATACATGCTTTTTTTGATGTGTTTTTAGGTTGGTGTTTTGTTTGGATTTTCCCCCCCTCTCTTCTGTTATTTTCTGCTATCCTTCCCCATGCCAGGTTGCAAGCTTGCAGGAATTTGTTTTACAAATTTATGACACTTTTTGACAGAGACTGAATACAATTAAAACTTATCTGTGTGTACACTTGGTTACCTGAGTACTGTTAAACAATACTGTTTTGGTAGAATGCAGCTCAGCAAGATGAGGAACCATGGTAGGGGGATAAGCACTGACATAGCTACACTGTTACAATAATCACCTTTGTGCTTTTGCAATTGGCTCATATATCCAGACGACAGAGATATGGTTGCAGTTTGACTCCATAATAAAGAAATACCTGGGAGCTTCCCCAAAGAGGAGGTTTGAACCTCACCTTCAATTCTGTGGAAGCCTGTTGGTGTGCCTGCCCTGAGACATGGGTGAGATTGTTTCATGCTTGTTCTCCTCTCTTGAAGTTTTTAATTGTATTTGTCTGTTTCATTTGTTTTAGTTT
>JAWWLZ010000139.1:32255415-32281177 GCA_035041345.1 Poliocrania exsul | reverse complement strand
GCTTTCTTTGTTAACCACTGGCGAGGACAGTTAATGGCAGGGGAGAGAATTTACATAATAATCCCAAACTACAACACCTGTCCTACTTCTTTATTTCCTGGGAGCATTTTTGAAAAGAAAATGTTTTGAAAGAAGGGATATAGACACTGAAATCCACAAGAGGATTCAGGGATGTGAATCCTGGGCTAAGAGCTCCATTTCTCTACAACCTACCTTAAGAACTCTAGGCACTAGAGCAAAATGAAATTTAAGACTGTCCTTTCCTTAAGAGTTGTTTCAATCTTTTCAACACTGTAAACCATATCTGAAATTCACTGGTCTAAGGATAAAGAGAAAATAACTTGGCTATTTCAGGAACCTTGAGGGAGAAAAATTTCTGCCCCACAGCAACTGACGTGGTTTTGAGGTTTCTAATACATTTGGTGACTGAGTTGAGTCAGAGGAGGGCTGTAAAATGACTCTAAGGTGTTTGAGGAGACTGGAAAGCTTTAATGCTCTTTGAGGGTATTAGAACCCTCTTTCTTTCACCACCTCCCCAGCCCTGCCAAATTCTTCACTCACTCCTCTACAGTCCTCTTTTAAACCTACTGAGTTCACACCTCTAAAAGAAGCTATTTTGCCATAGAAATGGAAAAAGTGTTTTGGGAGGACACCATGATTTTTTGCTGTTGCAACAAGGACTGACTCAGTAATGTTGTTTATGGCTGGCAGAGCCACAAAAGTAACACAAGCTTGAACCACAAATGAATTTTGAATGTACTACTGCCAAATGGTTCCCTGTACGTTTCCTGGAGAAACTGGTAAATAAAAAACCCCAAACAAACAAACCAACTGTATTTTTTGGCTACTGCTTTGGAGAAGTGAAGTATCTACATTTATCAGTTCTCTGTCTTCTGTAACTGAGCTATTTGTTTTGGGTTTTGGTTTGTGGTGACTTTTTTCCCTAACGTAAAGACCTATATTTTACTTTATGCTGTGAACCAGTAGATCAAATATTCAGCTGGTAAGCTGACTTGTTGAAAATCCCACTCTCAGTGCCAAGTACTTGGTGGGATGATGATTTCATTAATGATACATCACCATCACCACTATAAAGCATGGGCAGCCTTCTGCAGCAGAATCCTGAGCATGGGAGCTTAGCTAACTGCTGTTACACAACTCCTGAATGAAGCTCTTGTGTCTCTCTGTTGTGATGTGCAAGTCTTTATATAGACCTAGTCTTTTATTCTTACTCCATGGTTTACTGTCTTGATTTTTTTTTTTAATAATACTAAATAAAGAAATAAAGATGTAGGGAGAGACAGAGAAGGACATGTAAAACATCTGGAATCCACTAGAAAAACACTATCTAGAAGTGGTTATAGGAAAACGTTCCTTAAAATCACACCCCTGTCTCATTGGAGTTGTACATATGTGGCGTGACAGTCCTTCAGAACTGTTGAGGAGAAGCTGAAACAAATGTCTGTTCTGAACAACTGTGCTGCCTTTGATTTATCAGCTCCATGCAGTAGAACTTGTCTGCTCTGAATAAGCATGACCTGAGGTGATCTCCAAGTAGATTAATTAAAGAGGTTAAGGCAGGCAGTGATGAAAGCATAACTGTATAAAGGAGGTAACAAAGAAGACAAGTAGAATCCTCTCAGCAACATATAACTCAGTTTAGGTCATTTGGTTAAAAGATTTATATGATTTCATAGTCACTGGAGCTAAGGAACTTTTAAACCTTTTGTGAAGCATCTCTTATCTTGCATCCATGGAGACGAAAAGTAAAATATGAATCTCTATAGTTTATGCATTGGTTAAAAACAAGAGATGAATTAAAGACACAACTATCTTGACTTCAGTTAAGATAACTGCTTAAAAACCTATAAATATGTATTAGCTGTTGTGTTATGGAAGTAGTAGAGAAGTAAAGAGTTTTTCATGCTGAGAGCTTACTCACTTAGACTAAAAACATGAAAGGGAGTAGAGTCAGAAAAAAAGGACCAAATATTAAAGCTCGTAGAAGAACAAGACTTCCCTATCCAGCTTTCTTTTCTTTTTTTTTTTCATTCAAATGTGAGTATTTAGGAAGAGAAAGTGTTAAGAAGAGGTACAGTTGCAGTATTATGGAGTCAGTATAGTCCTGTATTTAGAACAGAACACTATCTGCGCTGAGAAGAAAATGCAGTTTTACATGGTAAATTGGAAGTCTTGGGCTGAATATTTTAATATTAGCAACATAGTTAGGTTTTTCTGAACATTTTTTTCTTAATTTCAAAGTTGTTGATATTGTATATCTTTTTGCTGCTTTCTCCATGCAGCTTCACTGTTTATTTTTCTATGAGTTTCAGTGATTTTCGACTTCTAATATGCCTTCCTTATATCTTATTACTTATTCTACTACCATTTGATATCAGGTAGCAATTTGAATCTGGCAGTAAATGCAAAAGCTAAATTCGAAGGAAATTAGAGATTCAGTAATGATTTAAACAATAAATCAGTCTTAGTGAAGCATAGTTATTTATTCTATTTTTATATACTTCACATGAAGTAAAAGCAAAATCATGATCACACTTCTTGAGTATACTGGTATGATTTAATCAACTTGAAAAATGTAGCAGGTATAGGTTGCAGCTTTAAGAATATGCTCTCTGTCAACAGCCTTGAAAAACCTTATGCAAAGACTTAGGTTCTAGGGAAATGAGACATAAATGGAATGGTGTTTTTATTGTTAATATTACTATTTATAGTCTTAAAAGAGTATCCTCTGTTAGAATATACATTAGTGAGTCATACATCCCTTTCAACCACCTTCAGAAAGTAACATACTTCAGTGGTTGGAGTTGGGTGTGTTGGGGGAAACATCTCCAAGTTTTTATTTTTTGTATTGGCATTAGTTGCAAAGGTACAAAGGTGGTTTGAATTCTATTTGATAACCTTAGTCAGAACACAAACTTGATAATGTCTGAAGTCTAAACCAGTTATTTAAAATTCAATATTTTTGTATGATTCTTTTTTAGGAATTATTATTTTTAACATTACTTCAACAATTATATTACTAGTTATCTGTAAGATATGAATGTATTTGACCTCTTGCTGATCTTGCAGACAGACCTCATACAATCCTTTTTGAACATATACATGTCCCGTATTTTGGTCACGCAGGTCTTAATATCCCTAGCAGCTAATTTAATTTTGTTGTATTTTCTTATGCACTTGAAATTCTAATTGAAGAAACTATGCAGGTTTAGATTCTTTGTTTGTTTTAAACTCTAGCCATGGACAGTGATGTGCACAGGCTGCAAAATCTGCATACTAGACTGAAGGTTTTTGTCCATCCATATCAAATAGAATTTGAAATGCGTTCTTGGATCATTTAGTTCCCCACTGACACAAAAAATAGTCTCTCTTATTTATCTCTAAATTATCATTTTGCCTTCTGCAAGGTAAGAAGATTTCTCTTACATGTGAAAAATAACAGTCTGGTCCTCTACCATCTTGTGGCATTTGACAGTGACTTCCATTTTCTGAAGAATCTTTGTGAACTTTTATAGGGGATAATACTGAGAATCATACTGAGATATTCACAGTAAAAGCATGTATTCAGCAATGCTGCTTTGTTCATCCTGTGCTGCAAACACTGTGTTATTAAGGATAAGATATCCCCAAAGGGTTTTATCACTAAAACCTTGAAGAATGCTTGGGAGATGAAAACACATTATACACTTTTCAATTAACCAGTCCTGCCTGTTAAGTGATAAGTACCATGTGCATATTACTCTTGTGTATTTCTGTTCAACGATGCTTTGAAACTTCTGGTTTTCCTCCTATTGTGACACATTATCACATCACATTTACCACCTGTGGAAATTCAAGACCAAAACTATAACTTTAATAGAACTTTGGTTCTGGCATCACACTTAATTAAGATACTCAGATGAAGCCCAAGAGTTATTCTATCTGAAGGCATTTCTATGCTTCAGTGGAATAAATCTCCCTTCAAAACACATGTTCTGTGGTGTGGCTACTTATCTGCTCTGGGGCTGTAATGCTGCTGTATTCTGAAAAATGCTTGGAGGTCAAAGAAAAAGTCTACATCATAGTAGCTTCAGGCAACACTAAAGATATCTCACTTGAAATGGTGCCTTACATTCAAAGGACTTCAGCTAGAAAGATTATAGCTGTACTTATATGCAAGTTGTAGGGAGGAGTGTTGGGAGGAGGGAATCCTTTACTTTTTTTTCTATAGTAATTTGAAAAGCACTTTGTAATAGAGAACAGAGGCTGAAGAAATTTGAGAGATGTATGTGAACTGAATAAAACACTTTTGTGTGTTTTGCTTGCTAAAAAGCAGATGAAGTATCGAATTTGTGTATTGCAATATCAGTAAGACATTTTATCCTTCAATGTCTTAGTTTTCTTACCTGATGATTCAGACAATGACATTTCTATGAATTTTGTTGCATATTACATTTTAGTGTTGGAAAGTACTTGTATTACTTATAAGTAGTAGTAGCAGGAAAAAAGGGTCACTTTTGAAAGAATATAAAGCCATCAAATACTTCATATATCTCAAAAAAAAAATTCAAGGGGTCTTTTTTTTCCACTGAAAGCCTTAAGTCACAAATAAAGAGGAAGATGAGCTTTTCATGATTGTATTTGCAGCTAAAGCTTGTATGTGTGCTTATACTTGTGCTTTTCCATAATTTTTCTTTTTATCACTTGACCTGTAACCACATCAGCTTGATAATGTTGAATAATCTTAGGCAAGATTTCTTAAAACTGCAACAGAAGAAACATAGGTTTTTGAACATTTATTTAAATTAATGTAATATGGGGATATGTTACTTTCTTTAAGTTAGTGTTGCTGTGCTTTCTTCAGATAGGATCACGTGATTTCCATTTGGTGAAGATCTGGGTCTGAATTTTTAATTTATTTACTTTATTTTTTAACTGAATCTCACTGTATGTAAGCCTTTTTCCACATGTGTTCAATCGCTAGTCTATATACAAAAACCTGTGAAGATTTTAATAGTTTTCAGTACCCTGTGATTAGTTCTTTAGTTACCAAATCTGATGCACAGATGAATCTTTAAATCTTTTCTTCAAAAATAGTGTGTAATGATTTTTTTCCCCATGATTTTTTCTGTGTAATCTCATTGAAACAAGTGAACTAGTAGGAAAATGAGTTAACAAATAATTTTGAACTACGATTATGTAAAAAGAGATCCGCAGTTAAAATATTATTTACAATGTTTAATGGAAAAATATAGGCTAACGTAGGGTTAAAGGGCCGGAGACTACATACAGAAACTAAAAGAAATGCCCTATAAAGTAATGACAAGTTAAGTTTGTATCTGCTTTTATTGGTGACAGAGGAATATGAAATTCATACAACACTTAAACTATAGAATAAAACCAGATTAGCTCTTAATAGCTTTAAGATGATTAAAGTTTCATTATATATGAGGTAGGCATAGAAATAAAATAATTGTAGCAATATGACAACTTAATGCATTCATAGAAAACATGCATTAATGTGCATAATACGAAACTAACAAGCTAAATATTATCCAACTTCTATGAAATTTAAAATATATTAAAAAGTTCAATTCTATTTTTAATTGATCACTTAAATAGACAAATGTCAAACTTAATGATTTTGTTCCTGTACCTGTTGATGTACAAAGCAGTTTTATTAACTAAGGGTTTGGGGGTTGTTTGTTTGTTGTTTTTTTTTTTCTTTATTTAAATACAAAATAAGAAACACTTCCCCCATTTCTATTCATTGTTTTACAATCCATGCTAAAGCAGATAATTTCCCTGACTCACAGCATCACATACAAATTCAAAGTCATCTTACAGGAAGCCTCTTAATTTCAAGGTTATAGTACTTCAGAGGGAGAGGTGGTCTTTCTATTCCAGGAAAATTCCCCCCTTCCTTGGCAGACATATCTTTTAAACCAAGATAGAAATGAAGAAATTCTTGTAATGCTTAAGAGACTGTTTCAGAAATTATTATGAAGTTTGGAGGTTTAAGGAGAGATACTGTGTCATTTGATTTATATCGCAGCAAAGTAAAAGGAGCCCAATCACCTTTAGCTAAGCTTGATGAGTATCTTGAGCAGGATTTTGTCTTGTTTTGTTAGTATTGTCCATCTCCTTTTTGAAGCGTAAAATTCTGGGTTATCTAATGCATTTTGTACATGTTTCATAATTATCTGGACTTAGCCTCAGAAGCCTGTTTCGTTACTTGCAACCAGCCAGCATCTTTGGATAAATATAGTATTGTTAAGATCTTCAAATTACTTTATATGTTGTCCGTGTAACAAAAAAATAATTTTACTTACAGTGTACAGTTTTCCACATCATCTTATTTAATGCCAGTGCACTGGGAATTTTGTTATAAATGCTCTACCCATCAGCATCTGATAAACAAAGTTGGGAGGGAGACCAGGGAATAAAACTTTTAAATACAATTATATCAGTTGGAACTGGAGGATTTTAGATAGGCAAGAGCAAAATGTAGTCATTTGGTCTAAGAACAGGAACTGTCTCTGTTTTACAGAAATAATTTCCATATGTGTTAAGTTGTTTGATATTATTTCTTTAAAATTTTATTTAAATTTAAAAAGACAATTATAACAGCATATAGATACATAAAATATCAGCAACATGGAAAATAGGGTAACATTATAAGTTTTTACCCAAGTGTCCTCAACCATTCAGAGCAGCCCACCTTCATGTTGCAGAATAGTTGTTTTGAAGCATTCCCTTCACTGCAGTAAACATAGGTATTTTATTAATGAATACTGATTTCATTGGTTAGACACACCATATCCAGTTACTACTCTGAAAAGATTACCATTGAGATTTATATATATATATATATATGTAAAAGAAATAGTTGTTGGCAACTGAATCACAGGGAAATGATGACCTACACTATTCAATATCATAGTTAGTGCTCTATGTGCACAAACAACCTACTAGTGTACCTTTAGGCAAGTGAATATTTCAAGAAAAATGAGATCTGAAAATTTTTCTTCCCTTGTGCTGTACACCACAAGTCTATTCCTGTAACCTCTTTCAGAATCAAACAGGCCTGTTAGAATCATTTAGATATAATTCTTGTCCTTCTCTGGTAAGGCTTAAAATAGAAATGATGGTGCTTTGTGTAACTTGCTGCAAAAAGCACTGGTAAGAAAGAATGAAGTTAGCACACTGTGGGTTTTTCTGTGCAAAACAGGAAGCATTATTGGAAGAAATGATGATGTTTGTCATTGACATGTTCTTTACTGAAGTTATTTTGGATGGGCAGGCACAAAACTCCCTCTGTAGTTGTAGAGATATTGGCCTGCATGGATCCGTAAGAAACACAAGGATATAGCTTGCTATGCTCAAAAGCATTGATTATGAAATATCTGCTGATGTTACATGGTGTGGGGGGTTGGTGGGGAGTTTTTCTTTTTGTGGGAGTGTTTGTTTTGTTTTGATACTTTTTTTTGTTGGTTTTTTTGAAGGCACCTAGAGAAGGGAAATGGCATTGTGCCATGAACAATGATATTAGCATTACATTGCACTTAGTTCTGAATTCGGCAAGAATGAGTTCCTAAAGGAAATAAATCTTCAGTGTTCCTTAAAAGGGTAGTGGGCTGTTGTGATATCTTTCAGAGATAAAATATATGCTGAAATAAAATTTTCCTATATCTTTGGTGAGAAGTGGAGAGATACACTTAAGCAGTGTTCCTGTAACATGTGTCAGCTATGGAGAGAAAATTTACAACTCCTCTGGAAGCTTCAACAAGATATCACTACTATTAAATAACAAATAGAAAATATGGACTCATATCTACTTGATTTTGTTGCAGTACAGCAGATTTAAGGGAAGAAATACAGGATAGTAGAACTCCTTTGTGCAGCTGGGTGTTAACACCATGAAATTGCAAGCACCGTGGAAACAACAAATTTCTCGAAATTGACCCCGTAAAATATACAATACTCCAGAAAATCTGAGGTGGGCAGCAACCTTTATTGCTTCCATATATTACCATTGATAATCCAGGGGTAATCCACAGATGAAACAACAAAAAAAGTACTCTTACAACATAAAACTGAGATGATGCTTAATAATGAAGTCTTGGTGTGTTTTATACATAGTCTTTATTTGTTTCTATTATCTTCTAACATTAACAGCCAAACTGTAGATATAGCCAGCCCTACATAAAGACGCACCCTCACGCACCCATTTTGTCCCACTAAAGAAATTAGTAGTTTCATTCACTAGCAATAAAGGTGTCCAATTTGAATTGCAAGAGCAAATAATACTAACAAGGTTTAGTAACACACACACACACACACACACACACACCCCCTTCACACACTACCCCCCGCTTTCATCTTATAAGGGAAGTTAAAGGAATTGTCTGCTGTTATTACATACATCTTACAGTCCCTTTGACTTTCCAAGGTGGCAAACCAATGTTGCAACCAACTTAAGACTTATAGCTTGCAGCATGTTCTAATTAACATTTTTAGGCTACTATTCATTTGAATTTAGATTGGTCATCTCACCCATATGTAAATAAATTATATTATATTAATATATTATATTAATGGAATTTTACAATCTTGAGTAAAATGTTTTTCTTCATTCCTGCCTACTTAATTGTCAAAGCCAGCTTATGTACTCTATGCATGTCACGTGAAAGGGAGGAGGGAGACAGAAATGCAAAGATTTCTAGTCTTAACTGTATTTATAAGAAATTATTAGCAATTATTAGCAATAAGCACTTCCAGAATCAGATCCTTATGTTCCCAACACTGCCTATCAACTACGGACAGCACACAGGTTGGAAGGGTTTCTGACCTCTGATACAAAGCCAGCACTTAAGCTGGGGAGAACTCATCAGCTAAATAAGTGCTTCCAGAAAAATTAGAGCCTTATGAACCCAGCACTGCCTGCTGAACTGCTGGACAGAACACAGGCTGGAAGGATTTCTAACATCTGCTTTTGAAACCACACTTAATAGCTAGAAAAGAATTTTCCCCACAACAGCTCTCGAAATAACACTTATTAGTACAAGTATGTGACAGTTTTTGTGGGTTTGGCTTTGCCAGTAATAATATTTAGCTGCAAGATTGTATTTAATTGATAATAAAAGACCCCAAAAAGAAACCAGCACAAAACACATTTTACAGAGACAAACACACCAAACTCAAGTTACAATACAGCAATGTATCCCATTTTCATGACAGACAAAAACTAGCAACAAAGAACTACTAACTAAAAACACAGCCACCCAAAACACTTATCTAGACACTCTTTCAATAACATAGGACAATAAAATAGCTTGCACACCACTCTTTCTGTAACACAAAGTAAAAGGAAAGAACAGAGCTGCTTCTTATCAACACACATGTTGAAAAAGCAACTGCACATTGCAAGAGAAAGCAATAACTAATATGAAGTAGCAAAGTGTAAAGCAAGTTACTGTTATTAGTATTAAGGTAGCAAAACACAGTTAGTAAAGGAGATACTTATAAAGTAAGAATCAAAGTCGTTGTTAGCATAAGAGGTAAGATAGAATGTATAAAGGAATAAGCTTTGTAAGAAAGTAATGTATAGAAAAAATAGAAAGCACATGGTCTCCTTACCCCTACATTGTTCCAGGAGGTAGGAGTAGGCAGGACAAAGCTTCCAGCAGCTACCTCAACAGAGATGATGGCATTCCTTTCTCTCTCCTGCAGTTAAAACTTTATCTCTTTTTATACCTTTTTTTTTTTATCAGGTGGTTGTGCGACTAAAGTCAATCTTTTGCGGGGGTGATACAGATACCAGAGGGTGGTGGCTCCTTGAGTGGTTATAAAAGATATCACAAAATAGGGCCGTGTCATTTTTTAACACTTCATCCTTTGTTAATCTCATCAGTTTGAAAGCTTTTGTCCTCAGCTGGGAGCACCCCTCCAGGGGGCTGAGGCGTTTCCCTCAACCCATCCAGGTTTATCAGGGCCATCACCCACAAGGCATGAAGAATTTTTCTTGTGCAAACTATTATATAATTAACAATCAAATTGATTTAACAGACATTAAAGCATACGGAGGAACCACTTAATTTCACATTTAAGGATGTGTTTGTGAGTTTTGTTAGCTTGTTGGGGTTTTTTTCAATATGATACATTTAGTGATATAAAATTAACTAAATGCCTTTAAAGAATCTTTAGTGCATTCATAATAAAACACACTGTAGCTGAGGTTTTATACTAATTCTGTCATCTCCTGAGCCATCAAAATCAGTAAAATGCATAGTAGATATTTTTCTTTTATTGTCCCATATGATTACTTTGTATATGTACATTTCAGTATTTGTGTTTGAAATAGGAAAAAAGCAATTGACAATGTATTTTAAGATTGATGATTACAAATCTTTAAGGGTTAACTGAACTCCTACAACTTTCTTATGATAACGTGTATGTTTGGGACTTGTTTGGGGGAGGAGAAACTTTTTCTGATGGCATCTGAAAATGTAGGAACAAGTGTGTTGTTTTTGGGGGTGTGTGTGGTTTGAGGATTGTCGATAGTGGTTATAAATTTTTGTGTATTATTTTGTTTAAAAAATATTGATTTATGGTGTAAAATTTTGGGGATAGTTTAGGAAAGAAGGTGAGGGAGTGGCAGAACAGACACAATGCTCAGAGTTCTCAGAGAAAATAATGTTAGCTACTGCTTCTATGATTTGATTGGTAGTTTCTACTTCTGGTAGTTTTTGGGGAGGTTTTGGTGGACAGGTTTTTGTTTGGTTTTTTATTTAGCAGGAGGGGGATTGTTTTCTTTGGGTTTTTTTTTTTTGCTTTTTTTTTTTGCTTGTTTGTTTTTGTTTTGTTTTGGTGGTTTTTTTTTTGGGGGGGCGGGGGAGGAGGAGGTGCTCTGTTGGGAAACTATTGGGAATCCAAGACCTTTGATCTTCATGATGAGCAGTTTGTTGATGCATAAAGGCTATTAATTGTGCAAATCCTCCAAGTAGTCAAGGACAATGTGCCCTCCCCATTGCAGAGAGAAACAGAATGGCTTCATGATGCAAACAGTGATACCATATCAAGAGCAGTGGCTGAGTTTTCGTTGCTAAATTTTGCAGGGACTTAGTGGCACAATCTGCTTTACTTTCTTCTTACAGTGGAAATCTTTTTCTTTCCCCCTTCATATGATGGTTCTAATATCATGATGTTGCTTTCCCCAGTAACCTTGTATAAAATGCTCACTCTCCTGTCTTCGTTCAGGGAAAGGGAATGCATAACTAACTGGTCCTTCCACAGGAGTAGATTAATTTTGGTCTTTCCTTTTGAAAGTGCTATGCCTGGTGCACTTTCATATTATTTGTTCCCTGTGATAGCCACCACAGCACAGGATTCAGCTCATGAAATGTAGTAACCTTGGATGAGTTGATAACCAGCATTCTAATCATGGAAAGTTTTATAGCACTTAATTATACCAGGGAAAAAAAAAATAGATGAAGAAGGAGCAGTTAAGGTCAAGATCCCTTTATCAAGTCTGTCTCGGACTGTTCCAGGAGCCAATGCCCAAACACCGTATAAAATAATCCCTCCTCAAAAGGTTCTTACCCATGGAGTGACAAAATTATGCAGTAGTTAAGATTCAACAGTTTTCAGTCTGTTGTATAATTGCAGATACAAAAACAATCTGGTAAAACTTTAAAATTTGGCTAGAATTTTGGTGAACATTCTTTAGAGAGGGGAAGAAAGGAAGTTTGATTGTTTTTTTCCCCCCTCGATGGCATGAAAACCTGCAAAATATATTACTAATGCATGGAAATACGTTAGTTAAGAGGCATTTCCTTTACATTTTATAAATCAGTATTTTAGAATTTTGGGTTGATTTTTTAACAAATACCTGAGCAGTATGTTTATAATTCTTGAAGTAGATATTTTGAGTGTCAAAAATTACTTTATTTTTAGTTAAATAAATTATTAACTTCAATTGGATTTCAATTTAAACCATTTTTAGTTGTGGCTTTTTAATTTATGTCTGAAAAATTTCTTTATATTTAGAGTTTTTATTATGATCATGAAATCAGTTACCTGTTTTTTCTGAAAACGGCCTTTTACCCATATTCATGTAACAGGAAAAACTATCTAAAGAATTAAGGACAAGTATTTTTTAAGAAAAAGCAGCAAATTATTTTTCTTCTCTTTGCTAGAGTTAGTGATTAGATCTCATTGCTCTTGTGAAGAAAAAATCTATTTCAGATTGCACAGAATGCTGAAGCGAGGACCCTGGTGTGATGCAAATTGACCAAAGAGCTACTGAATGTTGAATTCTAACAATACTTTAAACAGCTTCTTTCTTCTGGGAGATTAATATTAAAAACTGAAAGTAGAATAAGACTTGACAGGATTTGACTACTGAAAAATTTCAGGCGATTTGAGATTACTTAGACTTACTGAATAACTAGCAATATTTTAAAGCCATATACTCAAAAATTTTGACAGTTTTCAGAATAATGTAAGATTATTGTGAAGTTTATCACTAAGGGACACATACAGAAAAAAATTAAGTTCCTAAATCATATGAGTTTTTTCCTGATAATTTCTCAGAAACATTAAAATTTGACAATTTCAGTACTGAAATTAATTTTATCTATTGATTTATTTAGATTGATGGTGGTATGTGAAGGTAACCTAACACAAAATGCTCAAAAATGCTTAAAGTTTGCAAAGTTGAGTGATACAGCTTGTAGTTGCCAATAACTGGTTACTGAAAGATTTCCCCTGCCTTATACAGGCATTCAGTGTGGCGGCAAGGGAAAGGGTTTTGTAAAGGTATTATATTCATAGAGTATTAGAGAAAGCTTTGAACATTGGTTACGAGTGGAAATTACCTGTCTACTGCCTTAGTAGTCAAAATGCTGTCCTTGTTACAGAGTACATGTGGAAAGAGTACATGTGGTTCACAAACTGCAAGAGCTAACTTTGAGACATAATGGATAATTGCTTTACCCTGGCTGTAAACCTATGGCAAAGTGAAAGGTCACTTTATATTTAAATTAATATAAAACTTTTTAACTAAAAAATATTCTCAGGAATGAAAGCTGTGTATTAACTCAAAAGGACACAGGAATTCCATGATAGATTTTCAGTGAAGTTGGCTTTAGAATCTCTCTATTTTCTTTATGTGTATTTAAAACCTAGGTGTTTAATTTGAAATGTCCCATATAATTAAAAAAAATGTTCTGAAGCTTTTGGTTTAAACTATTAAATTTAGAGGGGAAAAATAAGAGTTTTCATAACAGGGAGAAATCTGATTTGAAATTTGATTTTTCAGATGGTTGTGGTTGACACACAGCTTGCAATTCTCTGTATGCAATGACTGAGCTGAAAAACATCTGTCAGATGTTAAACATCATTAAGAATTGAATGAAGTGTACTCTGAGGTGATCATAAACTCTCTTTGAATGAAAACTCTAAATAGTAATGAATGGGGAATTAATCAGAGGGTCTACTAGCAGTTGATGTCAACTCTTTGTGAATTCATTTTGTTTATAAAGGGCTCAAAGTTGGAGTGGAAGTAAAGGTACTTAGAAGGAACTTTTGCTGGGTTAAACAGAAAATGATCAGTATATTTGATATAGTCCACAGTGGCAGGAAAAATATTGTTTTATATAATGGAAAAATAATGATGCGGAAATTTGATATGTAGTACTTGGACATTTAAATCTGTTTTTTTCAAGCCATATCCAATCAATCTTCCATGGTTGTGCATACCCTGCAACTATTCATGTTCATAGTTGTTTGAAATTAAAGGTAAATATGTTTAGCTGATATTTTCTTGGTAAAGAAGCATAAAATTATATCTTGCTAATAAGTCAACTCTCTGTTCCGGTATTTGGGTTTGTGTGTCAAGGTTAGAGTAGCGGCTGCAAGGGTGGCTTCTGTGAGAATTTGCCAAAAGTTTCCTCCACATCCAACAGAATCAATGCCAGCTCGCTCCAAGATGGTCTGGACTGCAGGAACCTTTTGGGTGAGGCAGCGCAGGAAGGTGTAGAATTTGTCTTTTTCTGCTGTGTCAGCTTGGAGAGTTGGAGCATATATGCTAAAAAGAACAACTTGTTGATTGTTGTGTAGTGGGAGGCATAAGGACATAATGTGATTGGAATGACCTGTCAGCAGATTTTCAGATTTGGAGGTGATGGAATTTTTAATCATGAACCCAACTCCTGAAAGGTGACTTTCAGTTTTGGGTTTGCCTGACAGGTAGAGTGTGTAGCTGACACCATATTCTTTAAGGCTGCCTTCTCCATGAAGATGAATTTCACTGAGAGCAGCAATGTCACTGTTGAGTCATAACAGTTAATGGGTAATTAGAGCAGAACGATGCTCAAGATGTCCACTATCTGTAGTATCAAGCATGGGTCTGATGTTCCAAAATGCGAGGGTTAGGGAAGAAGGAGGGGGAGAAGGCGCTACAGGCCCCAGTGTAGAGATCCTTCTGCAGCACTGAGGGAAGACCAGGGTGAGACAGGCTGTCCTTCTGGAGACCATGGAGATTGACTGTGGGGCTAATACCCACATGCAGTCTATGGAGGAACTGCACACTGGAGCAGGTGAATGCCCATGTGTGCTGTGACCCTGTGGGAAGCCCATGCTGGAGCATGTTTCTGGCAGGGACCTGTGACCCCATGAAGAGAAGAACCCACCCTCGAGCAGATTTGCTGGCAGGAAAGTGATCCTTTGGGGGAACCCACGCTGAAGCAGCCGTTCCTGAAGGACTGCAGCTCGTGGAAGAAATCCATGCCGGAGCAGTCTGTGAAGGACTCACATTGGAAAAATCTGTGAAGGACTGTCTCCCATGGGAGGGATCTCATGCTGCATCAGGGGAATGTGTGAGAAGTCCTCCCATCAGGAGGAAGAAATGACAGAGATAGTGCCTAATGAACTGACCATAATCCATAATCCTCATTTCCCATCCCTCTACACTGCTAATGGGAGGAGGTAGAGAAAATTACGAGTGAACTTAAGCCTGGGAAGCAGAGAGGGGTGTGGGGGAAAGTGAGCTAAGATTCAGTTTTATCTCTTCTATTATAATGACTAAAGTAATTTCACTTAAACTGACTTTGTTTTTCCTGTCATAGTAATTGCTGAGTGATCTTTTCCTGTCCTTATCCCAACCCAGAAGCCTTACATTGTTTTCCCACAGTTCCTAAGGGTAGTGTGGACATTTTGCAAGTCTGTTTTTATTAGAAGAAAAATTTGTAGTTAAATTTCTTGAAATTCATATGGGCATGAAACTTTAAAAGTAAATGTTGTTTGATACATATGGTTCAGTTACACTAGAGATTGAAACCCTCCATTAAGATCAAATATTTACTTTTTCTTTCTAGTTATGTACACTTATGTTGGTTTAAATATCTGTAAAGAATAAAGAGAACCATATAGATGCTATAAACATCTGAGATATTTTTTCAGTAGAGTGTCTTGGGTAGTACTTCAGAGTGTTTCTCAGCACTTCCCTATGGGATCTAGTAGGACTTATCTAATGGGTCTTTTGCAGTCTTCTGAACATAAATTCTGCTACCACAATGTTGTGTTTTTTTCATAGAATAGCATCTGGTGTTACTTCTTTCTTGCAAAGTAGGCAAAGAAAGAGGCAGAGACTGTTCTTTGAGTGGCAGTTCCCACAGTGCCCAGTATTGTTCTATCCAAGTAAAATAGAAGTTTTCTTAAGGTTTACATTAAACATCCTTCAGAGACCACTTGTATTTCTTGTTTACTAATTAGATCTTTTGGTATATTAAATTTAAGAATAGCTCTATCTGACTTTTTTATTTATTTCTTAATATTCTGAATTTTTGTGCTTTCTCTCCTACAGATCTCCTGTCCCATTCCTTTTTTACAATGCATCAAATCTGTGTAGTGAGGTAAATGACTTTAAAATTCAGTCAAACACAGCATTAACAACAATAACAAGAAAATTCCAAAACAAAGTGAGACAGTAAGGGGTATTGTGAATTAAAATGAATTGGTCATTTTAATTCATTAACAGTTTATACTTTAAGGTGTTTTTGAATTGCATTTTAATTCTATGTAATTATGGATAGAGTTTTGATTTTAAGCTTACATTCTGTGTAGAATAATTTGCTTGGCTATTGACATGTAAATACTTCAAATTCATGATTGTGCTTTTTGTCTTTCACACAAGCATATAGGACCTGAGTCTAAACCATTCTGGTGACCTCATTAGAATTCAGAAGGATGTCTATATTTGTCACTGAGATATACTTCAACATATTCAAAGTAAACAAAAAACCCCCACACCATAAAACTACCCTCCCCCCAAAATAAACAAGAACAAAACCACCCCTCCATTTTGTTTTTTGTGGTGGTTTTTGTGGGTTTTGGGTTTGGTTATTTTTTTTTGTTTTGTTTTTGTAGCTCCTATAAGAAACTGCTTGTTCTCGTAGGAAGAATAAGCATCATTTTCTTCTCTAGTTCATTGGCAGAAAAGCTGACAGTTAAAACATGGAACCAAATTTTTCTTATTCCTTAGAGACCATACCCTAGGCAGAATGGCAATAAGAGCTTCATGTATGTATTTCAGTGCTCCATAAAAGGAAAGAAGTGCCCTGTATGAGAAGAATGGTTGTAATCGTTACATGACTGCAAATGCGTTTTCTCTGCCTGGAGCATTCTAGTGTCCACCAGCAGAGTTCTTTAATCCTCCAACTTGCTGACTTTTCTGTCAAATTCCCAGAGCTAAAAACCATTTCTGTATTAGATTATCTGAGGCCACTTCATTTTCTACATATCTCCCGCTTAGTGCAGTACCTGTAATGCCCCTCAGCTATCTAGTTCACATTGTGACATACAAAAACACCTACTGTTGCCTAAAATTGGCACTTAAAAGAAAGCCCTAAGACTCAGTTTGTGAGTTTTAGCAGGCAGGTATTTTTTTATTATAGCATGTTGGATGCACTGGGAGTCAGTTCACCAAAGTGCACATAAAGGTACCTTTACGGCAGCTTATATGTCTGCATTACATGAGTATTCATTTCCTGCAATCTTCTTACATATTCATGTCCTCCCCTAACACTTGTTAGCATATACACATATCCTTATAAGGTCTCTGAGGGCCTTCACCAAGGGTCCCTGGTGATTGTTTCTCTCTGAGCCCCCACGGTTCTTAATGACCACTTTAATAACTCCTTTAAGACAATACACCAGATTCTATAACAACTTAGTGTTACCTGCTTGGCTGCTTTGGTTCCTTTCTTTACTTTGCTTGACTGGTTTCTTTAAATTGAGGCTTTGGTTACACAGTAATTTTCTATGGTACATTCTGTTGCAAGCAGTACCAGTGCATCAGTAACTTGTGTCACATCTCAAAACTCTATCACTACCATTTTGCCTTTTCTTTCTTCCTTTTCAAAGCCTATTTTTGAATCACTAGTGAGTCAAATCCGTTCTGAACTTCTGTTTTGATATTCCTGTTTCTTCTTCAGTGAATGCAGTTTTCTATTAGAATAACACATTTATCTTTCACTTGTGTATTTGAATAATGCCAGCACATTACCTACTGACAGAGGAATGGTTTCATGCAAAACTAAAGTGGTCTGGGTGACAGGAAGGGCCACATTGTTTGTTTCCTATCTTTTACCGCAGGCAGCATGTCATGAAGCTATCTATACAGGGAGAAAATGAGAAAGACCAAAGCCCTACTAGAATTTATTCTGGCTACTGCCATAAAAGATGAGAAAAGATGTTTCTATAAATACATCAGAAACAGAAAGAGAGGTAAGGAGACTCTTTATTCTATATCAAACCTGAAAAGGGGGGGGGGTGGGGGGGGAGGGCGCAGGCAGGGGGGAAGTGGAATAGTGACAGCAGATGAGAACAAGGTTGAAGTATCTAATATGTTCTTTGCCTCAGTATTTAATACCAAGACCACTTGCTCTTTGAGTACCCAGCCCCTTGAGCTGGAAGATAGCGACGGGGAGCAGAATGAAAACAGGTGCAACAGTCAGTGGTCTGTTACAGCACTTGGACACACACAGACTTGGGGACTGGATGAGATACCTTAAGGGTGCTGAGGGAGCTAGTGAAAGAGCTTGCCAAGCCACTTTCCTTCATTTACCAGCAGTCCTGGCTAGCCAGGGAGAACACTGTTGACTGGAGAGTAGCAAGTGTGATGCCAATCTATAAGAGAGGCTGGAAGGAGGATCCAGGCAACTACATGCCTGTCAGACTCATCTTGGTGTCAGGGATGGTCATGAAGCACATTGTCTTAAGAGCCATTAGGTGACATGTGCTGGACAACCAGGGCATCAGTCTCAGGCTCAGCTAGCATGGGTTTATGAAAGACAGGTGCTGCTTGACCAACCTGCTTTCATTCTACAAGGTGACCCACTTAGTGGATGAGAGAAAGGCTGTGAATATTATCTCCCTGAACTTTAATAAAACCTTTGACACTGTTGTGATCTGCTGGAGGGTAGGAAGGCTCTGCAGAGTTTCTGGATAAGCTGGATCAATGGGTTATGGCCCATAAGGTTCAATAATGTGAAGTTCTCGGTCTTGCATATGTGACATAATAACCTCACACAGTGCTACAGACTTGGGGTAGAATAGGTGGAAAGGTGTCTGGTGGAAAATGATCTGGGAGTGCTGGTCAACAATGGCTGAATGTGAGCCAGCAGTGAGCCCAGGTGGCCAAGAAGGCCAGTAGCATCCGGGACTGTATCAGAAATACAGTTTGATTGTATTTGATTGTTGTTCTGGCCAAAAGAACCAGAGCATGATTGTTCCCCTGTACTTGGCACTGGTGTTCAGTTTTGAGTCCCTCTCTCCAGGAAAGACATTGTCATGCTGGAGTGTGTCCAGAGAAGGGCAAAACCAGTGGTGACTGGTCTGGAGCACAAGTCTTATAAGAAGCAGCTGAGGAAGCTGGGTGTTCTTAACCTGAAGAAAAGAAGACTTGCGGGGACCTTGTTGTTCTCTACAACTACCTTGAAGGAGGTTGTAGCAAGGTGGGGATCAGTCTCTTCTTCCATGTAACAAGGGACAGGACAAGAGGAACTGGCCTCAAATTGTGCAAAGGGAAGTTTGGATGTGGTATTATGAAAACATTATTCATTCAAAGGATTGTCAGGCTTTGAAAGGTGCTGTGCAGGGGAAGTGATGGAATCACTATCCCTGGAAATGTTTAAAAAACATGTGAATATGATGTCTGGGGACATGGTTTAGTGGTGGACTTGGGAGTGCTTGGTTAATGGTTGGACTCAATGTTCTTAAAAGTCTCTTCCAACCTTAAGTTTTCTTGATTCTGTAGCACCATGACAATCTGTGCACTCCTTTAACACATCCTAGCTAAAGGAAGTATGATTGAGGTCAAAAGAATAGAGGAAAATTCAGATGGAAAGAAGATATAGTTTTGAATTCCAACACCAAGTCTAACTAAAAGTATTTGAGAGATTTTTCTGCAAGTTAGCTGGTACAGGTAACCTCTCTGATGTCAGCCTTACTTAGCATAGTGAACTTCCAGGTAATAGAGGTCATCAGAGATGTGGAGTTTGAATATAATTGTCAATCTTGGTCTTGAGATGTTTCACAGTCCAGGTGACTTGATATACCTTTTTTTTTGCCCTGTGCAAGCAAAGAATGTAAGCAGGTGTAAGGAATAGCAACCTAATAGATGGAAGCAATAACTTTATTTCTGCATATTTCTTTGTTCAGGAAATTCTGATACTTATTGATGCAAGTATGTAGGTCTGTTGATGAAAGAACTGGGCTGATTTCCTTTGAGTTAAAAAAAAAAAAAGCCTGGATTGAGCTGTAGAGATTTAATAAAAAAGGTGTTTTTCTCTTTTTTCATCTATTAAAGTAATTATACTTTGTCTGTCACTGCTGTCCAGTTGTCTGTCCTAAAGTTGCAATATGTTTCTACTGTATGAATCACAGGGCCACCATAATGTCTTGTTAGCATATTTTGCTAAAAGGGCACAGAAATCCTTATCTCTATGTATAAAATAAGGAGGACACAATTTTTTTCAAATAAATCTATTTCTATTTGTTATCAGGAAGGTTAGCATAGTTTCAAGATATCTCAGAATAGAAGAAATATTAGCCAGTGTCATGACTAATCTTGCTTCTTAGTCATGATACTGTTGTAGGCTATTTGAATATCTGGTACATATTAATGGTACATGCAGGACATCATAGAAGTGGTGTGTGAATGTGAGTGTGATCATGTCTGTACAGACTTAACTCATTCATCCAGAAAATTCCACAACAGTGAACACATGACATAGCCAACAATTGGTTTTCACTTTCATGAGGAAGGCTCATCAGAGCCAAATTTTAGGCCTGTATCTTTAAATAAGCTTCTACGTATATGGTACATATCTGTACCATAGAAACTCCTGTCTTTGTTGATTGAAGTCCCTTGGTAGTTCTTCTAATTTCTCCAACAGTAAGACCAACTGCCCAAAAATTATAGAGGTAGGCAATGGAAAATGTCCAACAGCAGTAAACAAGTAGCAGGTTTTGGCATCAGGCAATGAATGTCCTGTGTGGAAGAGGGCTTCTGAACATAAGTATTTGAATAAAAGTCCTTTAGATTGATTAATGTTATTGAAAGGTGTAACTGAAAGGCAGCAGAACCAGTAATCTATTTGCCATTAATTTCTCTAGAACTTGTAAACTTATTACCTTCTTGGAATATTACCTACTTCTCCATGTAATCATAAAAATTTATGATGTATATCTTTCAATTGCTTATGTAGGAAAAAATCACTGTGTAACCATAAAATACAGTTTATGGAGAAAGTAGTAGCTACATCCTCATTTTTAAAGATCTTTTTATTTTCAATGAAAGTTATGAGGTATTGAGGTAAATTGTCTGCCTCAGTTTAAGAATGCATGATCTGTCACCTAGCTTTCTATTCTTGTTACCTGTTTAATGAATGAAGCACAACAACTGTATCATCCAAATGCATACCTTATTACAACATGGCCTTTCAGATACTCTGAATTCCATAGAGGTGATTTTTGTTATTTCAAGTTAAAAAGAACTACTTGGTTTTGTTTTTGTTGTGGTAGTGGTAGACTTGTATATGGTTTCTGTTCTGAATTTTTTGGTCTAGTTTGTTTTTTGGCTTTTGGGGTTTTTTGGTTTTGTTTTTTTTTTGGGGAGGGGGGAGGAGGGGTGGATTTGTTGAGGGTTTTTTGTGGAAGAGTTACTGTATCCATATACTTGCTGACAATCTGTACAAAACTTGTATTTTATAAGAAGTAAAATGGAGAATTTAGATGTATTTTCCCCATGTTAACTTATCCTTTAAGTGTTCTGGACTTGGGGGAATTGAAGTAATAAAATATAGAGAGTGTAAATGTACCTTTAGTGAATACAGGGAGATAATATAATAGAACCACTCAACATGCTTTTGAGTGAACTTGCCCAAATGTATTCTTGGAAAGGGCTCTTCAGCACTTCTTGTATCCCATGAAATCCCTTTTAGTTTCAAAATCAGAGACAGGGGATGAATATTCAAGTCTTGAGTTATTTCTCTGTGGTTCTCAGCTTAGGTTTTATTTTCCAGTCCTATCTAGCCAAGCTTCCTGCAGCCTTTAAAAGGTGAATTAGTTAAAACTACCTCTTGTTTTACTGCACACATTTCCAGAGTAGTAGTATACATGTATACTTTTTTCAATACAATTACTGGTACTACTATCTACTGGTAAATCTATTGGTATTCTTATTTTGTTTTCCATATTGTTGTACTGTGATATTTCTTTTAAACCCAGCAAAAGATGATAGAAAATTATATTTGCAATAAAACTTGTTACAATCTTTAAGAACAATCAAAATGGAAGAACATTCCTGCACATAATTCCACTCCCCAGCCTGTTGTGTACATGTTTCATATAATCACTAATGTATGATTCAAAATTACTTCTTCACATGTGTCTGCAAAAACATGATTATGTTTGTAGTGAATTACTTTAAACATAATTTCTCAAAAAAAAATCAAGGTAAACAACAGACTTTAAATTTCTCACAGGATCCTGTTGCAGAATTAAGAAAGAAAATACCAAAATGTGGTTCAGATTGAGATTATGACCTTTAGACACCTGGGCCATACTTTTGTTTTTCTCTTGCAGAAGTGCTTAAGAAGGACATAATGTGTACAAATTACTGGGAACTTGGTTTTTGAATTTGTGTTAGATCTTCCATAAAGAAGGCATATTTTGATTAAGGACTGCTTAAAATAAAAATCTATCTGGCAAAGACCTTACGTGGATCAAGGCAAAAAAAAAAAAAAAAAAAAGGCAAAAAAGTGCAATATGGTGGCAGGAGCTATTCTGGAGCCAGATGAGATGTCTGGTTTCCAAAAAAATAAGGATTTATAATTTCTAAGTAATGTATAAACACAGTGATCTAGAAGTTTTGTGCATCTTCTTTGGTTTAGCAATCATCAACTGGAGTGCATTGATGCACAGACTTTTATCAATATTTACCATGCAAGAGTAACTGAAAATTCAGGTAGTAACAGTGGGTTTCCTCCTTCAGGATGCTTCTTGCTTCTGTAAGAGCTAGGATGAAAACATTCGTGGTGGTATGAAGGACACAGGACTCACAAACTATGAGAGCTGATGCGTTACTGTTGTGAAAGAATCAAGAAATCAGAAATTTTCAAACTAATTTTCAAAAGTAAAATCTGATACAGATAATTTAGCAGACTTCAGTGATATATCAATAGCATTCAACCTCAGCAATCATCTCTTTTCAGACATGAGTTATAAAATAAATGAGTGTTTTTCACGAGGGACCTGTGTGAATAGATTAACATCTCTGGGAAGTATTGGCTTATCTTCTCTAGTAACAAAGTGAAATAAAATGAAAAATTCAAAGCCATAGCCTCTCTTGGGATACAGTATAATGTAGCATTCTTTCTTTACATTATTTTTTTGTGAGCTCTACCTTTTCTACTGTACATGATCAACTATTTTCATTCAGATGAATTACATAGATATACAAGAGTGATAACTGAAATTACCATTTAGGATGTGTGAAATGTTCACTATTAACTTCAAAATCCTGTTAATTAAATTATTCTTTCTAGAAGCAATTAGATATTAAGTATTTAAAAAAAAAAAAGCAAACAAAAAACCCCTCCAAAACAAAACAACAAAAAAAGATTTACCATCACAGAGTTTAATTGTTGTTGAACCAGGATTTTTTTCCTTAAATTTTCAAATTTTGGAAGGCAATGGGGTTTGTTGGTATGACTTATTTCTTTATTTAAATAATTGATGATAACTGTAATTTGTGTGTTCTGTGAGGATTGTATTGTTTAGCACAATTTGAAAAAAAAAGTAAAAATGTTAGCTTTGTAATTTTAAACATTAAAAACTATTTAAATTTGGACTTGATGCTGTTAATAGAAATGTTTTTAATTTCTCTCAAACTTTCTAGTTCATCATCAATAGTTTATTGGAAATAACATAGAAATGGTTGACAAAAACACTTTTCAGATTAACATATTTTGCAAAAGCTTGATCTTTGGAAACAACAAAATCACATAGAGCATTGAAAGCTCTTTAGAAATTAATTCTGTGAGCTTTCTATAGTGGTGAAAGCAAGTAACAATTTACAAGGCTGAGATCATAAGTATGGCAGTACTCAATGGCTATGGGAACTTTGGCTTTCTCCTTCAGACTGACATGCACTGTATCGTACATGAGCAGCCTGTGCAGGGCCTACTGCAGCTACAGTCTCCATGTCCCCCTAGAGTGTCAGCCCCTCTCACTGGAGCCTTTGGGAATGAAACAACCCTTTGTCATTTCCTACACCTTCTCAGCTTCATACCTATCACCCACTGTATCCTGAAGGATTTTCTCCCAGCTCTAGATCACTGGAGTTGATAATCTCTTCTAATAATGACAAAAATAAAAAAGCTGCTGGGATCAAAGATCTAGTTCCATTTTTGATATGAACACCTATCAGCTATCACAGCGGATAGAAAAATAAACAAAATATTGACAGAGATCAGTCTGACTTTCAGCTTCAGAAAGAAATCTAGGAAGAAAATGGCAAAAGTATGGCAAAATACCTAAGAATCACCAGATCATGAAATATTACAGGCAATGAATTTGAAAGTTATTGGGAGGGAAAATAAGACATCTTGGAGTAACGCAGATTACAGTCATAGCTATTTAAATTAAGTAATTTTGTCACCTCACAACTATTTAAATCGCAAATGACAAAAGTAAACGTGTCTGGAACAGAGGAACATAATAAGGAACAATCCATACTGGTGCTGCAGCACTGTATTCTGGGAAGTAAAGCAGTTCTTTTTCCCACCTCTAGGAGGGTTAGTTCAGTTCTAATAAACTATTTAAGATGATGGTTCCCTTTTGTGTAACACAGGGAAGGGGGAAAGAAAAGGATATATCAAAAATTGCTAAACTTCTGTCAGTCACTCATTCAAATTTTTCCTTTATCTTAAAACACACAGAAGTGAATTTCATGTTCTTAAGCTGTACTATATTTGTGGCACTTTAACCTCCCTCTACAATCTTTTTAATTTTGTTTCATCTTAACTTTGCTCCATCAGCTTGTTATGTTTGTACTCGCTCATTTTTATTACTGTAGTTTTGAATTGAATTTAATTTGGGACTAACTCTTGTGAAACACTTTTCCTTAAATTGAGATTATAGCCTTTTATTGATGGTTAGAAATAGGTAGATCAGTGGGTTTAGTTCTCATATTTGTAAAGAATTTACATAAGACTGCTTTACCTGTAAGCTGAATATTAGCCTTGCTCAAATTAACAATCGTCTCTTTTTTCCTACACAGTCAGTTCCGTTCAGCTGATCAGTATAAACCAGGCTTCAATAAATTGTCCTTATAGCTGAGTTTTGTTTACATGAGAACTACAGGGCGTTTTTTGTTAGCTTATTGCCTTGAAGCTTTTTTTTTTTTTAATATAAATCTAGTTTCTGAAGGTGGCATTATGACAAAAAAGATATTTACTCAAGTGGGGATAAAAGTGATATAATTTACTGTGAAGATTATTCTAAATAAAGAATAACTAAATATGACAAAGTTAAACTCACTTTGAATACCTTACAATGATGAAATCCGTTGTTACTGAAAATGTAAGTTAATAGTGTACCTTGATCACTGACACTGTTTACTTCTAAATATCCTAACCAGAGAAAATTTAAGTAATTTCTTCAAGGGGTACATTTCAAGAAAATACAGTTTAATTGAAATATGCTTCATTAATAATGTAAATAAAATTTTTGAAACAACCGTCAGTTTTTCTTCACTGAGAATGCAGACCCAGTTACTCTTATCTCTAGAAAAGACCACTTTTATAAGTCAGGATTGAAGTGCAGTGGTGCAGCACAAGGCAGAGTTACTAACAGAATAACAAAAGATTTTTGTCTCTGGAATTTCATTAGCCAAAAAAGGGTTATTGTGGAATTCTAGAAGTTTCCATTTCAAATACAGAGGTAAATGTAGAAATAAGGAACACAAGCAGGATGTTTTCTATTAAATATTTAATATCCAGGGAATTAATTTTCCTAGGCTTTACCTGGTTTTGTCTCAAAACTTGTGCCACTGGTTGAATTAGAGGTTCCAATGTCTCCTATGGCTATAACATAATTTCAGATGAAAATCTGAACTTTTTGTGTGCTTTCTTTTTGCATTTAGTTTGTTTAGGTTCTTGTTGGGGTTTATTTGTTGGTTGGTTGGTGTTTGGTT
>JAWWLZ010000139.1:32243303-32255405 GCA_035041345.1 Poliocrania exsul | reverse complement strand
GAAAATAGAACTCTTTTTAGCTCAAATGTTCTGGTGCTTTTAAGTCATTAAACTTGTTTCTAGATAATTGGTTTTAGCTAAAACTAAACTACAGTTGCAATTATAGTACAAGAATAAAATGCCCAGGCTATTGATCCTGGTGATATTTGCACTAACCTTTTATTCACTGCACTGTTTTAAAATGATTTATTATTGCTTCAGACTACAGTTAGTAAAATGAAAGCTCTGAATTTCAAATTTCCATCCAAACCCTTGGGTGATTCACTAGTCTGCTGTCTCTCTTTGCCTAGAGATCACAATCACACATGTGAACAAATGCAACTGAGAAGGCGTTTCACCCTGATTTTCATAAATAGATGGGACACCATAATTTCTTTTTCTCAATCAGTCTGTGTCCAAATAAAATCTGGTACTTCAGGAGACAAGAAAGAAAGTTACTTATAAAGCCAGTGACAGTTCCTATAACTTAATTTTCTCTGGGCAAGTGAAGCTGAATACATGTTGATCACATAGATGATTTGTTGGTTGTCATGCAATCGCATATGTTAAGTCTTGCCTTTTCAAAAGTGGTGCATATTTTGACTTCGCAGTGAAAGGGTGATTCTCAAGCTTGTGTTCCCAATTATAGTATTTTACTACCTAGGTGAAGAAAAAACATGTCAAGAAGCCTGTGTTTAACAAAAGAAGTAACTCAGTACATTCTCAAATAAATGAAAACTGATGGGCAAGTTGTAACAGTTTCTGCTAAGAGGAACTTTCCGAGTAAAACTTGTCCTCTATAAAGAGAAATGTTTTTTCAACTGTGTGTGATTGAAAGAAGACGTGAAATACTGGAAATGCTTGACAGAAATCAGGTTTAGGATTTGATTGAATCTAAGCTGAAATCTAAATGTTCTTATTCCTCATTTTGCTCAGATAAACCCCGAAATGTTACATTTCCCAGAAAATAAATGAAAATCCTTTAACTAGAGTATAGTCAAAAGCAGAAAACTTTACTCTTTTGCACATCGGATATTTTTACTAGAAACTGCTATTTGCAGAGCATAAAGCAAAGGGAATATAAAAAGTGAAATAAATGAAAATATTGTGAGTAATACATTCAAATACTAAAATGGAGCATATTCAGGAAACGGGAGAGATTTCTGAGGCCTCATACTTCAAAAAGGTTGGTGCTCCCAGGCAGACACTGGAACTACTCCTTCAGGATGGCTTCTTATGCTGAAATTACTTAGAACTTCTGGGATCTGGGGGTTCACTTGCTGATGTGATTCAGGAAAAAATAACCCAAAAAACCCCCAAAACATTGCAGCTCTGGTATTGTTGTTAACCAGCAAAACTGAGTGAATATATAACACATGATACAGGAAAAAATGTTTGACTTCAAGTAGGAAGGATAAGATTCAAAAAGGGGTTAAGGAGGTTGTAGTTGCACAGAGCTGAAAACACAGGCAATTATTTAGCATAATTGAAAAGTGGCAAGTTTCAATTAGGTTACTCCAGAAATCTTCTGTTTCTGAAGGTCCTGTGAGTAATTGGTTTCAGATTTCTTTAGACTCTGATTCAACCTTATCTGGAGAAGAGACTTATAGAGGATCTGAAGAATATTCTTAGAGAATTTAGAGGCATTTAATAAAAAATGAGACACCTAGCTGAAGTATTTTTGTCTTAAAAGTGTTATGATTAAAATGAATAAGTGAAATCTAGTGATATTTTCCCTTTACATAAGTTTGTGCATGTAAAATTCAGGTACCTAGATTAGGCTTGTCATGTAAACCTCTCTAAGCAGCAGTGAGAGTGAGGTCCAAGCCAGGAGCAATCCATCTTGTCTGAGGTCAGTGACAATAATTTTCCTCTCAAAGTGAGGTTTACGCTTCACTGGTCTGGTGCAGTTATCTCTTAATCAGCTGAATCCCTCCTAAGTGACTATTTTGCAGCACTAAGCTGCTGAGTGTTTAAGAGGATTATAATGTATTTGTGGGTAGTTCTTATTTAAGTGTTCATATACCAATCTTGATTTTTCTCAAGTG
Organism: Poliocrania exsul; assembly: GCA_035041345.1. Lineage (NCBI taxonomy): Eukaryota > Metazoa > Chordata > Aves > Passeriformes > Thamnophilidae > Poliocrania > Poliocrania exsul. The sequence continues at coordinate 32,253,378 of JAWWLZ010000139.1, read as the reverse complement.
ATTTAGAATAAATTACTTCTGATGAATTGTAAAATAAGTTGACAGGTTTACAAAGACTTGCATGTTGAAAATTGATTTTTTTATTAACAACTTTATTACAGTTGATCAAAATTGGTCACTTTGCAAAATTAATAAAAGTATTTTTATGAAAAAAGAAAGTCATGGAAAGGGTGTAAGTAGATAAAAAAAAATCTACCCTTCATTTTTCCTCTGATTACTAAAGTACAACCAAATACACCAGTGATCAACATTATCTAGATTGTGGTTTCCTCCTACATATAAATAAAAATAGTTCTTAGTGCCTAGTGATGTCTTTTTCATCAAAACTTTCTTACTAAAATAGTTGTTGGTATTTCTCAGATACTTAGCTGGCATGTAATCTGACCAAATCACTTCAGCCTGCAAAGTAGTCAGAAAAATTCTGCTTTTGGAATTTATCTGTTTTCTGGTAACCAGGTTTGAGACTGAAGGCTGTTGCAATCAACAAAATTAAATTAATGTTATGTTTGAAATTGAATTGGTGTTAATGTCTTTGTTCGTTTACAGATTCATTTGCCAAAGTATCACAGCTATGGTCTCAGAATAACAATATTCCATAGAGAAAGTTACTTTAAATACTAACTTTGTTGAAAACAAACATATACAATGCTATTTCTTAAAATGTTTCCTTTCTATTTAGAAGGGTAAAAGCATCTTTATGACAAGATGGGGAAGAGTACCATCACATTTTCATTGTGTTCTTTAATATGGTACTTGACATTGATGCCTGTTCATTTTGTTTGTGATTATTAATGTTCTAACTTGAGTTTGTTGCATAGCATTTTACATTAAATCAATGGGTAAAATTCTTTTTTTTTACTTTTGAGAGGTGTGAGGGGGAGGGTGCACAGAAAAAGACAAAAATAGCTAAAGAAACAACAAAATTGGAATTCCCTACAGTGATGGTCACTGAGACCATTCCCTTCTCCCATCTCATGAATGGAAGAAACCAGATTCTGATCTTACCTCCTTCCTTGCTGCAACATTTTAAACTTCTCACATGTTGAGACCTTTACAAAGAGGAGAAATAGGGATGTACACTTTATATATTTGAAATGTTCACTAGAAATCATTTGCTCTTTTCAAACTTTGCTTTGTTTTCCTGAACTTACATTCTTCCTCCTCTCTATCTGAGGCAAAACTCACAGTTTATATCTCAAGAAGCTTTACAGTCATTCCCAAGATCTCAGTTTTGCTATGCATTGTTATTTTATGGATGTCAGAGAAATTTTAACAGCAACAAGGAATGAACACATTGAAATAGTAGGTAAAGGTGATTTAGTTTGTTTTGGGTTTTTTTCAGGTTTAGTTTTAGATTGAAATTGATGACCTGTATTTCTTTTTGTGACAAGCTAGATGATGTAGTCTAATAGTTCTTTCTGAGAGCTGAGCCAGGCATGAATAGAATTAAATAAATCCAGGAACTGTAACGAAGCCTGATGGGAACAATATATTATTATATTACTAGTATACTGTTCCTAGGGCTAGTCTTTGGCTTATATTTATTTGATTTAAGTGACACTTCATTAGTTGCTTTTTCATGTTATAGGAGTTAGTTTGGTTCTTATGAAATAACACCAATGTCCATAGCTATCTTATTAATTTTGTTATTTATTATTAGTTTTGACAACAAGTCAATGTAAAATAGGTGGCTGAAGAATTCAAACTGTGAAATAAGCTTTTTTCCTGTCAACAAAAGTTCATCATATTCAGATACTGCAATTTTCTTATGCATTTCATATCTACAGGGAAGAACCAAACAAAAAATAAAAAGGGGGGGTGGGGGGTGAGGGGTGGTGTTAAGCCAATCACAAGTTCAGAAGGCATTGAGTTTAGGAACCACTGAAATTGCTTATAGAAGGAAGATAGTGAAATTATTTGAAATGGTATCAGATAAAAAAATAAGCATGGTCCAGAAATGCCATCATTAACTTGGGGTAAAAATAATTAAAAGTTAACTTTAGGAACATAATGCAAAACATAAAATAACACTTGCGTATGTAGAGCATAAGTTTTAGCCAATCTATATGCAAATAGAGTATATCTTACTTAGTGAAAATATTTAAAATGGAGAAGGGAAATCTGATGCTACAGACCTAATTTGTGAGGCTATGTTAATGCTAATACTACTATATGATGGCTTTGAAAAAGAGATAACCAGGATAATTGGGTTGTAGATGATATACAGAGGTTGCTTGTATATGTAGGGTGTTGGGTTTTATTGGGTTTTTTTTTGTTTGTTTTTAATAGCAGAGATGAAAATGTTTACAAGCAACTTGTGTCAAATGATGCTTGTATGTGTGAGAAGCCTGAGAAAACTAAATGCCTGATCATCAAAAACACAATCTATTGTAACAGGAAATACACTTCATTAGAAAAAAAAGTTAAAATTTGTAGGTTTCAGATATTCTATAGATTCAGCAGTACATTAATGTAACATTTGCTTTTAAAATATTTATTTATATTGTATTTACATAACCAATCTCAGAACCTGGATTATGCATCACTGACTTTACAGGAAATTATTTCCTTTCCCAGAACTGTCCTATATTTTCACTCTGGTCTCAGGCAAAGGAAGGAAGGAAACCACTTAAATGAGTGAAAACTCAAGCCAAGTTAGTCTGCTGTGGTTTTAGGTTCTTTTGGGTTGAATTTTTTGGCTTGTGTCTTTTGTCTGTTTGTTTTGTTTTGCTTTGGAGTGCAACAGATTTTATTCTCTCAATTGCCTCTTGTTGTCTTAGTCCCTAACCACTTGTTCCTGCATCACAACCATGCTTCAGTTGTTAACCATCCTTCATGAACTTATTCTGCCATCATCCCTGCTTTCCTAGTCCCATGCATGTTGCATTTGCAAGTACTGTGAATTAATGTTGTGACATCTGTCTCCTAATAAGGACATGAGACGCATGCATAGGTTGTTCTTTGAAATTCTGTAATTTAAGAAATCATATATAAATTGTAGGAAATAGGAAATCAAAGTGACATTCTTCCTTTACTGAAGGGGGGGTGGCTCATGTGGATTTTGAAGTATTGGCACTGGTCAGGAGTTGCATCCTGAACTGCGGAGAATAATGCTAGAATAATTCTCTCTTTACTCTCCCTTGATTCTAATAAGGTCTGTGGCTCTTCTGCTAGTTTTATTGTTGTCTCTTTGGTATTATCTTCATATTGAATTGTTTCAAATTTATTGGATATGTTCTTGCTCTAATTTAAATCCTGTAAATCAACTTCCACACAGCCCTAAAGACTACGTTCCTTCAATGACGAGTAACTAACCTTGGCTTTTGCTTTTACCCTCAGAGTTCTCTGTTAGCGTTCTGGGCTTCTATTATTAGGGATTTCTGCTAAACTAATATTATTCTTGTCATTCTAAATACCCAGTAAATAATATCTCATGTTTACTTTCTGTAGGAGTAACATCATGTCTTTTTTAAACTTTTGTCACCCTCTTGCTTCCCCTCTAATTTCTGACCTCCATCATCAAACATTATTGAATTGAGAAGTCATTTAGGCAGTACAAAATCCTATTAAGGATCTCTCCAGAAATTATTTGGAATGAGTGTGTTCACAGCATTTCATAGGAATGGCATTCCCCACAACAAGCTACTTGCCTGTACCCCAGAGCATTGTTGTTGTGGAACAGAACCTAAGACACATGGATCACTGTTTCACTGAAATGCTAGGGGAGTAAGACATCTTTAGATAAAATAATAATATGGTCTGTTCATGACTGAGAGGATTTGCTCTAGGATTTACTTCATTCTGTAGTCATTTCCACAGATATGCAATATATAAATTTGACATTTAAAAACAATGATCTCCTTTATTATTTTGTTATACTGTATTGAGCAGTTTTCACTTGCAGTTAATGAGAGAAAGCAAACAATAGCTCTCAGAAAACTTGAAGTTGATTTATACTAGACTTCTTCTATAGTAACTTATTTTTGGTGTATGATAAAATCCATGGCAAGCAGCAAAATTCATTTGCAGAATTAAATCCCAGTATTAGCATAATTGCAATAAGAATTTAACAATGACTGCAGAAGCATAGCCACAAAGTGATAGAAGAATCCTGGATTATTTTTCCTCTCTTCACAGAATATATGTGTTAAAGGTAGTTGCTTTTTTATAGAGAACAATAATTTCTTACACTTCACTCTATCAGTGATGTTCTGTATGAACACTCATCAGTCTCAGTGAAACTCACTGTGCTCTGCCTGGATCTCAAGAGTGAGTGAAATACTCATCAGATATGCATTATCTATATTGTTCAATACATAAATGTTGGGCAGGAGTAGGCAAAGAGATAGCAAGTGTTTTCCTACAGCTCTTTATGCAGTTGAAGTGGCTTAAAAATGAGATAGAAAAGATACTATTTCCAAGAAATTCTGGGATATTATCTCTGCTACTACTTGAGCTCCTGAACCTGATGACACTGTAGTTTTAAGAGTAATTCCTTGCAAATGTAAACATTACAATGTAGCATTAATAAGCTATGGAATCATTCTGTTATTCTTTAAAATTGGTCTTATAATATTCTTTAATTCATTAGATTGGCTGCTACGTGGTGGAGCATATCAAAGAATAAGAGCTGAAACAGGTTTTCAGAGCCTTCTGTTTTCTTCTGGTTGTCAACATAAATAATTGTGTAATTTGATACATTGATAGTCTGGAGGTGGAGGTTACCCTCATGTTTAATGATCCAAAGTTTTCTTTTTTCTTAATTTATAAACCAGAGTTTGGGAAATCTTGCTGTGTTACTTTACTTGGGCTGTAATCTGTCTGCTCTCAGGGCAGACCTCTGGGAAATGACAGCTGCTTGAAGGTATCTGTTGCTTCATCAGAACTGTTCTGGACACATTAGTGGGACTATATATTATTTCTTTTTCCTTGTCTGGGAACCTTAGTCCAACATCATCCAAGAGTTTTTGGATATCATAAAACTATCACTGACATTCAGAGGAAGTGACATTATCAGTTGACACTTCATGGCCAGATACATTTTCCTTTAGATTTTACCCAGAACCACTAAAAGTAATTATTATTTCTTCCTGCCCTAGTGGTGGTGCCATAAACAATTAATAGGATGTGTCAGAGCTTTATAGGGCTTGTTGACTTTGAGCAGTGGTATTTAATGTGAACAGTGGTAACTTAGCATGCTGAATATTAAGACTCTTCATCTACAGGAAGAATAAGGAAATATCACATCCATGAGAATGTGTGACATCTTAACAGGTATGAAAAAAGGAAAAAAAACAACCAACCAACCAAAAAAACCGAAAAACAAATCTTCACATAAAAAAGATGTTCTTATGGAAGATGAGACTATATTGGCAAATGACTACATATATTTTTGACAGCAAAAAGAACAATTAGTAAGATGATATTTAGCATGAATAATAGCTCTGATATTGGAAAAGAAACATATTTATGTAGTAGTGGACAAGTTGATTTAGATTTCTTCTTTATAAGAAATCTAGAAAAGTTATATTGTGAAATACGTAGCATGCTTGATCAATGGTACTTTTTTGTTCCTTTCATCTTTAATAATTTAAAATGTGAAATGCTCAGTAAGTTAAGTCAGTGTTATTAGAGTATGTTGTACTTGAATGGATTTGATTAACAGTTCTAATTACAGTAAAGTAATGCCAAAAGTCTGAAACAACACTATAAGGAATTTGCATCAGTTGCCTGCTTACTCCAGTGTTTCAATCACTCAGCAACAATACACAAGTGGTTATGTTTTCAAAATCTCTGAAATGCTTAATCCTGATTTTCAAGATGATCCTTAAATGCCCCAATTTGTTGATCTTGGAGGTGTATTTCCATTAAGAAAAGTAATGTAAGAAGGATGATATCAGTTGTGGACAGTTAAACAAAATGGAATGAGTAATTAACCTGTCCAAACTATGTTCTTCCAATATGTATAGAGTTTCTCTAAGGAGTATATGAACATAGAAACAATAAAATTGTAACAGTGAATATCTGTGGTTTTTAGCTCACTCCAAACTTCCTTTCAGAATCTAGAAGGCCCCTGACATAACTATTTAGCAGTGAAAGAGAAAGAATGTGTCTGTCCTAGTGCTGAACTATACAACACACTTGGGTTTTCCATACTGCCCATGAGTGCCATAGCAGTAAGCAGTGAGGATGACTGTACAGCTGCTTTTGTCTCTATCCTGCCTTGCTGTGGGCCAGTCGGACTCCGGATCACCAGTATTTTAGCTCTTGGCAGTGATGAGTACACTAAGAACAGATGAATGAGTGCACCCCACCCCTGATGTCCCTGAGACTATTCCTCTGTGTGGTGGTACTACACTGGCGTGTCTGAAAGAGGGTTTGTTGCAGCTCTGAGCACCTGTACCCAAATGCCTTCAGCTGCACACTTCTGTGGGCACAGCTGAAAAAGCTGACACACAAACTTCACCCTTCTCATAGTTTTGACAGAAAGCATCTTCATGACTGTTATTTGAATGATTTCATTGGCAGGTGTCTTAATGAAATCAGCAATAGGATAAATTATTTATACACCGTGCTCTTTCCAGAAACATTCCTAATTACAGAAGAACCTATTAACGGTAGTTTTGAGGGTTGGTTTAGAATGCTTGCCTGTTTCAGCTATATTAACAGAATAGATTTTTGCCTGATAAAGGTTTGGTTTACTCTAGAAAAAAAAATGAAACAAATCCAAAATTACGTATTTTGAATATCCTGTTACATTAGAGGTATATGTGCAGATTTACCTTTCATCTCTGGGTAAGAGGGAAAAAAATTAAATTAATTTTTCTTGGTCATCTTTGCCTATTATACATTTCTACATTTCAAGTAAAATAGTAGAAAATTATGTAACCATCCTTTTCACAAAATAGAGAGAAAAAACTCCTCATTAACATTTATTTTAGTAGATTTCAGTGATGCCAGTGCCTAATTGAAATACGGTGACCATGAAATAAATGCTGCTATCACACTAGAGCAGAAAATACAACCCTAGGGGCTGTGGTGTCTGAATGAGCTGTTTTAAGTTTTCAGCAAGTGAGATTTGTGTAAAATAGTTACGGCCCTGGCTAGAGTTCAGTTCTCTTAGTTGAGACATAATTGGCGAAAAATCTTCAGACAATGGAAAAAAAGCACTATTACTACCACTGAAAAAATAAAAGGAGTGGCAGAAAGCTATCTTTTGCCTGTATCAAATAACATTTGCTCTGGGATTTGCCATAACAGAACTCTGGATACCAGCAGCTTTGAAATTGTGGAGGATGACCTGCTTTCTGAGTGCCAGGACTGCTCTAATGTCTGAAGCAGTCATGTCTTCTCTGCACCACAGAGAGGTAAAACAGCCTCAGACTTTCCCTGAAATCTCTCTCATATCAGTTTTCCTAATTAGTATGTGCAAGCCAGCTTCCAAGTTATGTAACTTTGAGTTCTCCCAAGTTCCACTAGAACCATGTGAATGGTCTTCTCAAAGTTCAGATGGCTGCAAAAAAATCCCAAAATAAACAACAAAATAAACCAAAAAATCAAAACCAAAACAAACAGTGTCTGTCTTCTGGGCATATGATAAAATGGTACAATCATTCACTTATTACTTTGAAGTCCTCCTAAGTACAAGGAAGAAGGGGAGCTGGAAGAAGTGCTGAAAAATTGTAAGAAAAGAATGTGTTTATTTGCACAGGTGCATCTGCACATACCTTATTCCATGTATCTATGTGGATGTCTTTATTGTGGATTATGTCCTTATCTATCTTCCTTTTTGACTAACAAAATAGGTCCTTTTCCTATAATGTAGTCTTGGAATGGCCTGGCATAGGCAGTTCTGCCTCAATGCACCTGAGGATTCTGCAAAGCTCTCTCAAGGAGCTGGGTTGCGTGGGGTGAGTGGGTACTACATGGACTTGAAGTATATTGGGGTGGTACTGGCCCTCGTGGTATATGCAGCAGGGGAAGGAGAGTGAAGGAGCCTTTCCCCACGGTGGTTTTGTGAAGGCCTTTGCACTGACCAGTGTGGAGTTGCTTTAATATCAGTGTCTCATTATCCTGTGATGGGGTGTTATGTTTGTGTTCCTGCATCACCTGCATTCAATACACACCATCTATGTTAAATGAAGAAAAAATCCAGTTAAATAGATCTATGAGTGTATATAGATAAGTAATGAAAGAATTTTTTTTCTACTTTATGGTCAGGAGAACTTTCTGAGTAGCTACCTAAACATGTAATTATAGCTCAGTTCATTACAGGCTATAACTACTGTAATTTCCCACAATATAAGTTGAAATTTCAGACTTATGGAAGACTACACCTTTAAAACTTTAAGGCCATTGATCTCATCTTTTGAGGAAGAGAAGTGTTGGCTGGAAACTCAGGCTGGAGAGTAATAAATCCTTCAGAAGCTAAGAAATGCTTGATGCTAGGAATAAAACTGAGGGTCTCATTTAGAGTAAGTAGCATTAGGGGTGTGCTTTCACCTGCAGGAAGATTGCATCCTCTAAATCAACTTTCATTCTTAGGGGTTTTGCCTGTTTCCTAAGAAGAATTCATTCTAGAGCATAGGAAAACCCTTCCTGTTGTTTTGATGTAAAGCCTGCGGGAGCTTATAAATCAAAAATAACTTTGCTGTTTCACTTCATAGGTCCCACATCCCCAGTTTCATGTATTCAGTATGTCATTCAAGGTAGATAGAGTTTCATCAATCTTCAAAATGTGCAATGGGATAAATTTCCAATGTTTAATTTTTCACTGTGCTCAAAACTTCAGTCACAGAATAAGAAAAGTAAGCCCATAAAACAGATGAATACTTGGAGAATATAAAGATAAATCCTTATTCATATCCAAAAGTAGCACAATTTTAACTAAGAACGACAATCACACTGGCACTCATTCAACTCAGTGTTTTAAGAGGAGAGGTCTTCAGTTTAAACAAACAAACAAAAACAAACCAAAAAGCAAACAAATGGCAAATAACAAAGTCATTGTGAAGCCTCTTGTATCTCCCTTTTGGAAGGAGACAGGATGAATTTTATTTCTTTTTCTGTTTACAACTTAAGATTATTCTTTTTTTATCATTTAAATATCCTTATACTTTTGAGATAGAGGTTATGATCAATGATAGAACAACATTATGTGTAAAATAATTAATTTTAAGCTGTTAAGAAGTTGACTAAAGAGGTGATAAGAAACAGGGTACTGGCCTATGCCACAGAAAATCCTTTCCAGTTACCATAGAAATATGTATTTCATTGTCTCTACATCTGGAAACTATGTCTTTCAGTGCCTATTTTTAAGTGAAGTAGTGAACTATTCTAATTATATTTAGATATGTTATCTGAATGGCTTGTGTCTGTCACCAGCTATCATACATCTTCAGTGTAACTTAGAGTTCATTTTATTCTTCATTATGTGACAAAGTGGTATTCATTTTGTCATTATTGTCACACTTTATATACATACTGTGCATGTAGTAGCATAATTTACTGCTCGCTAATAACTGTTGTCTGTAGAGCTTTAATCTTATATATAAACCCAATGTTAGTAATTTAGTCTTTCTACAAATATGTTCTTACTTTATTCCTAATATCACTATAATTATGATGTCAGGAAATATGTCATGGATTTGGTTAGAAAAAAAGCCAAATAAACAGTAATCATAAAAATAAATAAATAAATATCCCTGAGGTTCATTTCAATATGTTTATTTTCAGCTAACTCCATGTTAAGAATGTACTAAGGGGGGAAAGCAAATCAAAAAGGTTACTATGGGCTTTTCAGAAGGTATATGATTTTAAAATTCAATATGTCAGCCAGGGATAAACTAAGAGAAAAAATGCAATTAAGAAAAGTACAGGGAGACAGGAATTTCTCATCTGCTGTAGGGCAAGTGGTTGATGTGACTACTCACACAATTTCTGTAGGTAGCTAATGATTTGGTTCCATGATCATGGTTTACACTGCTTTTGTGTAATTACTGTGTGCTGGTAACAAACTTGCATTCAACTGAGAAAAGATAAATAAAGTACAAAATTTGCCTTATTTGAATAATAT
>JAWWLZ010000139.1:32163456-32229737 GCA_035041345.1 Poliocrania exsul | reverse complement strand
TGACTTTTGGGAAATGTGCTTCAGATTTATTACTTTCACATAAATGCTTTTCTGTCATAAAGTGTATTGTGGTTTAGAATCAGAATTATTTTAGCAAATCAAAAGATTAATTATAAGGCTGGAAACTGGGTGACAAAGAGAAAAATTAAGTAGCAAAATTATCAATATTTAACAAGAAGAATTCACCTTGGTGGCCCTGGTATGTCTCATCTAATGTTACTGAGATCAGACCAAGACAAATTTTTAACTTGGGGATGTCTTTCTCTTTAATAGTGAGACCTAAGGTTTTGTTGGATGATTGCTGAGAAGCTCCCTTTTAGCTAGCCTCAATCTGTCTACCTGTGGTGTTCTCATGGATTCTGGGTTCTCTCTCTCCATCTCTCTTCCAAGAGGGATTTATGGGTCCCTTAGTTTTAAACTTTTCATCTGTTGTGTGCAGTTGCTAGGAATGCAATTCTGGTGGTTCTACTTTTCTTGCTGTGTTTGTCTTCTCTGAGCAGAAATGGTACATAGAGAGAGGTGGCAACTGAGCCATTCTCCTTCTACAGAAACAGAGAATTCAAGGCTTATCTCAGTAATTTTACTTTGTTAGAATAATTTTAAGACATAAATAATGCCATATGTATATGATTAGCATACCATATATAATAAAATGGATAAATCCTGCAGCCCTTCCAAGCCATTACTTTTCAACATGGCTTTAGCTAAAAAAGCACTACTTCAAAATTTATTCCAAGGAGTTGATTGTTGCAGATGTCTGTAGTGGGCAGCAATAATGTATCTAGGATTTTTAAAGTGTCTCTCCATGATGACAAACATTAACAAGCAGATTAATCTGTGGCTTAATTGTAAGAGGTTACCCAAATAGCAGGGCCTTCAGCCTGTCTTTCCAAGTACAGCTTGCTGCAGAACAATTTTTTTTGGCCAGCACACAGGAGGAATTGGAAGCATCATCTCATTTGTGACACTGGGATCAGTCTGTGGTGATCCTACAACACTTGCTTAATTAATTTTGGCTTTAGATTTCTAACTCTGTTTGGCACAACAAACACAGCTGTGCTGTGAATTTTACTGGATGCAGACATAACTGTGCTATCTGCTCAGAAGGTTTCATGCTGAATATTTATTCTTTTGACTCATTTCATAGTTAATATGTGAAGGCACTTGCGACAGGTTGCTACTTGCTGACTGATTGGCACAATTAATTTCCATGTTCCAGTTGAGCTAAAATCCTGAAATACAGTTTGCTCATTCATTATGGGCTATTGCACATGAATGGGGGGGAAAAAAATCTCTCAATTGAAAACTGACTTTTCCATCAGAGACTGTCAGTCCTCTGGCTGAGATTTTTAAACATTAAAGGGCCCTTCTACATGTTAATTGGGTACCAATTTTGAGAAAGAGATTCATATCTTTTGGAGGGACTAAGAAGCACAGAGCACAATTCTGATTAATGAATTTGGAGATCCAGTGTTGTTAAATATATGGAGAATTCCAATCTGTGTTCTATTGTTGCCATCTTTTGTAGAGCATTCCACTTTTGTTAAGAAAAAAAACAAGAGTAGTTTTCATCAATGACTCCCTTCTGAGATAAAAAGAGGGCCCAATAAACCAACTGGAACAAAGCCATATGGAAGAGTACTGCCACCCTAGGGCCTGGAAAAGGAATATCATTAAGAAACTCTCTAGACTAGTGTAATTATTATCCATTACTGTTTCTTCAGGTGGGCAACAGTGAAGTCACAACAAGAAGTCTGAGGACAATCAGTAGATACCTCAGGGTCTTGGGATGCCTAATTGAGGAATCAAGAGCACAAACTGTGTTCTCCTCTATCCTGTAAGTTACAGGGAAGAAACAGGGAAATTATACAGGTGAATACATGGTCAGAGCCAGCTCTTACCAACAGAATCTTTGGGCTTTTTGATCACAGGTCAGTTTACATGATACTGCTGGTAACACACAAGGGTACAATTGTCTCAGAGGGGAAAAAAGATCCTTGCTCAGGAATCGTAATGCCAGTTTACAACTACAGCAGTCATGTTTTGCTGGTGCTTCCTGCATAGTGAAAACAAGGATGAAACACTGGAAGACTGTAAAGACAACTTGAAAATCGTCATCAAATGCTATTTGTTCACTGCATTTAGGAGAGGATGAAGTAGATGGCAGTTGTGTGAAAGTCAAGGAACTATCAAATAATATTTTATAATAATTTTATTGATCTGAATTTTTAAACCATGATGTTATGAACTCTTCCTCTTTTGTTGTCTTTATTAGTAAGGCCTCTATTGAAGTTTCAAATTATCAATATTCTCTTAGGCCAGTCTACTACAAGAATAAAAATTCTATCTAGTGGACTCTGCAAAGTGCCTGGTTTACCCATTGTTATATTTACTTCATGAAAGGATGCCTACTCCAGCTCATTAAGCAACAGAAACAGAGTCAAAACTGTAACAGTTGTTGAAACAAAGTTCTCAATGTGCCTTAGTCCCTGAAACTGATTTTATATGCATTGTTTTGCCATCAACATAATATGTATACTGAGAAATAATCCTTCTAGATCACTTGGAAGCGTTAATCCTCATATTACTTAATAATTACTAAAAATATACTTGAACATTTTAATTCACATTTCACCTAGTTAATATAATTACAGACTAAATGTACTACAGTTACACAGAAAATGTTACGTAAACAGAAAATTATACCCATCACATGAAACCTAATCAAAATCAAGAGAAGAATCAGTAGTGTCATTTTTTAAACAAAAATACATTCTTAATATAGCACAAATGAAATATCTGCATTGTGACACAACGCACAGGAATGTTAAGCCAGAGTTACATGAGGAGGTAAGTATAGAACATGTAGTATACTGCAGACATCTAGGACAGAAATATGCAGACAAGTTTTTAATAATATACAGGCAGCATTTAGATTTAAAACATAATAAATTTTTACAGGGAATTTTGTAGCTAATAATACCTGTAAAATGAAAATTAATATTTCTTAATAAAATTTAATAGTAACAATAACAGCTACAATAACAATAATAATATTAAGTAAATAAAAAATTCACCTTCCTGTCTTACTCAGTGGAACCTGTATGAGATGATGACTTAGACATACCAATATGAGTAAACGTATGAGATGATTTCATTCGGTAAACCAACAGAATCTCAATCGTTGATAAAGTCTGGGTAACACTTATAATAGGTAACAATTACATCAAAGTAACTACCTCCCTATGAAAATCTCTTTTTTTAGAGTTTTATACTTACTACATAATCATATATTCCAAGGATATAGTAGACATCTTACTTTTTTATTTTTTAAATTTTATTTTATAGTTATTACTCTTTGCTACTGGGGTTTTTGTGTGTGTGTTTTGTTGTTTGCTTTTTGTATTGTTTGTTTTTTTTTTCCAGGAGTGGTAGTATTTTACTGGAAATTCTTGGATCTGAAGGAGTTTTTTCAGTCCAGCCTGCTTTTCCACCAAATATAGATTGATTTCTCAGCAGCATGCTCTCAAGCTCCGCCTGCTTGTGGTTTTCTCTGGCTTCCCTAGATCTTCCAGATCTTTGCAAATGAGCCATTCCTCCTACATCTAACTGGGCTGTTGGTTGGTGTTGTAATTCTTATTACTGGTCATTACAGATGAAAGCGGTGTCTCTGTTGGTAAGACTAGCACCTAAAAGAAGGAAGTCACTTGGATTGAGAAAAAAGTAATAATAAAAAGGTATTTGAAAGAAATCAAATAAAGGATAGATAGCATATGGTCTGAAGTAGGATAAAAATGTGGTAAAATTTTTAGCACAGTTCTTTCTCCAGCTTATCTTATTCAACCAATAGTTCTTAACACTTCTTGGTGATAGGATTGTAATGGTGTTTTTTTCCCTCAGTTGTTTTTCATAGTAACTCACAAAAGAGGCTTGTCTTGATTGTTGCAAAGGTTATACGTTAGATGCAAAATTATCAAGGGGAGAAAAGGCTAAAGATGAGTAAGAAAATGACTGAAAGCTAAGTTTAAGGGGCACTGAGAAGCATGAAGTATTGATCACCACCTCTTGACAGTTTTCTCTAGAGAAACAAGAAAACATGCAGTACTAGAAACTATTGTTAAAGTTGGTGGAAGAGGAAAGTGTATAATCTGGGGACTCAAAATCCTTCATTTGTTGTAGAAATCATGTGCAGTGAATCTATCAAAGGAACCAAGAGCACTGAGGTGCTATTTTGCCTGAAAGATCTTCCATATAATAAAGGTCTACTGCAGAGGTCTTATGCTCAAGTTTTTTTCCAACATCGGGAAGCAGCAAATGGTAGAGCTGATAATTACAAGGTAATGCACAGGCCTAAAGAGAAGTGAGGCTCATAGTGAAGGCTAATTGATCAGAACCCAATGATGTCACATAGTTAGGAGAATGAATTTAAATATTTAATACTGTATGTGATTGTAATAATTATCAAAATTTCTGCTTGTGGTGTTCCTTCATAAGCTTCTGACATTGATGAGTTGGAATTTAACTTTTTTGGTGTCTTGCTTGTGTGCTGCCAATCAATTAGAAAGCAGATAGTGGATTAGGAAATCTCTTTCCATGTTGCCAGAGGTTATAAATAGTTTCTGACAATAGTATTATTAAAATCACTCATTTAGTGTTTCAAATTATATTAAAATGATAATCTGTACTATATAAGAGCTCCTAAAATTTAGTTTTGGAAGTTATACCAGCATTAATTTGCTAAACTGCCTTTCACCTTAAAGCATCAATCTCAGCCAAGGTCATTTCAGATCTTAAAAGAAGTGCACACTGAATAAATTTTTAGTAGCTCTGATGGAGGAGTGAAAGTATGTCCATGTTCCTAGTAAGCATGTTTCCCCCTTCTAGACAGACTCCTTAGAGATACCAAAAATGGTTCAACCTAGGAGGACAAAAATTAGTGTGTTATTCTGAGAACAAGTTCTCATTTCAGGGCTCACACAGCACAGCAGAAAAATATTTGCTCCGTCCTCCTAGATAAGTGTAGCTGCAAGTACTGTTACACTGACTCAAGAAACAACTCCTCATGGTACAAAGCAATTATTTAAGGAAATGTATAAACTATTATTCATATCCTTGATTCACTAAAACTACATCCCTTTTCCTTGTGACTACAGGGGGTACAGTAGACTGTATAAAAACACTTAGACTGGCTATGGTCTTCGTATTCTAAACTTTTCTGTTGGTTTCCTCACAGCCCTATTCTCTGAGTTTTCTCTCATTTTCAAGAAAGATGGTTAAACCTTTCTCTGTCTAGTGCTCATTAGTGCAGATATTTGGACTTGCTAAAAATATGTCATTCCATTTCCTGCATTCTTTTATCTCTGAATTTTCATTTATCTTGTTCCCATTTTTTTCCAATTATATGTATTAATTTTCTGTCTATTCCCTTGAGTTTTCTAATATATCTCTGCTTTTCTCAGTCCTTTCTTTCCTATATTCTTTGGTATATATATTTTATTTTGTAATCTTTTTTTCCTACATAACATAACTTACTGTAAAGACAAAAAATCCTTAAAATATTTATGACATAATTTTGAATTATGTTTAGGAACAGTAAGTCTTAGACAGTTTTGGATTCTGCACATATACTGACTAAATGTGTAACTTATATGATACAAATTTATTTAAGCAGCCACATTTCTTAATGCTAGTAAGAGATTTTTTTGTTTGTTTCTTTGAACTGGTCAAAAAAATTAATGCCATGGCAAAATTTGCAACCAGTTTGTTAGCAACTCCCTCCAAAACAGAAATAGTTTTTCAATATTCTTGTCAAGCTTTCTTTATAGAAAAAGAAGAAACTCAAACTTTGTCAGCCTCTGGGGATCTAAGCATTGTGTCTTTACTGTAGTCTCTCAAAGCCACTTTTACTAACACAAAGTCATCTCTAATAGGGGGATTCTTTGAAAATATTTACTGTATCCTAAAAGATGGTATCCCATTACTTGCTTTTTTTTGATTTGTGACTTTTTGATGTGAGTCTGAAATTTGTCTGACCTAACTTATGGCTGGAAGACTTCTAATGGAAGACACTTCTCAGGGAAAAAAAAAATCTATTCTGTGGTATTAGAGCTACAGTGCTGGAGTTAAAGAACCCCCAACCAACCAAAAGAACCTTGAAGCCCCTACCAAAATTATTTTTAGAAATTTATTTGAATTCTTTAACACAACTGAATAAATACATTTAGTTCAAACTATTATAAGAAAAAAACTATGATGATTTATAGTAAGGGTGGAGGCCTTCACATATGGAATATTGCATGTACTTGAGGATTTCTATTGGATATCTACAAATCCTTGGCACTATAATGGATTCGCATTAACTAAATTTTTATTTAAATTGAAAATATAACATTGTCCTTATTCATTTTGGGGCTCATGTTTTATTGGTTAGAGACCTTTAAGAGGTTAGTCACTTGTTCTTTATTTGCTATGCCATACTGGGCTACAGCAAATAACTTTTTCGGTAGTCCTCATTTTCATTCTTTCAGACTAGACATGATTGACAAGAAAAAAATGTTGTATTTGCTTTTGTTTTCAAAGGTTGTGTTGTGCAGTACAATGCTAATGTCAGCTATTGCTCAAATACACAAAACTGACATTGCAGAGACCAAGATAATCTTTTTTGCAAACAGTATTTTCTGCTTGGTACAGGTATTTTTTAACTATAGAAAACAGGCTACCTGAAAATATTTTAAGATTTTAGATATTTCCTGACTCGTATAATAATTTCTATACTGAAAAATATGGTAGTATTGTTGTTGATTTGAGGGGTTTTTTGTTGTTTTTTATTGTGGGAGTGGGGGGAGAGAGGTGTATTGATTTCCCCTTTCTCTGTTTTATATGATAATCTTTGATAGGAATTAGGTAATAAAGAAATTGAGTAGAGATAAAATATACAATTACTAAAGTAAACCAACAAGCAATAGAAGAAAAGATGTCAACAAATTGACCTAGGGCTTAATAGCTTCATTTTGGTCTTTATTAAAATTTGTGTTTACTGTAATTGCTTTTTAATCCTTTTAGTTGGAAAATAAAAAATTGAGAATTTATAAAATGACATATTTTGGTAATATGACACAAAATGAAATGGGTAGTTATGTGGTATATCTGATATTGCTAACAACTGTAGTTTCCACTTGGGTGAATTTCTGCCCCCTCAAACAAGGTCTCTTAAATGAAACTGGGGAGGCATTTCTTTCTAATTTTTAATTATGTTTTCTTGCATAAAACATAAAATAAATTTAAATACTCTAATTGAGTATAAGAGGACTGAAATGGGCCTAACAGGGACCTGTTCCTTTTGTTCTCAAGAGAAAGAATTTAATCCTTTCTTTGACTAACACAAAGGGTTTGCAGCTGAAATGAAACTCTGTCCTGCAATCATAGCTATGCTATCTAGCTCAGCTATATTCTTATTTGATTTATAAAACTGCAATTCTGCAAATAGTCTTAAAAAAATATCCAAAATAAATCAGCATCAGCATGTATGGCTAAGTCCAAACACGTCTCCTAACACTGCTTCACTTAAAAAGAACATCTGAAAGGCAATTAGGAGTATATCCAAATCCAATACCTGGAAGGTGTTCCCTCTTTGAGTTTCTTAAATTGCATTTTTATTTTACTCTTTGAAAATTGTTCTTCAGGATAATAAAAGGGATGTTCTGCCCAGCTGCCATAAAAACTGATCCTCTTTTGTGCATTTGTCTGTATGATACAGGACTCTGAGAATTGACAGTGTTTCTTGATAACTTGACATTAATTGCATTTTGAACAGAATAAATACTAGGTTGAAAATGGAGTTGTGAATTATCCTAGGAGATCCTGTTATTAGATTAACAGGGTACACTGTCTGAATTTCATTGTAAAAGGACCCTAGTAAATACTGCAGATTTGCTGATCAACAGCCTCCATAGCTGCCAGTGTGCATCAAAGATTTTGCTGTTTTTCATTGTTTCAGTAACTTAAAAGTATAGCAGCTGAAAAAAACAATAAAGTGTAGGCTTATGAAATTACATTAATATAGTTAACCTAAAAAAAAAATGTATTGGATAAAATCCAGAAGAAATAAAAGGAATGAAGAAAGGAAGAATGTGTGTGTGTGTGTGTGTGTGTATATATATATATATATACATACATACACACATTTTATGTATATATCTATTAATTCTTGAATAATGATTCTTCCCTATTTTCCTGATGGTTATCCAATAGCTATTCAGAGACCATTAAGTCATCACTGGAGTCCTTACTCAAGTTTTCATCTCTTCAGTTTTTTATTCCTCTTGCCACACAGTCTATCAGAGCAGTAGTTTATATGCTACAATATTTTGTATGCTGAGTTGGTAACTCAGTAACTTCGTACTAGACTTCCTTCACTCTTGAACAAATTGCCTGGTCATGACAACTGTTATTCTTCAATTTATTAATTTGCCCTAAAACCTCTCCTACTGATGCCTTTTTTAAAAAATAGTTTCTCCATCTCATCCCTTGTGAAGAAGGGAACCTTCCTGACCTTGTCCATAGTGAACACTGATGAAAGGATTCCCTTATTTTTTCTGCAGTGGTCTTCCCTTTCTTTAGTGCTCCTTTTGTACTTTGATAGTCTACCGGCCCCACTGACTCTACAGTCGTCCTACTTCTTCTGTATTTGAAAACATTTTTATTATTATCTTTTATGCCTTTGGCAAGTTTCATCTTAAGGTACCACCTGGCTTACTGTACTGTAGTTTTTACCTTTGACTTTCTAGCTGTTTTTCTTTCCTCCTATGAAAGTGAATGACTTTTTTTTTTCTTTTGGACTATTCCTTTACTGTGTTGGATTTAAAAATTAATTTGGTAATGTTTCTTATTGTTGTAAAAACTTTATTCAAATATTCCAATGTTTTGTGATCACCATTCTCCACAGTCACCCCAGTAGACATCTGAAAGTCTTGTACTATGTCACTTTCAAAATCTATGAAATGGAAATTTGGAAAACCTAATAAGGAAAAATATGTGATAGATGTGCAAGAGTTAGTAATGGCTCATTGAGATGTACAGAAATAGAATTTTTATGTTTTTGTAAAATTTTAATAATAGATGGGCACTGTACAGAGTTATTTCAGGATTGTACTTCCAGGTAGTTTTTAATGTGCATGACTTTTCCCTTTTATTTCAATTTATCCATAACACCTCAGTTCTTCTTGGTACAATTTTCATCTTTATAATGAGCCATACCCTCAAGTTCTAGTCCAGATATGGCTCCTTGTACCTATTATTTTTTATTATGAAATCTGACTTGAGTTCTTTCATTTAGTATGTGTCTGGGGTGCTTAATTTCAGTGGCATTTTAAAATCCAAGTCTTCTCAGCATATATACTTTTACACACATTAGTAAAGATTTAGATAGGAATAGAAATTATGATCAGTATAAATTTCCAATGTACTTTTGGGGCATTGTTTTTAAATAATTTTTCTAGTGCAATTTTCTGGCTTTACATTTGCAATGTTTGTTTTAGCCTGTATTTGTTTGCAGATGGTGTTACATAATGTTTCTACAGTTATCTTTCTTTCTAATGCAAATGATCATTGTAAAAACTATAGAATTTAACAGTATAAAATGAAAACCATCTTACTAACTGAAGGTGACAAAGTTTTAGCATAAGTATATCTTGTTGACACTTAAGAGTGCACAATTTTCCATATGGTTTTCATTATGTAAATTGATTCTAAATTGGTGCTATGAAAAACCCATTTACCTCTTCCTTTCCACCTCCCTTTTTAATAGAAAGATGTAAGAGTTTTATCTGAGAGGAAATTACCATTGCTACTAAAATTTATTTGTTTATATTTGTGACTGTGCTAAGGAAAGTGACTATCATATGCATCATTGTAAAATTAATTTTCAGGAAATTAAAAAAAAATCAGCAAATCTACCACATCTACAGGCCAACCAATCAAAGTTGGTAAAGACTATGTGGTTTGTTTTGTTCATAATTATGCATTTTTTGCGAGATTAGGGTTGTAAATGATATGTTTTAGAGAACTCTTTTCTCAGGTGTCTCTTATGTTTGCAGTATTTCTTAATTGGAATGAAATTTCAAAGTAATCTCAATACTTACCTGTTTTGGTTTTTTAATTACATTGTTCTCAGTCAATGAAATAGGTCATAAACTGCAAAGAATTTGTTGCACTAAATATCATTGGAATCTCAGGGACTAGAACCCTAGTGACCAGAGAAGAAACAAAGAAATTATATTCAATAAAAGACAAAATAACTAGGAATTGTGGAACGAAGCTTCCAAATAAATATTGCAGATTATGCCATGGATAGGTCTTGGTGTGTGTAGAAATATCAGAATTTTGCCTGTGGTTACACCGCATATGAATTATTCACTCTTTTCTGCACTTGTGAAATAAAAATAATTTATAGTTTGACATTTTCTGTATTAGTACAATATCAGGCTGTCATATATACCTGCTTACAATCCTATACAAAAATAAATGTGCAATTAAAAGTAATTTATATCTAAAAATCCTCTGTGAAACTGAAAGCAAAACCTTTGAATGATCAACAATATGGTCTGTCTCTTGAGGTAAAGGTAAAGCTCTGCACAAGAACAGTATGCAGGAAATCTTTCATACTTGATCTGCAGTTCATTTCTTTTCCAGTCTCAGTCTGCTATTATTCTTCACCCAATGTTCTGGGGCTAAGATCAGCATTGATTTCCATTTTTGCACTTCCATCAACTGTATATGGAGTGCTCCACATAAAAAAAGTCTGCCATGAATTTCATCATTCAATGGAACTTTTCTTATGGGCTAGATATAACATGGCTCACTTCTCCCATATTGCAAGCTTTAAATAAAATCAAAGGTTTTGGGGATATTGCTATGCAGAAAGATTTTTTTTTTCCTTCATTCTAGCCTTGAGATGAGAAACTAACCTTTTCTACCTCCTGTGGAAATTTCTTCCTATCCTCTTGTAACAGGTTGTTTTCCTAGCCAGAAGAACTGGCTGTGTTTCAGTTTTTTGTTTTGTTTTGTTTTTTTCTTTTGAGAGGAAAGTGTGAGATGAATAATAAAAAGCTTTAAATAAAAAGCAGTAATCAGAAAATTATCAAACAAAAACTGAGTTTTATTCTACTTGAATTTCATATTATAAAGTCAAGATGGTTTTCAGAACTGATACTTAGTAAGAATTTTTACCCTGAAAAATAATTAAAAATATATAATTAGAGTTATCTGAATCAAACATGATACATGAGAGACAAATGCATGGCAAGTTACCATAATACAAGTTTAATCCTGTCTAGGCAACCTTTCTTTCAGGCACCTCAAGTTCAAGATATGTGCACTTGCATTCATTGACTGTTTTTGGCAATCAAGAAGAGAAGGGGAGAAATAGCAATGCCTTCAGGTCTATCCTTTAAGAGATGCAGAGTCAATAACAGTTTTAAAACCATATTAAAATACAGTTCTTAAAATGTGCAGCCACCAGCTGAAAAAGTCTGCTGGATGACAACATATGACAGTAGAATCGTCAGCATTAAGATTTTTCATTTGTGTGAAACCGTTTAAAATGCCACTTCTCCTTTCCAAATTTATGCTCATGGGAAATGTAGTTGGTTCTGGGATGCAAGGAAGAATGTAAAGGCATAAAGCACTCAGGTAAAGAAAAATTACACTGGAGATATTAAAAAAGAAGAGTTTATGTAGTCTACTGGAAATTAGTTGTTGTTACCATCATGCTGGAATGGTGTTGGGTAAGAAAATATGATGAACTGCTGCTGAAGTGAACCTGAGTTTGGCATCATACTATTTCATCAACATTGATTTCCCTTAGATAACAGTGTATTTTGAAACCCAAGAGAAACTTTAGGGATATAAATGAAGGGGGAAAAAATATATAGTGAGAAAAAGTAAGTACTAAATACATAAACTCTATATGTTATTGAGACAGGATGTTTTATGTTTGTTGCTAGATATATGCCCCTGTTATTGCAATATTACTAGCTTGCACAGAATAATTAGAGAGTACAGAATTTCACTTTGTAATTCCAGCCTGAAGCCCACAGTTTGCAGCTGCTTTACACATGAAGAGAGAATCAGATTCTGCTGTTTGAAGTAGCGATTTTTCAGAACAGCACTGGCTGTGGGTGACAAGTAAACAGAAACATGGAATAATTCTTGTGGGAAGCACTGGAGATTGCAATTTCTTTACCCTGTAGTCCCTTAAGAGAAGGAATGAAAATAAATGTACTCAGGCCTTTTATGGTTCTTCAGGGTCATAACCTGACTAATTTCATGATTTTTAGGAATTTTTAAGGAAAATATGTCATCACTTAAAGTGACAAATTTTTGTTAATGGAAACCCTTAACGTGTATTCATTTGAGTGTTTTCTGATATAATATCTCATACATGATTAATCAAGAAGGAAACAATATGATTATAGCTATTTTATAACACGCTAAATATGACTTCTGTGCATCCCTGAGCAGTAATATAGCTTTTTAGAAAAAAATCCAAAACAATTATGCCATCAGATATTATTAACAATGGCACTGACAGAGAATCAATTCCAATCACCATTAAATTGTTTCTATGATTAGTTTCTTATCCTAAAAATTGTGTCCTGTGCTGCTAGTTTGAATGTGTGTGTCTTCGGTTTCCAGGTCTTACATCCTTGTTGCGTCTTTGTGTGCAGGACTCATTATAAAAGTTTTGTCCTGCTAAAGATTCTCACAAACTGAGACTGGTTCACTACTTAACCTTGTTCTTGGTAATCTTAATTACCTTCAGTGGTTCATAATAGGATATATTACACAACTTTGTAGGTTATCATTCATTCCAGTGAGACAAGTGAGTCTAGCTGGTGTTACATAAGGCATCACTAGAGAAACCAAAAGAAACTGAAAATTGCTCAAAAAAAATAAAGTTTCATTTACTGTCCCTTATCTCTTTTCCTTTCAATTTAAAATAACAGTCCACCCCATTAATCAATTTTCAGTTACGTCAATTTTCCCCAAATTATTTTGGTGTAACTTTAGCCAAATGTATTATAATGGGAAGATAATATATACAGTACTTTCAAAATACATGATCTCTGTTCTTGTAAAACCTAATATTAACTCCTGTTAAAGGGGGAGGGTCATAGTAGCCTTCTTTTATTGGGGAAGATAAAAACAAATGACATTGTCATTCCAGTTTTTTAAGAAAGAGTTCCTGAATGCAGACACCAAATAATGAGACAGAAAACAATACTGATATAATTGCTTGAGCTCAGACAAATGTTAACTCCTGTGTTTTCTTCCATTAGCCAGCTGAGAATGTAAGAAACTACACACTTAGAATCATGAAATCACAGAATATTGGAAGGATCACTGAGTCCAACTCCTGGCCCTGCACAAGACAACCCATGAATCACATCATCTGTTTGAGAGGATTGCCTTGAATTTATATAGGCTTGGTGGTCTGACCTCTCCCCTCGGAAGTCTGTCTCAGTGCTTGACTACCCTTTGGGTGGAAAGCCTGTACCCAGTATCTAACCTAGACATTTCCTGAATGGCAGTTCAAGTCCTGACACTGGCTGTGAGCATGAAGAGATCAGTACCTGTCCTTCCACTTCCCCTCACAAGGAAGTTGTAACTGCCATGAGGTCTCTCTTCAGTCTTCTCTTCTCCTAGCTGAACAAACCAGGTGACCTCAGTTGCTCCTCATACAGCTTCCCCTTCATAACATTCATTATCCTCATGACCCTTCTTTGAATGCTTTCTGTGGCTTAATTTCTTTTTTTATATTGTGGTGCCCAAAACTGCTCACAGCACTCAAGCTGAAGCTGAACGATTGCAGAGTAGAGCAGGACAATCACCTCCTTTGACCAGCTGGCAATGCTGTGCTTCAGGATGCTGTGTTCGATGGCTTCTGGCCTGCTGAGCTGGATGATTTTTGTCACTCTTACTTGGAGTTCCCAGGTACCTAACATAGGTTTCCAAATTTTCACTGAGTGCATGGAGCCTGAATTGAATGTTATATTTGCAAAGCTTCTATTGGGCTCCTGGGGTTCATGTGAGACCTCCCATTACAGCTGCATTGCCTGAGCATTTCAAATGAAAAGTGAAGTTGCTGTCCAAAGCTGAATGTCTCCATTTTTAATTGCTGTGTTTGTAAGATCCATTTCTTTTAAATAATGCTCTGTGAGTGGACTGGATACATTTCAAAAGCTTTCAAATACTTTTTATTTTTCACAGGGGTTATGATTTTATTAATGGTTGGAGAAATGTCTGACTGCAAAATACAAATTTTTGTCCCAGAAAACTGTCTTCTAGCATGTCCTGTGGAAAGAAAACAGAAGGATGTTCCTTCCACATCTTACTATAACTTCCTATAACACTGTCATTTTTGCAAAAATGCAAAATAAAGCAAGCCTCTTAATGAAAACTTTTCAACATGTTATTAACAAGACAAAAATTAAAAACTAGTTTTTATTAGACTTCTTGTTGATAAGTAAAATATCTAAGAAAAGTGCTAACTTTTTTTCCGTTTCTGTAGAAAAAATGTTTTTCTTATCCATTTTTATCCACATTTTTGAGAACAAAAGGCTACTAGCTGACTCCATGTGGCTGTAAAATAGTAAAATATAATGGTGCAGCAAATTCACTCCTACAGTAATGCTTCTACAGTGATTCTAGGTGCAACAGTTATCAAGAGAATTAAAGCAGTATTTCCTTTGCATAAAGAAAAACACATTTAAAAATATAGTGTTCTAGAAGAGAGTTTTATTACTGGGATTTCAATAATTTTCCTACTGGCAATTCTGCTTATCCCTTTGCAGTGTGGTATGTCTACCACTGACAATCTGAATAAAAACACACTTTGCGTTGGAACAGAATCTATGCAATTTCAAACCTCAAGATAGATTCAGGTACCTCCTAGAAAGCTCTTTGAAAAGTTAGAATGAATTCCAAATAGGGCTTAATTGCACTAGGTTTATTATAGAGCATTTTTTACTATTGCTAGATATATTGCAAAGTACTACAAAGATATTTATTGGAATAAAATGTCCTACTTAATGATTCATTTTTTTCCATTAGTGGCCTCAGAATCTTCTAGCTATACTTTTGGCTCCTTTTGAGCTTACTGCTTGTTGTCTACTACATTCTGCTATAAACATTGGAATCAATAACAGAGTCAAAGTGTTAAATAGGGAATAGTATCATGCAAAGGAAACCACTGATCTGCTCAAATCTCCTTCAGAAAATAGAATGGGGAAGTTTCATAATAAAAGAAATCTAGATTGTAAGCTGCACTTTTTGCCTGTTCATCTTTGTATTCTATACGTATCTCAGTTGAAAAACCTGTCAAAGAATCTAGATTTCTGCTTATTTGCTGTACTATCATAGTTCTGGGGTTTTTGTTTCCCCAATAGAAAATTATTATGCTATATTATTTTACAATGATGTTAAGAAAAGCTAGAAAGAAGGGTTGAAATAGATCTCCATTATTCGTTTAAAATTATTTTGTTAGACGTTTAAGGAATTTCTATATTCTCACATCTCAAAAATCTGTAGTTTTACTAATGTAATGTAGCTGCTGTAAAAAGATTAAGATATATCATACTAAGATTTTTATCAGAAACATATAAGACTTTCGGATGTGGACAGAAAGACAACTTTTCTATTTTCATGTTATTGTTATTATTATTATTTAGTCCTTTAAGCTGGTCATGTTTAAAAGTTAAGCATGTCAGGAACTCTGTAAGTTTGGGAAAATGAAATCCCTCTTTAGGAATGTTGTTAATCAAAAGTGGGGGGAGGGGGCAGGAGAAAGAGGTAAGAAATAGAGATACAAAGAGATTTTTAATTTCATGGGTTGGCAACACTATGTGTGTTTTCAGCTGGAGGCTTTGGTGGTAGGGAAATGGGGGAAAAGTGCCTTGTCAAGGCTTGCTTGGTATAAAATATACCAATAAGATTTTATAAAATACAATATCCAGTTCAGGTAATGGGAAAACAGCAGACTAACTCCTTAGTGGAAATAAACTGTACTTTACTTTCGAGAGATAAAAAGATCCATAGCTGTGAGTTCTGTCATACTGTTTTGGACTGAGGTTTGCAAGGGCCTGCAGATATATTAAAATTAGATTTAGGGAGAATTTAACCTTCCATATGAATTACACAAAATGAACTTCTTTTTAAATTCTATATGATAAGTAGAAAAATAAATTAAGGGAATGAAGCAAGTTGAGGCACATGTGCATAACTAAGCAATGGGAATACTTAAGTGATTGAGATGGGGAAGAGGGGCTGAAGAGGATTGTAAGGCTTTCTTGTTTGCCCTTGACAATGGAACATTCTGAGAGGCGCCCACCACATGGCTCTGGTGAGTGGCATAATGTTATTAAAAGTACATCACTTTTTTGATGGGCATAATTTTAGTAGAAAATCAGCAATCTTCAGCTTGCCTTCAGGCATCATATCCTAAGGCTTCTAAGTTGAAATTAAAAAAAAAAAATCAGAAAAAACAAGTTTGTGTTTAGCTGACTGAAACTCTACTCTGCAAAGAAACATTTATAGGACTGCAAAAATAAAAAAAGGAAAAAACAATAAGAAAAAAAAAAGAAAGAAAATAACTATGTGAGAAGGGAAGGAGAGGAATTGCAGCAAGCAGCCAAAAAGCAGAGGGAAAGATTCAGAAGGTAAAGACAGGAGTTGGTGTTGGACATTGCTTGAATTATTTTATGTAACTATTTTAGTAACTTCTGATTCTCCATCACACTCTCCTTCTGATACCTTTCCTAAATCTATGTGGTCAAGGTATGGTAAAATCTGTATACATCTTACTTGGACTACACATTATAAGGCCTCCCCTATCGATTGCTCATCTAAAGGATGTTTTTAAGGGGTTGATCTGAAACCAGTTCTGTATTTCTTTTCCACCGATGTAGTACTATCTTCCTCAACTGCTTTATGAGGTTGTTTCACTAGATTCATACTGTTTGGTTCTTCTTTTTCAAGCTCTGTTTAACTAGTGAAAGGTAGAAACTAGGGCCCTATAGCAATTATTATACCACTAGATATTTCTCCTTTTGTTATTTTAGAGGGAGAATGGAATGGGACTGAAGAGTTAAGTATGAAATAGTGTTAAATTGCATCTACTTTGTCCCCTTTGTTAAGCATCCCTTATGAAGTTTAATTTTAGATCCTAAACATCTATTTGTCAACCATTCCACTCCTGCTCTCTTTCCAAAATACTCTTCCTTTCATCAAAGAGTTAACAGCTCAATGGCATCTTTCTATGGTTTGGGGCTCCCCAGTGCAAAAAGTGTTGATAAGCTGAAGAAGGTGCTGTGGAAGGCTGTTAGGATGACTAGGAGTGATAAAGTACAAGACATGCAAAGAGAGGCCAGAGGAACTTGATTGATTTAGCCTGGAAAAGGGGAAGCTCTGGGAGTGGAGAAAATCTAATTGTAATCTGCCATCACATAAAGGAGGGTTGTAGAGCAGGTAGAGCCAGACTCTTCTCAGACATCCACAATTAAAGGACAGGAAGGGGTAGTTCCAATTTATAAGAGCATGTAGGCATGTAAGGAAAAAGTTCTTCAGTGTAACTGACCAGTTTGGAGATGCTGTCCAGAGATGGTTTGGACGTTTTCAATAAAACTCTGGGCAAGGTTCAGATAAAACTGATCTACCAGTGAGGTTGCTCTACTTGGAGAAGGCTGCTGCTCGGAGTGGCACCCTGAGTCCTCTCCAAAATTGTGTTTTATGTGATTCCCAGGAGCAAAAATATTTCTGTTTCTTGGGGTATGATAAGGATGGACTACTGAAAGACATATTAAGTACGTTTGATATCCTGGTGGGTGGAAAGGTGTTAGGTGATTGAGCTTGCACATATATGTAGCAGGAGAGAATTGAAAAGAAAAGGAGAAAATTTGATTGTTACGTTAAGATTTTTAGAAATTAATCCCATTTTTTTTCTGCTTTTAATAAATAGTGATTGTGTAGTATAAGTGGGAAGGTTTAGAGTGAGAGGAGATGTCACTACTGAGAAGGAGATTGCTGATGTTCTTTCATCAGAAAAGAAATTTACAGAGGAGGTTTGGGGTATGTTGGTAGTACAGAGTTAAAATCACAGAAGCTCAGATTAGTCTGTCACTAGTTGTTCTCACATAAAAAAAAAAAACAACCAGCAGCTCTCTACTCCTAAGTGCAACAGTAGAGTGAATTTATGGTGTTTGACTTATTATGGGACAGAGGTTATCAACAGTGTCATATACATGAAAAGCGAATGAACATAGCAGGTCTCAACAGAGACTTGAGCAGGTCTCACAAATGTGTGGCAAACTTTGTTCACTCTGTCTATACAACTTGCTCCTAATATGGCTTTAATAATTTTAAAACTTTTTACAAAGCCTCATGATACCTGCTAGGTATAGAAGATGATGAGTGAACTATAGAAGATGAATACATGACTATGAACTCTGACCAAAAGTTCAATTACTTTTTCTTAAGAATATGTACTTTCTAGTCCACATATATTCATGTTATTACTGTGATGCATAAACCAAAATTAATCAGATAACATTAAAAATTAAGAACATTGGCATCTAGAGATTTCTATTTCATCTAAGTTTCTTAAGAAAGTCTGAGGAGATGTCATCAAACACAGGAGATTTATTGAAGACATTTTCTTTCATACTGGCAATACAAAATATCTGACAATTTTATGTATTTTTATGAAGCTGTTTATAGAAGCTGCTTTGACAGGATTTATTTATCATTGTCTGTGTGTTCTTGTCATGCTATGCAACTTGAATTTACTTATGGCAGCTTATAGGTGTTAGTGGCAACAATCAGAGGATCTTTCATTAAGTCAAGTTATAAATAGGATTATAACTCTCTCCTTTCCTCCCACCAACCTCAGTTTCAGGAGAAAACATTACATGTCATATTTATACCTGGCTAATGATGATTTGCAGGGCATTATGAATCATCACTTCTGGTGACCGATATATATTGAATATGTTCTGAAGCCACCAGAATTCTTTATTTTGTTGGAACCAGATATGAATAGATTTCCTCTAGTTAGTAAAATAGGTAGAAGAATTGATTAATATAGTTTAAGATTAATATTGGCTAATTCTTTGTGTTATTTTTAGGTAAAAAGAAGGTTTTCAGAACATGTTCCAATGGGATGATGTGGTCATTTGGAACCCTGGATAGCAGCACACAGCATGAAAACTTACTCTGTGACAACCTGCTTTCTTAAGCCAACTGACTTTTCTTAACCCTATTCCTTTTTTAAAAAGGAATGTAAGACTTGCTAGCTTCTGGAAGAAAATTATATTTCAAAACTTGCTACAAAACCAATTGGCACTAATTTTTTTCCCATCATAGTTTATGCCAGTTGATATCCCCTCACTTTCTACGGTCATATAAAATATTCTGCTCTGTCTCCTGTAGACATGAATTTATTGTAATTGTAGAGCTTCCTTTGATATCAACTGATTGCCTCAAGCAACCAGAAAGTACTTGTGCATGTATGAGCCAATCCCAGCAACTGAGACACGACACATAAAGAATTTTTTATTTATTAATCAATTTTCAAAAGTGATTATGTTACTTAGACTAAGCCAATGTGTGTTAACTCTGTTCAGTGCTTTTTGAAAGAAGGTTTTGCTTTCTGTATTCGGTAAACATTATTACTTTATCTGTTTGAGCAGTTGATTTGAGCTTAGGTAAGAGATGAAAAAGTTGATTTGAATGCATTGGAGCATGCATAAATGTATGTCAAATAGTAGTTATTGAATTTTTCTGAAGGTTTGGTTGTGTTTTACTTTTGTAATTAGCCTTTAGAAGCTTCTGTAATCTTCCTTGTCTGTGGATTCTGCAAATCTAGAGAAACTAAGTATATACCAAAATTTTTCCCTCTAACAAAAAATTTTCTGTGTACAAGAAGTTCAGGGGGCTAGAAAGCAATGAAACACTCAAAAATACAGATAAATTTTTGACAGTATGACCATCAAGATTTGCTGGTTTAAGCTACTAAACACTATAGCGTTTAAAGAAAAGAAGAAGTGGTTTTTGATTAACTTTTTATTACCTAACTTGAAAGTAGTACAAAAATATAAGTAGTAAGGCTGAACAGACTAATACATGTCAGTGGAGTAGCAAACAGCTCACAGGAGCCTGTCCCAATATTAGATCTAATATTATTTCTGTTGGGCTATTTATTTTTTGTGTGCTTCAAGCTATGAGTTTTTATCCCAGTGCAAACACAATTCATTTTGGAAATATTTCTTGAGAAATCCTCTTTGTACTATCTGCTGCTCTTGCAAGCTAGCTATAAAACAAACAGAAGTGTAGTATGCTAGCTAGTTTAGCTAGCTAAGCCATGAATGTTTTATGGTACGAGATCAGCAGTTCTCTTATTCCAAGATTTCTTTCTTTATCATCTCTGTTCATCTTATATGGATGTAAGGATTAACAGAAGTTCATAACACCTTAAGACTTCCAGTCTTTTTCCTAATGTTCTGGTTTTGCTACATAATAAGGAATAAATCATTCAAGGAAAGATGGGTAGTCTTAAAAACGTTTGTGTGCTCTCCAATTTATCTCCAGAATAGTGGTAGTCAGGAATTTCTCACTAGATATCAAGGAAACAAACAAACAAAACCACTAAACCAAATAACCAACCAAAAAAAAAAAAAAGACCCCAACAAAAATCCCAACAATGCAAAAAACCAACAAAACAAAACCTCCAACTGATTGCATTTGTGAGTTTGGAATAAATGGAATAAAAAATTATTATAGGTACTTCCCATGGCAGTTACCTTAACAGTTATTCAGGTGATAATACTCTTTCTGTACATAATTCAACATACTCTGGGAAATACTTTGCCATATGTGCTCACTATTAAGCAACCATAAGAAATTATATACAGGTGACGTTTTGCCCACAGTGTCCTAGCAGAACAGATTCTTTCTGCAAGGATTGATTTTAATCAGTTCTCTGATTTTATATATTGCAACACACTCAGTCCTCAGTATCAGCCTAGAAGAAGGTTCCTTCTGTCCCATTCTGACTTTGGGGTGTATGTCCTTTTGTCTTTCTTTTTTTTTTTTTTTTTTTTTTCCCCTTCAGGCTTCCTGTTCACTTACTACACTCTGTGACCTCTGAATCTTCTGTCCCCAAACTCGTAGCTCCTACCTAACGCAAGAGCAAGCCTCAAGGAAATTCTTTTAACTCAGTCATTCTTTGTAAAGTAACTTAAAGGACTAAGAGCAAATATACTGTGTCTATCGTACCTTTTCATCTAGGTAGATGAAACTAAGAAGGAGAAGGGGATTATAGAAGTAAAAAAGTTAGAGAGAAGGTTGTATGCATTTATGTGGAGTCAAATTTGTTAGTGCCTTTAGTAACTCTTTATGATAAATTATAGGGAAATCTGGATGAGGCAATACAGTCTTCAATTAAATTTCTGTAAATAAATTTAAAATTGAAGGAAATAATAATTCACAGATCATAGTTCTTGATGTTAGATTTTTTTTTAATGATATAGAGGAAATTGTGTGATCTATAGAAGAGTGTAATTTGATGGTCTACAAAAAACCCCCTATCAAACATAAAGGAAACCAAGGGAAAAATACCCTCTGTTATGAAACTTTATTGCTCTAAATGCTGAACCCTGAAAAACCTCCTGCATTCTCCTTTCTTGCATATTGTAGTTTACCATTAGGAGAAAATTTCATCTAGCCTACATTAGCCAAAGCTGTCTCAGTTTTAAAGGTGTTTAGGTATGATTAACAGCCTGCATTCTGCCCTCTTATACAGCAAAATATCCAAGAGTAAAAAGTAAATGTGGTATTTTTGCTGCTTTCTCATAACTTAACTAATAGTAAATAGAATTAAACTTGAAGAGTTTCACTGTTGTGCAAGAAACAGATGAGTCTAGGCAGAGGAAAGCAACTGCAATGATTGACATGAGCCAAATGACTCTCATCTACTTTATACCTTGTCATTTGGCACAACAGTCCAATTGAAGTTGACCACTGCAATAACTTGCTGTACAATTCTTAACTGATAGTTACACCCTTTTTGTGGTGACTAATGCAGCTAACAAATGTCCTGAAGAATGAGAAACAGCTTTAAATGTCATTAACAAACCATTTCAGAACAGCCAAAAATCTAGAGACACTGTGTATGAACATCCTCTCAAGAAATTGAAGACTGAAGATTCCTTGTACCTTGTGAAAAATCACTCTCAATTTGACCAGTTTTAGGCAAAAAAGAAAAGAAAGTAGAAAGACATGCAGAATTGATTAGACCAATATTTTGAAAAAAATCTTTTTTTTTTTTTTCCCTCTTAAAAAAATTCAAAAGCTCCAATCCCAGAGTTTGGATTCCTGATATATATATAACTAAAGAATTTGAGTTGCTTGGGTAGAAAAAGTAATGGGAAAGCTGTGAGTAGATACCTCTATCCTTGAAAAAGGAATTTACTTTGTTACTTGTGTCATACCCTCTCCCTTACTCTGAAATTTTCAGGCATGCAGTTAATATCCTGCACTTGGAATTCTGAGGTAAGTCCTAGTTTTCTACTTCTTAGGGACTTTATTCTGAACTCTAAGTATCTGTCGATACTAGCCTTTGTGTCTTAGTTTAAATAAATTTTCATGCTGAGATTTTATGTGAGGCAATTGCCTATTGTACCTGTATAGGTACCTGTACAGTGGCATTTATAATTTTCTTGTTGGTTTCAAGGGTGGACAAATCCAAAAACAAAACACAGCATATCCACTTAAGACTTATACATCAAGTGAAAAGAATTGCTGTGAGTCTGAGATGATCCCCAGAGCATACTAGATCAGAATAGAAAAAGTGATGAAGCCTTGCATCTTGTAGTGTGAACAGCATTCTTATGATCTATTCTGTTCTTTGATATTCCTCTTTTATTTCCTCTTTCTACATAAATAATGTATTTCTTTCTAGTAGGTGGATGTGTGATGTAGCATAATTTGTTTAGATTTTCCAGGGGAATAATAAAATAGGTTTTCTTCTTTTGTTTTATGGATAAGTAGTAATTTATGTCTTTAACAGAATCTGAGTGACATGTAGAGAATGACATATGATCTCCATCTATTGCAAAAAGACCCACAGACAGTGCTCCAAAACTAGCATTCCATTCTCTTTTGCAAGATTATATGCCAGCTGCAGTAGAAGCAGTATTTGGTTGATTTGTAGCAAGATTTTTCAGCTAAGACTGTTACTTAACCAGGCAGCATCTGAGCCCTGCTCTGAGTGGCAAACTGTAATGTCTGTCGTTCACACACTGCAGCTGTACTGGAGTGTTAACAACGTGCTGCCTTTAAAAAGCAGCATCTTAATACCGTGTCATATAACTCAGCTACTTACTTAGTTCTGTACTTTAGGAAGATGTAGATTAGGTGCTCATTTATGCTTGAAATGCACAAGCTTCAAAAGTGGTGTGATTCAATACAGTCAGTTAAAGTGACTTTGCTCCTGAGTTTGAAAAGCCTTGGCAGAAAAAAATCTTTTTAGCAACTTGGAACTATTTATCTCTTGGCAAATTCTGGAGTTTTCAGCCAGCTGAAGACATGGCTTACCATACGATAATATGTTACATCAAATTAATACAGAAACATATATGCATAGAAAACACTAGGAAAGCCTGGAGAGAGATTCGTTTGCTTTTTGTTATGAAATGGATAATGGGAAGAAAACATGAGCTATGCAGTAAACTGCAGTCTGCTTCATAAAGAGCAGTTATCCGTCTAATACAAAAATCAGTCCTTAGAATTGCTTGTTACTCTTCAAATGTGCTGACTGCAGCCAAGAAAAGCCAGGAGTTGATCCCATTTCTATTTAAGGCCTAGGCAAGTGCTTTGGAATAACGCTTTCCCACACCTTCACACTTTTTGTCACATGTGTGCAAAACTTACAGCTGCATATTAACACCTTCTCTGAAGTGAAAAACATTCACCCTTTGGGCGTGTCTCTTCACAGCTTCGATTGCTATGCAGACTCTGTTTCTCAAACTGACAGGCTACTGCAGAGGAAGAAAAAGAATTTTTTTGCTAGTTCTCAAGTGAAGTTCTTATGGAGAAACTTATGTATTCAGAAGATAATTAAACTTAGCTTTCAAAGTATTCCCTATATACATCAAACTCACAACTTCAAGGAGTTCAAAAGAACTGGAGTTTGTCTGGATGAGGGTTTTCCATTAATATCTGAGTTTCAGTCATTAAATTCATTGAGTGGAAGTTGTCCTAGTATTTATGGTCAGTCTCCATAAATTTATTTAGAATTTAGAAGCACCAAATTAGGTTCTGGTTTGGGAATAGAGGGCATACAGAGTAAAAGGCTCATCAGTTTGTTAAAAAAAATGATTAAACAAAAGAAATAATGAAATGGAGAAAAGCAATTCTTATCTTCTCTTTCACTCAGAATTTTTTATCAGTTATTTATTTAATCAGTATGAGTTAATAAAGTTATTTAATCATTTTGTTCCTAACATTTTTTAAAAAAAAATCAATTTTCCTGCCCTCTGTTGACATGCTTCCTGTACTCTGTGGGACAAATTCTCTCCTGCACTAAGGACTTGGATTGTTTTTATATTAATTTTAACTAGAATATAATACCAGCTTGCTGTTGGGGGGGGGGGGGAGGGTGGAAGTGATGATAACAACACTTCTGAGTGATTTTACAAATACCTTGGAAGACAAAAAAGTTTTCAGCACTCCCTTGGGGTGTCAGTCATTAATTCCCTCAGTCATAAACACACTGAATCTTTTCTGGTTTTAATCACGGTTGCAAACACTTCACACCTTGTTAGTGCTTTAGAAATTAAAACTGCATACAGATCAGTCAAAGGAGGTATGAGATAGAAAAAACATTTTGGGGCTCAGAATCCTTAGTGCTACCCTTTTTGTGCCTGGCATCCGATCCAGTCAGATCTCGGGAGCGAAGCAGGGTCAGCCCCAATTAGTACTTGGATGGGAGACCTTCTGGGAATACCGGGGGCTGTAGGTTCTAGTCCTGAGGACTTCACTGTCACCATCCAAGCTCGCTCAGCCATGGCAAATGAACCTGAGGAGTAAAAGGGTGGGGCCAGTTCTGCGCACGCTGTGCCTCACCTAAAAAATCCACTGCACAGGCTCGAAGGGCACACTCACGAAGGGAGAGTCTTTCCCAAATCTTCATTTGCGAAGCCTGGACATCATCACTTTGTGTAACCTTTTCTTTGTAAAAGGAAACTCTATTTACAGTGTCTGTGAGAAATATATGTGTCAGAGAAGTTCCACGACCAGTTTCAGGGAGTATGGAGGATACTGGCACTTGTTTTTAAAAATAACAGTTACAAAAACATAGTTTTGAAGAAAAGGATTGCTTTTGTATGTAGAGGAATGTTTTGCTGGTTCCTGGAGAAGTATGTTCGTTATGAG
Source organism: Poliocrania exsul (assembly GCA_035041345.1). Lineage (NCBI taxonomy): Eukaryota > Metazoa > Chordata > Aves > Passeriformes > Thamnophilidae > Poliocrania > Poliocrania exsul. Next base: position 32,204,252 of record JAWWLZ010000139.1, on the reverse strand, counting down.
TAGAAATGCCTATCTAGAGCTATGAACCACATTTTGGATAATCAGAAAAAGGGAATGAAAGCTTTGAATTTTGTTTGTGTTAGATAATACCTTAACAACATTTTAGTTTTCCCTCCCAACTAGTCTAGTCTAGTCCATTCTATTCTGTTCTATTCTATTCCATTCCATCCTATCTTTCAAAACAGATCTTTTTTCATGGTCAACTTTTAAAACGGTGCTCTTGAAGAGGAGCGATTGTCATTTTCCTTTTTCTATTCCTTTTCCTATTCCTTTTCCTTTTCTTTTCCCTAATAACTGACCAACTGACTCTATCAGGAAACATTGTGAAGTTGAAGAAATGCTCAATGGGAAATGTGAAAAGTTGATCTACTCTAATTTGTAATGCCACTGTCATTCTGTGAACAGAAAACACAGCAAAGGATTTGTCATTCTGATCACACCTATAAGCAAATGAACTCAGTTCTGGAGTGAGGAGTTAGTATTTTCTTTTACCATTTTGAACTTCTTATATAGTGTAGAGGATTGGTAACATTATATTAGGGAAAAGAAATCTAAAAAGAAGGTGCTTGCAGTATATGCTCATGATCTTTTTCAGCAGTTCTGAATGGACCTAGAGAGAGGTTCAGGAGTTGTGATAATCTGTTAGTAGCCCTGTTGTGGGCTTACATTTGTTATTTTGAGGTTAAGTAAAATGGTACTTGGAAATAAAAACAAATATAAATATATATAAAATTAAGTGTCTGTGATTATACAATTAAATATTCATTATCTTAAGGTGAAAATAGCACAAACATAATCCTACATCTGAAAATTAAAACTTGAGTTTTAACAGCTGAGAGCGCTGCTGTTTCACTCACCTCTGCTGTTGATTCCCTTGGCCACTGTGGACATCTTTAGTGTAGTCTCAGTCACCAGTATTGCCCACCCACTTCTCCACTTACTCTTTGTGCTTTACTGTTTCCCTAGCAGTGGTGACAATCATTGTTGTCCTAGTAAAGAAGGGGAAAACCTTTCCAGAGACTTGGGTAGGCTGCTAGAATGTTTCATGTTGTGGAGTTATACTCAGATTACTTTGTTACACATGCAGTGCTCTCAAAGATGATCTAATTCTAGGAGAGCATACAAATAAATCTTCTATTATTGAATCTTGGGTACTGAAACGGAACAGATTGTTCGCTTGTTTCTTTTTCTCCTTGAAATTTTAAATGCTACAGTGCACAGATAGAAGAAAATTAGTTGTGAAGCATTAAACAGAGAAGTTTTTTGTTTGTTTGTTTTTGTTTTGTTTTGTTTTGGTTTTTTATTGAAGTATTTCCCATGCCTAAGTGTTTTAGTCACAGGCTCTGCTGTTTGGTCGAGTTTTAAGCTTAACCAATAGAAGAGATCTCTTACATCTCTTCCATTTGAAGTTTACATAGATTTTGTATATGCATTGTGGATGGGAAAGTATGTGAATAAGAAATAAAAAACTTAATCTTTCTTCATGTCCTTTAAATGTTTGAGAAAAAAACAGATGCTTCAGGCTTACTTCTAAAAGATTGAACATTGAGTGTTACATTTGATATTGCAAACTTGGAAATTCTCCATCTGTGCAAGCAAGTTTTGCAACTGTAAAGCAAACCTGCTATATCTGATATTATATTGAGAATTTACTATGCATTTGTAAATGCTTAGTGTTTTGACAAATGAGTTTTGTAAACATAAAATTGCTCTCAGAATGAAAAAAATATGGCTTTAGATAACACTATAGAATGAAATCTGTGAGAGTCTTAGAAGAGATGTGCAGCTTCAACTTCTGTCAGCAGAAGCTGCTGATAATAAATGAGCAGAATGTGGATGATTGATTTGCCTTACAAGAGGGACTGTTGTAGGTAGGTATGGTGCTTTGCAAAATCATACACCCTGCATCTGTAATGGATCAGAGGTAGGTCACAATAACAGGTAATGAGCTGTGGAACCACTGATCTTAACTGTCAGGTGCTTAAGAGGTAACAGAGGACCAAAGAGAACACTTTACTCTTTAGGCACAGAAAGAAACCTACCTATATTTATATAATAAAAAGTCACCATGTACTTATAATTCCTTGATCAAATTGCACGATTCGATTTGAAAACCAAGACATCTGTGTTGGACAGAAACCTGTCCATGTTGATACATTTCTGAGGTTTCTGCTTAACAAAGAGACTTATAGAGGCAAAACATACTTGTCAAGCCCTCAAAAAAATGTGTTGGGATAATAAACTCAGGTATAACTTTTTAAGCATATAATGTGATGTGAAAAGTGTTCTAAATAACCTACTCCTGCAAACAGATTTGATAAGGTACCAGAAAGTAGAAGTTTGGTTGCATAAAATAAGATAATCACCAGCTTTAAAGGTATAAAAAATGATGAGTATGATGCAGAGATGAGATAGGATATGCGTGCCACAGTATTGAAACTTGATCTCAGTGCAAGTGGAGTAATTTGTAGCATGCAGATTTGTTACCTAATTTCCCTTGTGTTGTCTGAGAACAAGAATTAAAAGGTATTCACTAAATTTTGAAGTTGACATGGCGTGTTATGTGATCTTTGCTTTTCATACTAGCTAACTGCTCTTGACTCTGATCTAGTCAGGTGCTTCACAAGAAAATGCAGCCTCATATTCTTATCCAGTCATGGTCACAGTCACTTATGAAGTAGACAAGCAAGAAGGACAAAGAAAGGATAAAAATGGAAATATTAGAGATAAGATTTGCTTGGTATGACTTTTATTTATTTCAGTGAAGTTACTTAGAACAATTCGGTCAAATAGTAGAAAGAATGTCAAAGTGTGTCCATGTGGAAGCCTGGTTTATTAAGACTGTACAGAAAGAATACTATTGTGCTGGTTTTGGCTTGGATTTTATTAGAGTTTATTTTCTTCAATAGCTAGAATGGGAAAACTGTTTGTAATACAGAGATGTTTTTGTTATTGCTGAGCAGTGCTCATACAGAGCCAAAGCCTTTTCTGCTCCTCACTCCAATCCTATCAGTGAGGAGACTGGGGGCACAGGACACTGGGAGGGAAAACAGCCAGGACAGCTGAAACCAACTGACCAAATTCATATTTCACTCCATATGACATCATGCTCTGCAATAAAACTAGGGGGAGATTAGTGGGGGTCCTGCTGCTCAGGGACTGGCTGGGCATCACTTGTTCAGTGGTGAGGAAGTGTTTTCATTTTTATCACTTGTATTTCTTTGTTTCATTTTCTTTCTCTTTGATATTCTCATTGTCATTACAAGTTGTTATAATAATAATTTTTGTTGTTATTGTACTGGTTTTGTCTCAACCCATGAGTTTTCTCACCTTTACCCTTTCAATTCTTCACCCTCCCACCCACTTGCTTTATATATCAATACCTGGCAAATGAAATGGCAAAATTATTTTTGAAGAGAGACAATTGAAGTTGTATTAATGGGAAAAAATGTGTTTATATTATGATGCTTAAGGAACAAACAGGTTTATGGAATACTTATGATGAAATAAATAATGTAATTAAATATCCTAAATATCTGAATGTCAATATCCCTGATACTGAATTTGTCCCTATGAAATACATTTGCTATTCCAGACACTATAGGACGGTTGTTAAACAGAACAGAACCATTTATAAATATCTATTTTTAATGAAATTGCTTATTTTGTATGTTGGAATGAGGGACACTTTTATTAAGAATTTTTTTTCCTTATTGCAGAAGATTCACTGTTCCATGATAGTGAAATCAGTAAAGAGCAGAGAGAGAAAAAGCAATCAAAAGAGAGAAAAAAAGGAGGAAAAGGAAAGTTTTGGAGTTTTTTTTTATGAGACAAGAACCGTTTATTAAATTAAAAGAAAAAAAAAGCTTAAAAAAGGAATTTGCATGGTATTTTGAATGTGCTCACAGCAATGCTATTAATATACAGAGGAATCTTTATGGCATGTTGATTCTCAGAATTGAGAGCTCTTAAGGAAATGAGTTGCTACCAGAAGGAAAGCACAGCACTGCAGAAAAAACCCCCAAACTATTCTTAAACTTAGATGGCATTCTAAACACATTTATCTTATTACAGTGTAAAAACAAAATTGGATTTAGTGTTTCAGCTCAAAAGAACCTACAGAAGAAGGCCTTTATTTACAAGTGATACAAACTGCATTTATCTTTTAGTGAGGTTCAAACTGCTCAATCCAATTTTTTGATTAAGTCACCTTTTTCAGTAAATTACAAACATTAAAGATTAGAAAGAGCATTTAAAATAACTCTTGTTGTAACGTGGAAGCATATGTCTGGTTCAAAAGTCAGTCCATTGTCAGCTAAATTCCCCATAGCTGAGGACAACATTCTGAAGGATGTGTGAATAAAAGCCTTTTCTCTGAAAATGAGACAAATGCTTTTCATACTGGGATAACTTTTAGGGTTGTAATAAAAGACTCCAGTAATGAAGAGAAGTGCGTACAAAGAAAATACACTTAAAAAATACATGCTTGAAGATAGGTTGCTGTAGTAGAGCAGAACAAAATCACTTTAAGTACTGGAAGTAAAATACTATTAATGTAATCATATGAAAATTACTGTCAAAATTAAGACTAAAATAGAGTTTAGAGAGAGAACAAAGACTATATCTGCAATTGCTAAAAACACCTCTCTAACTGTAATGTTGAGAATGGATTAGATGTTTGTGTATTTGGTTTTTAGAAGGGTTTTGTTGGTTGGTTGGGTTTTTTCCTATTTTAATAATGTGCCTTTGAATTACAGTGTTACAAATTAGATGCACAGAGCAAAGCAAATATATCCTTCACAGTGAGTTCTGGATCACAGTACAAAGTGATGATCCATTTCTATAAATCTCTCAGGTGGTGACAAGAGATAGATATAGATCGACAGACACACAGAGTGAGGAGTTAAAAAAAGTAATAATGAAAGTGATACATATTAGAAAATAGATTTTTTTTTCCTTAAATTGCTATTTTATCACTATTAAATTTCAAAACATAACTAGGCTGTTGATAAACTTAATTGATTAGTTTATTTTCCAAGGGCAGTCTCATAGCAATTCAGACCCTGTGTGTTGTGGCAATGAGACAACTGCTAAAAATGGTATGATTGTCACACAGTAAGGGACACATCAATAAACTCAAGGCTAGTTTTCAAGGTCTAAGTGAGAATTATGAGAATGCACATGTACACTGATTAGATGGGATCATCTTTCTCTTCTTCCTCTTTAATAAATCAATCTACTTTATTAAAGTGGGACTGAACTTCCTGATGAGTTCGGTTCATCAAGTACAGAGAATGATTATGTAGTTGTGACTAAGTTGTACTAAGCCACTCATAAAATCCACTGGTTAAATGAAAGAGAATTTTTTTCAAAACTGCTTAGGCAATGTTCAGAAAAGTCATAGCCAGGAAAATTCCAGCTTATTAATTAAAATAGTTTTTCTTCCTTATGCTCTGATTATTTTGAGCATGAAAATAATGTTTCACATTTATGTTTTCTCTCCTGGTTTTTGCTGGGATAGAGTACATTTTCTTCACAGTAACTGGAACAGTGTTGTAGTTTTGGATTTAGTATGAGAATTGTGTTAACATACTGATATTCTAGTTGTTGCTCAATAGTTCTTACCTTAAGTCAAGGACTTATCAGGTTCTCATGTTCTGCCAGTGAGGATGTGCACAAGAAGTCGTGAGGGAGCATAGCTGGGGCAGCTGGCTTACACTGGTCAAAGAGAAGTTCCATACCATAGATCATCATGCATAAACTGGGGGGAGTTGGCTAGGAATGGCCAACTGTTACTTGGGGAAGAGCTGTGCATTGGTCAGTGGGTGGCGAACAGTTGTTACAGAATGTCATTCCTCTCTCTTTTCTCTTTCTCTTTCCATCTCTCTCTTTCATGATCATAATTTTACTTTATTCCATTTATTAAACCATTCTTGTCTCAACCCATGAGGTTTCTGTTTTATAGATTCTGTTCCCAGTCCCAGTGGGGCAAAGGAGAGAAGGGTGAGGGTTTGATTTCATGGTTAAACCACACCAGTGTACTACTTAATTTCTCTCTCTCAGACCTTTGGAGTCAAGTGCAGAAAAAAGTCTGGGGTAACTTTACACAGTACACCTTTAAGGTAGATAGTTGCAGCCATTAAATCGCTTCTCTAGGATCTCTTGTTCATGTGGTAGAAAGCAATCTGTTTCAAAGGTCAAACATTACTGGTGGCAGGGACCACACCATGTCTCTCAGTTAGGATGGAGGTACCTTAATTGAAAGCCTGCAACCACATTCATTTTGGTGTTTTCTCTCTAGCCTTATAGATCTTTATTCCTATCTGCAGGAATAAGAATGTCTCTGGTTCAACTGAAGGAAATGTGGAAAATGCCTGATTAGCTCCAGCTTCTAGTGATGAATTGGACTACCTTCTATTCATTTACAGGTCAAACCTTACAGGCAGTCTACAGAGATGAGTAAAGATTTCCATACTCCCAGTTTTCATTACTTCTTGGAACTACAATTACGGATCTTATTTTTAATACAACTTCTCTTGTTTTCCTTCTAATCATTTAGAGAGAAAACCTGGTTTATGACCCTTTTATTCTTTTAAGTCAGTTTCCAAGTACAATTTCAGTTTCATATTGGGCTTATTTTCACATCTCTCTCAATTATGTTGTTTCCATTTACTCATATCTGTATCTGTCACATCTCATTTTCCTTCAGTCACATTTTTTTGAGCTGACTCCTAGGTGCATACTTTGTTGCTTTTTTCTTTCCATCAGTGTAGTTCATTTCTCTGGGTCTTAACTACCACCATCCTATTCATGATCTCCAATTGGAATAATTACTACCCAATTTTTATTTATTTAGGTTTTGACATATTTTATGAAGTCTCAGGTGAATCACTTTTGCTATTGCTCAGCTGGTTGGGGGTGGGGGGGTGGAAATCAATCTTTTTGTAATTTTCATCTCTTTAGTTGAATTTTTTTTTCTTTAAAAAGGTCAATTCTACATGCAGTAGTGTTAGTGTGTTGAGCAATCTCTTCCCCTTTGTTCTTGGCATTTTTACTTATTGCTTTAGCTGAATGATTTATAGAAGATGGGATTGGGTCTAATGTATGTATATATTATTCATGTGTAGTGTACTGATAGAGAAAGTGTTATTTGTCTGCCAGTTTTATATCATATATGAGTTATCATGAATTCCTTTTACTTTCCGGGGTTTTCACTTTTCTGTCTTAGAGCTGACTCGTCATTACACTGTTCCCTATTTACTGCTATCTGTACTTCTCTGCTTTTATTCAGTATTGTGTCAAATCACAGCTTTAAGGCAAAATTTGAAGAAAATTGTACTTCTGGAAGTACATCTACTATGTTTCCTGAGATGCAGCTGTAAATCTATTATTTTAACATTTCCACCTTCAGGAACATCTGTAATACTTGCTCAGCTTATATGGTAAAATATTAACTGCAAATGTTATTCATTTAACTTGTCCCCTGTGTTGTTACCTATGCATTGTGAAACCACCATGACACTTCTGAATTTGACACTTTTGTACATATAAAATAAATTTTGGTCTACAGTCTTAAATATCTATCAATAACAAAGATTCTCAATTTTTAGATGTTAGTTTAACTGATGATTCATATCCCCAAGATATGGTTAGTCCTAAGCAGTTAGACTGTGGTTTCTTTACATTATAAAAATCATAAAAATTATTTCAAGAGATCTAAATAAGTTCTAGCATTTCACCTGATATTTGGAAAGTCAGGATGTCTCTATAGAATGAGATAAACAACATTTTTGCTATAAGCAAAATGACCACACAAATTTGTTGTCAAGAATTAAATAAACCCAAAACTAGTAACCTGGCCTGGATAGATTTAGAAGAGATATTTCCTTTCTAGATGATTATCCAGCCAGCCATAATGGAATATGTATAGAATATTTCCTATGCTTTTTAGAAGACTACTAGCTACAGTGGAAGCTCAACTGCCATTCATCCAAATTAGCAAAACTAAAATTACATTTCATAAGTTTTGGCTTCTTTACAGAAGTGATGTGCAGCCAGGTTTCCAAAGGGAGTAAAGAGCTCATAGAAGTTCAGGAGTTTGGAGTTCTTCATTGTTGTATTGTTAAGTTTTTTTTTGTTAGTTGGGTTTTAACACATTAAATTTTTCTCTCTCATTTAATGTGAGATCTACTTAATTTCTGAGTTTCTGTACTGAAGCTCTAAATATTATGTGCCTCAGAAAAATACATTACTGTCTTTATTCAGACACGAACAGGAATATATTCTAAGGATTTAAAATCCCTCCAATTAACACAACTGAAATTCACATAGTTACAGAATTTTTGAGGTTTTGAAGTGACCTCCTCAGATCGCCCAGTTCACCCACCTTTTCCACCTCTCAAGCAGAGTCAGAGGATGAGATGTTCTAGGATGTGTCCAGTCAGTCTTTGAATATCTCCCAAAGTGGAGAATCCACGACTTCTCTGGGCAAACCTATTTTTGTCTTTGACTATCCTCATAGTAAAAGTACTTTTTCTCAAGATAGGTAGAAATTCATGTTTTTTTAATTTGTGTCCATTTTCCAATTTCATCCATGAAGAAGTTAATGGAAGCTCAGGCACAAAGTATTTGCAAGGAAAGAAATGTAAAGATAATGATGATATTCATCTGATATTTCCTCTAGGCTAAAGTCCCCTTTTGGTCAATAAATATGGAGACAGAAAGAAACTGAGATTGCAATTACTAAATCATAGTAAGATTGCATTAGAGTTGCACTCATGCAACAAAAAAATCAGTGCTAAAAATAGAGGTATTTCAGTATATTAACTCTCATAATAGGTACTAAGAGTTTCACACATCATTCCTTCACTGACCCCACTTTCATACTTTCTGAGGGAGAGGAATTCCAGAAATATGTAAAGCTTCTAGCTGAAGAACTACATTAAAGCAATCTCTTCAAAATTACACACATGCTCTGGGTGTTTCTGAGAAAGTAGAAACCAACTGGGTCTAATGTCTTCAAGTATGATTCAAAATCTTAGCAGAAAAGAAAAACAAAATTCTTATAGAATAAGGACAGGATAATATATAATTTTTTGTACTTATGTTTCAAGCTCAAAAAGAGATCTATAACAAGGCAATGCACATCTCTTTTTAGCTCTCAACCCCCACCGCCTGGCTCTTAATCTTCATTGACATAAATCACTGTGCTAGACTCAAATATTGAGAATTACTTTGGATATTTGTCTAGCCATACAGCACAGATGGACAAACTAATAGACTTGGCAGTTAGCAGCTGTTGACTTACGTTGAATGCAACAATAGTGTCACAGGCTTACTGCTGTAGTTATATTTAGGGTTAATTCTGGTAAAAAATCTCTGCATTTCCTTTTGTCACATCAAGGCTTTTCAACTGGTTTCTGAGGGAGCATGAGCCAATGCTGAGATTTTCTAAACACATAGACCTACCCAGGAAATTACATAAGATTTGCAGTACTACCTGAAGAAAAACCTTGAAGGCAGCAATGGGTTTCATTTTCTGAAACCATGCATGCTTTGTTTTTCTTTCCTCTCATGCAGTGACTTATTAGGGCACTATTACAATCTGCTTAAAAGTTGCAGAAAGAATTTCAGATTTGAATACTCCCCTTAGAAAATTAAAACTGACACAACTTATCTGTTGATATCAAAACTGATTTTATTAATTGCTAAGTGATGCAAACAGAAGAAATACAAAAAGGTTGGAAAAGGCTAAGATTACTTCTAGAAGCAGAGAAAAGATATCACCAAAACTACCTTTTTGCTGAGCTGGTGTGGAGGAAGAAGCAGTTTCTGCCTCTTTTCGATGTTATCTCTTTAGCTGCTGGGGGATTTTAGCAGACTTAGTTCTCTGGAATGCAGCCAGGATGTGTGGTTTTGTTACTCATGTGAAGTCGTGTAGCAGGTCATGTAGGGTCCCGATTCAGCAGCACCTTTTGGCCTTCAAAAATATGGTAAGGGTACAAGGATAAGATGTAACGTGTGCATATTACATGGTGGGTCTCAGTTCTCCCAAGGCTGGCAGAGTTTCAGTCTCCAGTGTCAGGTGGGCAGCAGGCAGTGATGGAAAAAAGGTGAGGGGGTGGTGGGGAGAGATTCTCATCTATGGTAACCAGTTCTCTCTATTTCCTCTCCCCGATTTTCTGAAATTTCTCCTCAACTTTTATAGTATTCGAAGGAGGTCGCACATGGTTTCTTGGCACATACACCTGTTCAGATGTTCAAAGAGATACAGTAACTATGAACAATAGCAGGATCTTCCATCAGGAAAACTCTAGCAGGAAACTCTGGTAAGAACTTCTGGCAGAAGGCTGACAGAATTTTGGTAGGAAATTTTGACAAGCAGAAACAATGAAACCTTGTCCATGGCATTTCTATATTATCTGCGTGTTACAGGCACTGTAGTGGTTTAGTAGAGCCTTGTGCTGCACAGCATTAGGTAGTCAGGACAGTAAAGACCATTCTGTCTCTGTTTACACATAATGTAGATCAACCACCATCTCTATCAACCCTGGTAAAAGAGTATGTAGTGTACTCTTGGTCTGCTACTCTGAGCAGTAATGAAGCTCTTCCATCTCTCTGTTCCTCAATACAATCAGCCCTGTTGTTTGGTGGTAAGGTAAAGGTGAGGTCTGAAATCTCACAGGACACCAGCAATTGGTGGGAATCCTATTTTTTGCCTGGATTTAAAGGCTGGTACCTGATGATTACTGGTACTTGACTGTCTATGGCAATAGTAACACTTAGACATCTAGCGCATATATAGATTTAGGACTGTAGTTGTCCTAATAGTGGATGTAGTCCCATTCAAGAACTGGCTCTGTGTTTATCCTCATTTATATATGTGGCTTGTATATTGTGAATCTGCTGATGACACAGATTTGTGTATAATTTTCATATCATGTATCTCACTTAGCTTTTGGCTTTCTGAGGAAAAAAAACCTTTTTACCTTTTCTTATTATTGCATTATGTCAAAATGCACTGTCATAGTCACTTGCTGCTCAGCTGCAATGATAATTAATTCATAACCTGCTTTCATGACTTGGAAGAAAACTATTCACATGCAATCTGTTCTCACTGCTTTTTTGGTCTTCTAATATCAAGATTAGTTCAGGTCAAAAGATAGATTTGGATACTGAAGTTTCGAAATCCAGAAGGAAATTAGCTGAAACTCCTAAAAGCTGTTTAAAAACTAACAAAAATCTGTTGCATGAAATACCTGATATAAAATGGAAAAATACTTGAAATGTACCCTTGTTGGCTTAAAGTATAACTATTTCTGTGAGAATTATATTTATTTATAACTTATTTTGAGAATGCATGTCTTTTAACAAGTAATAGGCAGATAAGAAAAAAAGAAAACTCCATTTTTTACAAGTTGGCTTGAGATACTAAACACTTTTTATTAAGTAAAGGCAAATTCAAATAAAAAGAACTTCTTGCTTTACTGTCAAGTTCACAATTCTTTCAATTTTTCCACATGTGTAAATTAAGGAGACATGTAACTTTGATGATCCTTGTGGATCTCTTCCAACTCAAGGTATTCTGAGATTCTCAATCTCTGCTTTTAAAAAACTGTTTGGAACAAAATGCCATCAAATTTGTATAATATCAATTTCCACATATTTTATGCACCTCAGTAACCTCTTAACCACCTGACCACTCTTGAATGCGACTAATCCGCATATAGATAGTCTAAATTAACATGCTTAAAGAAACTAAGAGTAGGTTTTAAAGAAATCATTCTGGAGTTAGGCACCCAGCCTTGAAGAATTTTCCTGGGCTTATATTGAAACTCAAATGACACATTTTTCCTTTAGATTATGGTAAAAGAGGTAACTTTCTTCCATGAAAAATAGCTCCTGTTTATAATGGTATTTCTCAGATACTCTGTCTTTCTGCACAAGCCCATGAGATAACATGACCTTAAGTTCCTAATCAATAAATCAAAACTGCTTTCAGATATCTTAGGCATTGTGACATTTAGAAAAGATGGCAAGATGAACATTAGGAGTGATTTCTCAGTATCATTTCTATACTCACCAGAATGTCTTCCCTTAGAAAGGAGGACAGATTTCCTTTATTTCTGCTTCAGACTTTAGTTCTCTGTTCACCTGTGTTTCAGCTGTAAGAAGGGCAAAGTTATGATGTCCCAATTACCATCTTATGTCTAAGGCAAGTTTATTAAGCCTTTTTTGTGTTTTAAGCCACTGAAACACAATCCAAACAATTAAATCTATGGTATCAAAAGTCTTGTTCCTTTGAGGAAGATGTCATTCAGTCTGTAGCTCTGAATTCAGCTCAAAGGCTTGACCTTTCTTAGAAACCTACTACATTGTACAGACTTTGTCTGTGTGTTTCCCACTGAGAGTTTTAAATAGGAGGCAACTGATTTTCAGTTTCCATTTTTAATTATTCAATGCTACAAATTGGATTCTTGCAGCATAATGTCAATTAATAGGAAATAAGCAAACTGCAAACTTTTGACACTATAAGAACTTTTCCTCTGTCCTCTGAGAGTTGGTAAGCACTGTAAAATATTTCTGTCCTTTGGCTTTGCTTGTGCCATTCTTCCCTTGCACAAACTTAAACTAGGAAAAGACTTGTGGTTGGTGTTTTTGTTTTTGTTTTTGGTGTTGTTTTTTTTTTAATGCACAGTAAAGACAACAGGGTCAAAACATAATGTTTAGATGTTGAGTTTATTCTAAAAATGTTAATCAGACACACAAACCTATTAAGAGACAGCTAAGTGAATTGAGTGTCATAGTCTACACACAGTGAGCTATTCTGACATATCAACATCATCTCACATCACAGATTTGGATTAATAGGGACATCTTGATATCCTCTAGTCCAACTCCCTGATCAAGCAGGGTCAGATAAACTGGTTTTCCAGGATAATGTCCAGTTGGATTTTGATTACATCCACAGGTGGAAACAGCACAACTTCTCTGGGCAGCAAGCATGTACTTGTACAAGGGAATATTCCTCCACAGGAAAATTGGGGATGATTAGTATTGCATCACGAGAGATATATATTTTGCACTCAAAAATAAGGAGATCAAGCAATTAACATAACTCTTATTTTTATGTTTCCTCACAAATCCCAATTAAAACCTTGGGTTGTTTTTTTCCTAATCATTCAAAAGAAAATAGAATACTCATTGCCTGGAAGCCAGGGCACTTAGAGGGGTTTTAGAGAGACCTTTTTCATTGCGTTTTATGTCTAACATTTCATCCTGTTCATATGCTAAACACTTTAGGTCAAAATAGGTATTCTTTAGGCATGGGCTGCTTTCAACAAAGTTATGGTCTAGTAGGCAGGGTGGTGTTAGCTCAAAGGTTGGACTCGATGATTGCAGAGTTCTTTTCCAACCTAGCTCATTCTATGATTCTATGTTAGGTAACTGTGGGGGAAAATATAATTGAAAAATAATTTCAATTCAGTTACTAATGTTTGCTTTAGTTGGGGTACATTTAGTTAGTATGATTAACATGTGACTGGATGTACTTTTATATTTGTCTTATTCTGTAAAAGTGAAATCATGCACAATATGTATTGTAGAGAGAGGTGTGCAGGAATGTTTGTATTGTCCCAGAAACAAAGAGAGGAAGTGGTGTACAGCTGTGCTGTTGGCCTGCTGTTTGGGATAATCTGTCATATCTGCTTAGATGCATGGCACTTCATCATGAAATGCAGTAACAGGCTTTGTTTCTGTCCTATGGCTTAAAAAATGTCTTTGGAATTACATTCAAAAGTCAGGATTGGGGAAAAATAGAAGCAATTTTTTTAGTTGACTTTATTTTTGTGTGGGTTCCTCATTCCTCTGGGGAAAATCCTGTGAGGCCGAAGTTTTTGAGTCTTTAAAAACACATTTTTGTATGGGGTTTATTTGCTTGAGAGAAAAGTTTTCCTTTCCTTGGGCTTGCACAGAAGAGCAAATCAATCATTACGTTTAATGGACAAGTGTGTCCACTTAAAAAAGACTGTTTTCTTTTGTTCTCTTCCAAGCTAGAAATGCATTGTGCATTTTAGTGTAGGACAGGTTGGGTATGAGCAGTAGAAATTCATAAGTTATTTATTTACTTCTCTTAAAGTAATATATAATTAAGCCTGAAACATAGACCAAGTTTCAGACTAATTTGTATAATTAACTGATATTTCAGACCCTTGAAAATAAGGATTTAATTGTGTGCTGGTTTAAAGGTAAACTGGCAGGAGAAATGAACCCAGCTCAAGAGAGATTATAAACTGGAATTACAATTTAATAAAAATATTACAATAAATGCAATGACACAAAGAGAAATTGATTTTAGCCCACAAAACCCAGAAGTATAACCCAGCACCCTGGGGCACAAACACAATGGTGTTCATTGGCCCCTGTGCTGAGCCCCACGTGGTTCCCCTGAGTCCAAAATAAGGGAAAAAAAACTGTTGGTGCAGATGATGGTCACAGTCCTGCCGAGGTTCTGGTCCTCCTCTGGATTTGACAACTGGTCCCAGAGGTCTCCAAACCCCAAGATTATATACCCTTAGGTTCAGGTGGGACCACTCAGAGTACCTCCCCCAGAGTGGGGAGATCCGCAATGGATGATCTGTGAGTCATGGCGTATTTTTGAAATCATTGATGGCCCATTAGCAGGCATGACACCTCAGGCTGGATGTGGAGGTGCTAATGACTTCCTGAAGAGGGGTTGTCACAGCTCCTATCTCACAGGCTTCTTTAACACCCAGCTTACGTTCTGAGGGGTCAGGTGTGCCCTGGGCAACTGCTGCAAATGGTCCACTGTTAACAGTTCATTGGAAATTATATAGAGGGTGTAGAATACATAGCTTTGGTCACACTCACACAGTGATAAACTGGTCCTGCCTGCTGAACTAGGACAAACTGGTAATATTGACCAGGATTGGAATGAACTCATTTGTTCCAATCACAGTTATTACTGTTTGCAGTAACAAAACAGTGGAAATCTGCAGCAGCATTTGAAATCTTTGATTTCCACAGTATGTTCACTTTCACTCTGAATATGTTAAGAAGATAATATAGTTAAATATGTCATCTTGTCTACTTTTCTAAACTCCTTTCCATCTGAACGTTCATAGAGTACATAAGTAGATATAAAAGGCAGCAGTTGTGAATAGATTGTGGCATATGATCATCATGTAGTGTATGAATGGTTAAATATACTTAAAACACTGGTAACAGCTTGAAGTTATATGACTGCCTGGTTCCCTTTATATCAATAGTGAACTGGGGAAAGAAAGTATTTCTTTTTTGAGTTAAACTAACATAAAATTATCTTTGATGGAAAATAGCCGTAAATTGTTAGAATGAAAATGCAAAGAGAGACCAGTATCCAATTTTCAACAATTCCTCAAGATTAACATGTAGACTAGAAATAAACTATTGATTTCCTGTCTACATACATAACCTATAAAAATTAAAGCAATATATTTATTAGTCTTCATATTCAAAAATAATTGTGTGTGTAAACATTGTTAATTTAAGTTTAAAATTGAATATTTTTCAATTTGCTATCATAATGTTTTTTTTCTCCAAATTGGTGGGGAAAATTCCATTAATATTTGTGAAGCAATATGCTAACACTAAAGTGTTAATTAAATTAAATTTTTTATCCCTTGTTGTAAATGTTACCCATAAATTGCTATAAAAAACAAGGAGAGTAATAAATAATATACTTCACTGTGACTATTCTTTGAATTCTTCAAACATAGAAATGTTCCTTATGTACGTTTTTCAGCATGAAGTGATCTAAATTTAGGATTAAAAAATCCTGCAGGACTGGTTCTAACTTCTCTACTACAAGAAGAGTCAACACCTCTCCTCTGTTAGAGTTCCAGGCAAATATCAACCTTTATGTAGTAACAGAGGTACATTTTGTCTTATCTACCTCTTTGCTTGGATATTCTCCATCACTGTAACAGCCAACACCTCTGAGACCATTAAAGACAATAGAAAGGAGTAACCAATCACACTGGCATAGTTAAGTTTTACTTTGAACTTTAATGTTGAAACTAATATTTGCAGTTATTTTGACTCAGTTCAGGAAGAAATGCAGGTAAGTCAGCATTGTAAGGTATAAGATATTTTTAATACTGTACTTAGAAGATGGTAACATTTCATGAAATAATGTAACCTGTATAAAATGCTTCTGTATGTTTTGGAAAAGCACAGCCATAAATAAACAACCCTAAGGCATCAGTGCAAGCTGGTTAGCTAAATGTAAATGAAGAAACTGTATCCTTGGTACAGATTATACCCTGATCACAACCAATACAAATATTGAAGCATGAGACATTCTGTAACCAGCTTTCCACTCTCTCTGGAAAGAAGTCCTAATCAATTCTGATAATTACACAATGCTAGCTTAAGCAAAGTATCAGGTCTTTAAGTTAAATTACTTCTACTGAAATAGGTTAATATATGAGAACCATAGCTGGCAAAACCACCAAGAGCAAGAGCTTGTGGTGTAAGGGTGACAGCAATCAGCTGGGCTCAGGTTGGAGGCAGTTGACAGAAGACGTACGATTGTGTGCCAGCTATAAAAATAGGTTATGGTGTTCTTTCAAGTTCTTTTCCTTCTCTAACATTGCTTACAGGCATCTAAGGTGTTTGATCTAACCTCTAATTCAGTTTTCCTAGACATAACTCACATCTACTCGCCTTGCATTTTTTCCCCTGGTTTTATTTGTTTTTATTAGAAGAAAATGCAAGGTTTCATTAATAATACTGGAAGATTTTTTAAATCTATATGGGAATAGTTGTACACATTTAACAATTAAAACAAAAATTGTGTGTTTCGAACAGTAACTTGGAAGTAGATTGACTGGAATTTTTTCTGTTGTGTTTTCTTGGTTGGTTGGTTGGTTTGGGTTTTTTCCCCACTGACATTTAAAGATGCAGATAAAGCATTATTGTAAAATGTTGTGTTTGGAAGTAACTATTTCAGACAAAAAAAAAATTGCTCTTTTCCACAGAGTAGAGAATGTGAATGGGTCTTGAGATCATGATTTATGTACTACCCTTGCATTATATGATTGACTCTCATGTCACAATTCTAAACCTCTCTATAGATAATTTTCTAGGTGGACTGTGCAAAAAAAGAAAAAAAAGTGTAAAGTATCTTGAGATGGGTTTTTTAGGTTTTTTTGTTTGTCAATAGGTTTTCATGTTTATCTCTAATAAAGTGAATTCTGTACTGTAGAAATAAAAAAAACCCAACTTCTTAGTTTTCACAGCTAACAACAAAATGTGTGTGTATTCTCCAGTAATTGTTAGGATATGAAAAGTTATTAAAATAAAGTGTCTAAGTAGCATCAATAATTCCAGTGTTCTCAGAGAAAGCAAAGCGCATTAAACTGGCAGGAAAAGAGAAAAACTGAATTCAGATTTTAATTTTTCAGTTTTGTGGTTGGAGGAAAAGCTGTCTTTCCAAGATGGCAATGAAATTATCAAATAAAAGATATTGTTTTAAGACAGTTATTCTTTTACAGACTTTAAAGGAAAGGAAAGTAAGAAATCCAAATCTGATCTTAGTGGTATAATATATATTAAGATAGAGCATACTGAGCTAAATCTAGAAATGATCAGGGAAGACAAATAAAAAAACCCAAATCCTGTGTTTTTAGTGACTTTTTATCTTTTATTAACAGTTTTATCTTTTATTAACAGTGATCTTTAAGTGGGTTGTATGCAGATTGCTTGTCGGGAGCAGTTTGAGTTATTGTCAATCCATTCATTTTCTTTCTATTTTCCGATTAGGATTAAGACCTGAAGTAAAAAGTTAGGCCCTGCATGGGTTGTGTGGAAAGGTCAAGAGTTTTGAGCCTGAGTATTGTATCAGGCTCTGAGCTAAAATACCAGTGTAGATCTACTCAGAAAGCAGGATCAAGACAAGTGTGCAGTCAGTTTTGTAAGACTGACATACTAAAAAAAAAACAGACAAAAATCAGACAAAATCAGACTTGAAAAGCAATTTGTAAAGATTCAGATCTAAATAGATCTAAACCAGGATTTGTTCTTGATGGTTTTCTTAAAGAGCAAAAGTTTTCAATCTCTGATATTATGGCTTTAGAAAGAGAAGTTCAGTTTTTCATTTGCATACTTTTACACCTTTGTAACTGAGAAGAAAATCCGGCTCAGTCTTTTGCTTTGATATCACCTGGATAAGAATATAATCCCAATCCTGAAAGCTGATGCACATTTTGGCTTCTCCTGAATTGCAGTACTTAATGGCCATCTGTTATATTGGCACTACTTCTAAGTCAAAATCCTTCTAAAAATGGTGTAAAGGAGCAACTAGTGCAGAGAACTAATTTTTATCTCTTCTACCTGATGTTGTAGCCTTCATCAGACATTGCTTTAAAATTTACCTTTTTTAAATTATTTTAAATGTTTCTAGTTAGCACCAAGGCTAATTGCAGAAAGTTAATTACACATATAAATCTTTAACCAGTATTAATCTTGGACCTCTACCTATTAATTTTTTGTCAGATTATGTCTGAGCTTTATAAAAGTAAAAAAAAAAAAAACCACAAAAAAAAACCCCAGAGAATGAAGTTAAAAACATAAGGCAAATAAGGAAAACACTAAGAAGCCTATTATATGTTGTTTTTAAAGGCTCAAGTTGTGTGACAGAATAACATTTTTTTTATTCTTTTGAAATAAATTAATAAGTCATTGTATATTAAGCCATTCTGTGGGAAATATGACCCTCATTTTTACTTCTAAGAAAAGCCATTAGATTTAGTAGTATGCTTCCAACTGAGCCTGGGATATCATATAGACTATAGTTAAGTGAGTAATCATAGTGATTGCTGAAGCATCAAAAAGAGTTTACTTCCCTGTGATTATCTGGAAATAGGTATACAAACAAATTTGCTTCAGAGGTTGCCTTGAAAAAATATGGTTATTTTAGACCTGTAGCATTGCAGCACTTCAGCGATTTTAAACACTTCCAAAAAATTGTTATGATTTTTCCTTAATTTAGGAATCCTTCAAATGATCATACATGGGGTACAGTGCTAAAAAATATCAGTCAGGAATCCACTATTTACTGGCTGCCTTAGCACTTAAAAGGAATGAATGTCTGCTATGCACAGCAGTCACAGTATGGCCTCAGTCTGTGGGCAGACAGTCACCTTTAATTCTTCTATAGTGGACACACTGCAAAGAGAACTTATAGGCTGGTATTGAAGGAAATATTGGAAACACAAGCAATTGGTGGCTATTGTTGATGAAACAGTAATTAGGTTTAGAAAATGCTTCCACCATGAGAAATTTTTCCCTCCATGAGAAGAAAAATGTGGCACTTCCCTCTGTCTTCAATTAATGATATGCTCTTGTGATTTTCTTTGTGCAGGACTCAGTTCGACTCTAAATTAACTACTCTATTTGAAGGGTTTCTGTTTTCAGTTGTCTTGCATGCATCTTTTGGGAATGCCTTTATTTTAAACTTTACGGTTTCCTGGTTTTATTTTTACAGAGAACTGTTCTGCATTCTTAAAAGTTTCATTTTCAGTCTGTTATGTTTGTTCATTAACGTTTTTAATGTCCCTTGTTGAATCACTGTTGCACTTTTACTGTCTAACTCATAACAAGCTCTCACAGCTTGGAATTTATCCACTGTAATGAAAATTTGGGACTGTGACCTAAGTTGTATTGATACAAATCGATCTTCTGTTATCTTATACACACTAACATTAATTGATAGGTTTGTTGACATTCCTTTAATTGCTTCAGTTATACAATTGTGACAGATCTTATGAAATGGTAGTAGGCCTAAATAGGACTGTTAGGAAAAGAATTTTATTCAGAATAAAATCAGAAAAAAAAAAATCCCACCTGCAGGATTTTTTGTAGTGTGATACTCCTAAAAAAATCAGAAAATTGGTCCCTACAACTAGCTGTGTAATTGGTTAAGTCATAATAATTAAGTAGTTGTCCTGTGATAACTTTATATGTCTTTAATTCAGTAAGAATTGTTTGCGGTTTCTTCAGGTGACAAATTATTTCTTGAGTACAGCTAATTTTTATTTGAAATTTGCTTCATTATTGCTCTCTTAATATTTGTATTTTAAAGTACAAAGGACAGAAATTATCTTCCAGCTGAAAGAAATAATAATTTTCTATAATCTATTTTAACCAAGAATGATGAAACAAGTTATGTTTTGCGTGAGACTTGCACTAGGGCAAGAGGGTTGATAATGAAGTATAAAGGATGGAGTAGAGAGAAACAAAGTCCTGACTAAGATTAGTATTGTTTCCAGTTTAAAAGATGTAGGGAGCCTCAGAGAAAGATTAGAGAGGGACCTAGATGAGAGGACAACTAAGGAAGCTAGACACAAATATTGTCTGATGTGTATATAACAAAATACTAATACATGTAAGAAGTTCTGCCTGCAAGACAGCACAGATCCCTAGTTCAGAAATCACAATGGGATGAGGATTAGTTCATTCAAACTGATGGACTATTAATTGTTGTGGACTGTGCTTATGCCAGTGTATAACTATTTCTAGAGTTTGTAATTTCAAAGAGTTGTTATATCACAAAAAACAAGAATTCCAGGATGCTCAACTTTACATAGCAGGGCATATGGCAGTCTAATGTGATATAGAAAAATATACATGCTTTGGAAGATCACTTTAACCCTTTTGTGATTATATATGGTCTTCAAACTAAAAATTAGCAGTTATCTCTTGCAGTGAGAAACTGTCAAAGTAGATTCTAATAATTAAATATGAGGTAAACTCAAGGAGAAAGTGACTGAATAGTTTTTACTGGTGTATAGAGACAGCTCTAAGTAATAGGTATGTAATGCAATAAATCATTCCTGGAGGAGAAGAAACCATATTTTTCACCAGTATCTTGAAGCTGAGTATGCAAAAGTTGTTGTTCTAATGATGCTCATAACATAAACCTTGCTCACTGCTAGTGAGTACTCCAGTACTCCACAACAGCTTGCACATCACCTTCAGTTAGTGAGTGAGCACCTTCCAGTCTTTCGTCCCATTTGCTAGGGTTTCTTCTCTGGAAGACAGAAAATATAATAGTTGATTACCAGTATTAATGTTTTGCTTTCTGAAAGACTGAAGGGATTTCAGATGCTCAATCACTATTTTTATGGAAAAAATTTACTCTTTCTTCATATATGTATAGGCAGTCTGTGTAGGTAAAGAAGAGAGTGAATCTAGTCTTAGTAAGATGAGTGATTACACTCTCTGCATTTAAATATGTAAACAAAAAAGGCTGCACTTTCTCAGATATTTTCTTAACAGGTCTATTTTTTACTGTATCTCAAATATGTGTGTGTACACATTTATATGCCTTTATATGTTCCTCAGAATAGGAGCAAAGTAAAACACTTTAATTTTCTATATGATCTGGTCCAGGGACAGATGATGCATAATTCTAGTCTTCATTTCACTCAAAGATAAGAATGCAGTAAGTTGAACTTGTCTCTCATATCTGTATCCTCAAACATCTTGTGTATCAAAGGCTTCAAGAGATCTGAAGAAACAAAAATGAGCCCTGCCTTGACAATTGTAAAAAAATAATTGAAGTGTGGGACTACTACTAATGCTGTATCATCTGAAATATGGATATATAGAGACAAAAAAGTCTCAAGATGTCCTAGTATAGCCAAAAATATTGGAACACAATTTTACTGATAGTTTTCTTATTAAGAGAAGATAAAAGTGAAATTATTGATGTAGTCCCTATCCAGCCAGGAAATATAAAGGTAAGTCTTAAATATAAGCTTTCTTTTTATATTTTTGATGCATATTTATTGAATTTAGTGTCAAAGTTATAAATCCCAAATGAGAAATGCATTCTGTAGCTCTGTACTAAAAGTGTTTCTAGTTTAAATCCAAGTGGGAGGTGAGCAAGGCATCTGTAGCTTTTTAAAATCTGTTCCTGGTATCACAATGACTTTACATCTTCACACTCAATTTTGAAATGACTGTTGCATTGCTATCTCTGTACATAGTACATTTCTGCAACAACAGGAAGCAAGTTGAATTCAGCAATCAGATAGCTTGTTCTCTTATCAACAAAGCAGACTTCATTATGATGCATCCCTGTTTATCCAATTTCTTTCTGTACATACTGACTGAATGCAGTGTCAGCCTCCTCTAGCTCAGTGTGTCTACAATTGACTGTGGAAAAATGCTCTTTACAAGTAACAACTATATTATACTTACATATATATATGTGTGTGTGTGTATATATATATAAAAATATACTCAGACATTCATATATGTATATGCAATATAACCTCATGGTGTCAGCCAGGACAGGGTTAATTTATGCAGTAGCTGTGAGGGGGT
This sequence comes from Poliocrania exsul, assembly GCA_035041345.1. NCBI lineage: Eukaryota > Metazoa > Chordata > Aves > Passeriformes > Thamnophilidae > Poliocrania > Poliocrania exsul. The sequence goes on along the minus strand of JAWWLZ010000139.1, from coordinate 32,181,860 downwards.
GGAGCCTGAAGCCATGTGGGCGTGGCTAGGCAGTTACTTGAGATCACCTCATATCATTGCCATGATGGAGGAAAGGGTATCTGGCTTCCAAGTTATTAGGGCGGGCCTTGCGGTTCAGAAAATGTGGCAGGAAGAGGGAAACTGACCACTGCTGTTTATTGTCTCCTGGGGTTTGCAGTGGGCATTTTTTACATGTGACTCACACTCTTGTATACATTTGTTATTAATCTTGTTGTTACTGTTCACTTTCTTATCTCATTGCACTTTCTAGTAAATTGTTCTTATCTCAACTCATGACCTTCACCTTTTGTGTCTCCAATTTGCAACTCCATCCTGCTGCAGCAGGAAGAGGGAGGGAGAGAGAGGGAAGACCAAGAGTGGCATAGTGGTTTGGGAGAGTCTCGGTGGAGGCACTGAATTGGGGAGTACAATTCCTAAATCAATATCATCTATGTATATAAGCTTCTAATAATCCCCCTTTTTAAAAGCAGTGTCAGGTAAAAAAAGTCAAATTTTATGAAGGGACTATAATATAGGGGACTAAACATTATTCTAGCAAAAATTTCACTTCCTTCAAATTAAAAAAAAATCAAAAGGGGGAGTTCTTTGACTCCTAGCTTTTTTTCCCTGCCTGCCACTCACTCTCTCCAACTACGCTGTAACCAGGACTGTACAGGAGATAGCTGTCAGAGAAGCCAGAGCAATATTTCAGTACTTCTATGTTTCAAATAATTTTCGTGGTGATATATTGAGTCCCTAGACCATGCAATGGCATGTTAAAAATTGAGTTTATGTTACTTTCTCAAAAGACAATGGAGATCCAGATATACTGTAACACTGAATCACCTTGCTCTGAAAGAACAGTATGAAGGTAGTTTGTATTGATTATCATGATTAGCTTTGCGCAGTACTTTCCAATGATGTGGCTAATTGAAATGTTGTTTGGGTTTTTTTGGGGGGTTTTTTGTTTGTCTGTTTGTTTGAGTTTTTTGTAGTGTGTGCTTCAGTTTCAATTGAATTTCTGTCTTGAAAGCAAGTTAGAGTTTAATAAGTATGTTGGTTTAAATGTAAAACACCAGGAGAAATGAACCCAACTCAAAAAGAGATTACAAATCAGAGTTACAATTTAATGAAAATATTACAGTAAATACAATGATACAGAGAAACGATTGGTTTTAACCCATAAAACCCCAAATGTTTAACCCCGCACTCTGGGACACAAACAGGATGGTGTTCATTAGCCTCTGTGCTGAGCACCACCTCGTCCCCCTGAGTACAAAGTAAAGGGAAAGGAAAACCTGTTGATAAGGATGATGGTCGCAGTCTGGTCGAGAGTGGTAGTCGCAGTTCTGGTCCTCCTCTGAATCTAATGAGTGATACCAGGAGTATCAAACCCCAAAGATTATATATGCTCAGGTTCAGGTGGGAATGCTCAATACCTCCCCTAGGACAAGAAGTTTCACAACGGGTGAGTCATGGGATGTTTTTGGAATCTTAAATGGTCTACGTCATTGCAACTGCAGAGAACTAGAGAGACCATTTACCTCTTTGAAGTAGAAGTTACTCCTGATACGCACTCTTTTTTCTCTGTTGTTTGTAAGGTAGTGGTAAATTTCTTTAACAAATGGTTATCCTTACCTCTTATAGAATGGGTAATTTGAAATAATTAGATTGCCCAAATTCAAGGAGTTAAACTCCATTTGCTTGAGTTCATCTTTGGATGAAACAGTGCATGTTTGAAAATATAAGACTTTACCTTCCCCTTTCATCTAGCAGTATTTTGATGGTACTGTAGCTACACTTTTCTCCATTAAATTTATTTCTGCCCTTTCCTCTCAAAACAACAGCCAAAGATTCTTTCAGCATTCTCCTAAGCTGCTGTTTTAGGCAGACGTACATTCCTCTTTCTTTGACTTGTTTCTGTAAAGGAGCTCAAAGACCTTTTACAACAATATTGGATAGAGAACAGCAGTTATTCCCAATAGCTTGGAAGTAATTTCTGGCCTGAGAAAAAGGGACCTGTATAATGTGAAATTCCTAAAATGTAACTGGTGACTGTATATTAATATTACTATACTAATACAGTATGCTAATGTTATTCATAGATATATTATGTCATAGGGTGTTAGACAGAGTTAACCCTCAAGAGATGCAGCAGGAAATTCTAGTGACTCCTGAGAAATCAAGTATTTCAGGCAAAGTAAGCTCATTCAAAACAGAATTATTGAATTTCTCTATGATTGCATTGTATGAAGCTTGCCTATAAATGTTTGGCCCCTAAAATAGTCTTATATAAGGCAAAGCTAACTTCTTATTTAAATAAGTCAACAAAGATATGTGTTTATTTACTGACAAGTTTTTTTCATTAGAATACTTGATTAAAAAAAGTGTAGATTAACTCATGACTTCCATTTCAGTAGCAGTACAGATACATGTTTAGGGTTTTGTTTTATTTAATATTTCCCCATCAATATTCTGTATAGGTAATTTTTCACCTTAAAATAAGTTGCACACAAGATTTCATTTGGCAGTTATTACAATGATTCCTCAAAACGTGCAATGTCTCTTAAAAAAACTGCAGAAAATTTCTAGGGATGGCTTTGCTACACCAAATAATTTTGGTCAATACTCCCAAGATTTTTGACTGATAAAAAATTATATTTCACTTCTGCTTGTTTATTGTGTGGTGTAAAAAACTGTCTTCTTTGTACATATGCTATAATGATCCTAATTTTGATTTAAACTTTAGGTTTCTGATGTGAAACACAGTTATTGTGTGTGCACGCATTTTCTGTTTAGGGACCAGATTTTATTAAGAGCAGTAGCTCTTCTATTCATTTATCAGGCATCAATACTCTGTCACCTGTTATAGTCTTCCTGATGCCTTAAAAGTCTGTAAAAAAGACTCCAAGCCACTTTTTTAGTAGGAGATAAGATAAAGGGTAGTTGCTTCAATGAGCACCTAGGCTCGCCCAGGAATACATAGACAGGTGCGTCAGCAAGCTTTAATTTCCATAGCTTTTATAATATGATCCATCCAGTCATCACTTTATACATTTCCAGTTCCACCTCTGTTTCGCCCCAGTCCCACCCCCCTCAGGAATTGGGTCTGGAGTCAATGAGACCCCCTCCTCTTCTTCAGCACACAAAGGGCTCTTGGAGGGTTTCCAGTGTTCTGGGTCACTCTGCTCCGTGTTTATGTCGTCTCCTGATACCGTTCAGTCTTGTACCTTGAACAACAGACTAAACAGCTAAAGAATTTTAGCTCCCTGTTCTGGGACAGGAGTAGCGATAGAAAGACATTAAACTTAAGCTGCTAGAAATATTAACTCACTAAAATCTACTTTGCTACAGCTCCTTGTGTTCCTAAAATCTACAAAATGTGAAAATCAAAAAATCAAAAATCCTTCCTGCATCATCCAGTATCACTCAGGCATGCCTCAGTCAGGCATATGAAACAGGAAGGTGGTTTTAGATGCACGTAACTATTTTTTGGGTTTGGGTGGCTGGTTTATATTTAAACACTAGGCTATAATTATTTTGCCTTTCATTTAGTCCTAATTCTAGCCAGCAATACTTTGTTTTTCTTATCTCTCTGGACATTTTGATATTTTACAATATCAAAGAAAGTTCAAATTACAAAAAGAAAACTACGACATGGATTTTATTCACTTATAAGATTCATCTCTCAGGCTTAACTTACATATTCATTCAAAATAAGAAAATGTTTTACCTTATTAGAGATGGTTTACCTATCAAAGAAGATATTTGAAACACTCAAGGGAATTTATTTCATTTTGGCCTAGTGGAACAAAAATGAAGTGACTCTGTAGAAGTAGTTTATTGATTTAAACAATTGAGTAGCTATAATTGTGTAGAAAGTATTACATCATAAAACGTATTATATCTCCACAGGAAAAAAAATGCACTGGAATCTCTGAACTGGAAAAGAGTTCATTAGAAAAACAGACACTTTTCCCCAAAACTCTGAATCTCTTGATTAGTTTTGCTTTCTATTTGCTTTCTATTGTTGCTGCCTCAAAGATATGAATTACTAGGACTTGATAACAGAGAGAATCTAAATTTTTATAGCTTCTAATCAAAAATTCCTATCTTCTGCAGTGTTGTGTTGCTGTGCAAAATAAATGCTGAATTCAATATATAAAACTTCAGAATGATGCTAAACAGTAGTAGCTTGAATTCATTAGTATTAAACATACATTTAAAAATTTTATAAACATACTTGAAGATATCTCAGGGTTCCTAAAATGTTGTATTGTAAGAACACTTAATATTGTTGCTCATTTTGATATGGTGCTACTAACAATGAAGGTATCTTGTTGGTGAAGCAGTGGTATTTTATGCCTCTAGAAATCAAAGCAGTGTTCCATTTAAGGAGAACAGGGGTTTCCTGAGCTAGGGCTACAGGAAATATTTTAATTCATAGAATGTGGATCATGTAAATATAACCCTTTCCTAACATCTCCTGTCCTATTTCTAGACTTTAGAGAAAAATTTAAAAGCAGGATGATGTTTCCAGGCTTCTTTGCTAAGTCTATAAAGGATTTACTTTTGGAGATATTGAAAGAGAATTTTTAATCATTTAAAAGTATCCATAAATATGCCAACCCTCTTTAATTACTATTTTCTATTAATTTAAAGGATTGAAAAAATTCAAAATACTGAATAATAAAGGTAGACTCCAAAGTCCAACACAATATAAACTGAAGTTCATACCTAGCTGGAAGTAGGCAGCAGACATTAACATGTTTTAAAATACACTACTTCAAAAATGTATTTGGAGTATTTGAATTCATTAAAAAACAAAATCAAATATTAAGAGTAACTGAAGTTAGCCTGCCTAGTCTTTGCAGTTGCATTTTCCCAAGAGTGGATTCACCATCTTGTCAGAAAATCAATTAATAGAAAAATTCCTAAATATTGAAAATATTTCTTAAACTAAAACAAATTTTAATTTAGGAAAAAAAAAAGATTAATGCGAGTTTATTTAGCACTCATTAAATTTCTCTATTCCATGATTTAAAGCAATACATAAAACCACATGGATTCATCCTTTTTTTCCCTTTTTTAAAATTTTTTCTTCTTTTTTTTTAACTTAGAAAATGTTTTTACCAAATAAAAGAATAGATTTATCTATAGCTGAAGCTGTTCTTATCTGCACTGGTCTGGAAATAAAAGTGAGCTGTTTAGGGAAAGCGAAGCAGTCTAATTTCAGGCTGAAGAGATTATTCTGGGCATTTTATGTATGAGTTAAACTCCTGTAGAGGCATAATGAATTCCACTGTGTATTGCAATGAAAGTTTTGGCTAATCAGAAAGAACAAACTGATAATAAACTTGTGCCTTGAATAGTCTGCCTCATATCCTGCATAATTAAATGTGACTTATAAAAGAAGCTGGTGAAGGAAAGAAATCAGGATCAAAACTTAATCATCAGTAAATGCAGATAAGAGCATAGTAGACAGCATCTCTCTCTGTTGGGACTGCAAGGTACTGCTTTCCTTGGTTACTTCACTATCACTGGACTAAATTTATCAATGTTTACTCATCCACTGGAGAAATGCACTTGTTTTTCCTAGGTCACAGTGACCTTTAAGAGTCTGATATTTACAATATTCACTGTAGATCTTATTTAAATGAATGATTGAGAAGGTCATATTAGGAGAAGAGATTTGAGAGTTAAAGGTGAGGTTTAACTCATAATTCTGTATTTGTAGCTAAAGTTAGATTCTCTTGGCTATGAGAATATAATTACGTGAACAAACGCATGAACTATGTAATTCATATTATTGAAAATCCTAAATCTAAACTTCTGTGTGTCTAAGAAACTCATTCCAGTTTGGGTGAACCAGTAAGTTCCAAAAGTAAATCAAAACCACATCGTTTTTACTTGGATGACTTATATGTATTAAAAGGACATCTGAAAGTTATGGCATCAAAATCTGCCTTGATCCCTGGCTGCCAGTTCTAGCCTGGATTCCAAATTTTGCTGCCTTCCCTATACCTGTTTTTAAGAAAGAGAAAAAAAGATAGACCAAACAAAACATTGGGTTTTCTTTCATTTTATTTTTTTTTCCAAATGGAATATTTCACGTAAAAGTGTGATTCTGTTTTTTAAACTTTCACAGCTAGGTGAAAACTCAATTCGCTTTTTTAAAGCTATTGCAATTGAAGACTTTTATCAGAGGAAAGCTTAGAGGTAAAAAACTCCCAAACAGCAAAACCCACAACAGAAAGCAGTCTCTCTTCATTTATAACTCCTAATATTTACTTGAAATCTTATATTCCTCAATACCAGATAAAGAACCTTCTGTAACTGGCAACCACCTACCTATGCATCTGCTTAACAGGTCACCTTTTGTTGAAAAGATGAATAGCATAAAGAACAGCTCAAATACAAATCAGTAATACTGTGTGGGCCTCTGTCTCAAGCTCTGGGGTGATCTCAAGTCACTTCTGAAGTACTATCATATCATACTTTACCCTCACAATGCACACTGTTCTTAAGACTCTTCACATCAGGTCTCGCTGATCACTATGAGTCTGAGAAACCAAAGAAATTTAGCCTGGAATTTGAGAGGGTTTATTTTTCTTTTTCACTGAAACAAATCGGTGATTTTGTGGAACAGAAGGTTCTATGGATTACTTTCAAAATATTTCAGATTTTCTAAGTGAGGAAAGGAAATAACGGTGAATGCAAAAACCCCTGAGGTTAGGGAAAAAAACTTAAAAACTGTTTCTCCTATCTTCCAGAGAGTTGCCCTAATCTGTTATGCTTCAGTCGTTATTTTTCTTCATAATGACCAAAGTCGGTATTTTAAAGACAACAGAAGAGCATTTCACCAGCTAAAAGTATTTTTGCCACAATTTCCTAACAGACTGTTGAGGAGGAATTAAGGATCTGAATTGTGGGGGGTTGAAATTGGGAGAATATGCAATTTCTAAGGAATTACTTAATTTTCTAATAGTGTTGTGTAACTGACCTCATACAGATTTTCCCATTCAATTTTTTGAATATGTCTGGGATGATGGAGTTCATGCATTTTTAAAGAATAAACAACTTCTACATCAAACATAAAAAATTTGGAGCTTTTTAAAATATGAGTATTTATTTTTGTTTTGGTTTTCTTTTATATATGAAAGAAATCTCTGAAAACAAGCCCTCAGGTGACATTTTTGATGGCATATTTGGAGTGAATTTCTCCTGCTTACTAACTCCTGTTCCTTGTCATAATGATCACTGTAGCTGCTTGCATTTCTACGGTTTCTGCCAAAGGTCACTTTTTTCCCTTCCTAGTACAAAATTAAGTCAAATGATATTTTCCATACTTTTACTTTTTTATGTTAGTGAAATTATAAAGTTTAATAGACATTAGTGAAATCAGTGTGTAATAGTGATTGACTTTCATTGTGCCTGCTCTAATTTGTTGCTAAATACTGAAGGTTTTAGCCATGGAGAGCTTGACAAAAGTTTCTGTGCCAATGGAGTTCTTAGTGTGGTTGTTTCTAGAGCGGTGAATTTTGGTATTTCTTCAGTTTTGAAGAATGTACTGAAAAAAACCCAAAAACCGAGTTGAAACTACCAGGATTGACAGAAATTAATAAATCTTTAGTGAAGGTAATCCTTAGTTGACTGATATCAAGTGAAGGACTTTGGAGGCAGTGGTTAGCTTTGAAAAGCCTTTAGTGAAAAACGAAGTGAAAAATTGAAGCTCCTCACAGACCTTTTCATAGTATGACAAAGTCCCCGATACTTCCCTTCACATTAAAAAAAACCCCAAACCACCAAACACACTCAAAATATTAAACTGTAAGACTATATGTGTTTTCTTCATCCTCTTCTTTGTTAACAACCTTGACTAGAAGTTTATTCTGTAGTTATTGCTTTTCAGAGTTGTTGGCAATGCTTTATTATTCCTAATGAAGCTATTTCTGTTGCAACATGGGGAAAATATAGGAACCAGCTCCATAGTTCTTGTTACAATGAGATATGCATATAGTATGGCTTACTTACTACTGCCAATGTGAAGGAAATATTCCAAGTTCTAATGTTGTTTATATTGACCCAGAGCTACTGAGTTCAGAAGTTTCCCCTGTATCCTGGATAAAAATCTTATTATCTATTGTGCCCTGCTTTAAAAAAGAGAGAAATATCACTGGAGATTCCATTTTCAGAAACATTTATGTTAATTTCCAGTCTCATGAGAATTTTCTTTAATAGATCTTTTGTTTAGTCAGTTCTACATCATCAGCAGGGAAGAGAGTTAAACTATGAAACAGAGGCAAGAAAAAATTCTGTAAGAGAATGTGTAATATTTATAATTAATTCAGTACATAAAATTATTTTGTTTTCAAGTTAAAAATATTAGTAAGTATTTCACATTATTGTCATGTGTTTGTTTATTAAGTTAGAAGAACAAAAATGTCAGATTGTTTTCATTTCGAACATATCAGATTTTCTGGCTGAAAATAAAAAATCAGCTGTATATCCATTTAAAAATGCATAGAGTTTGTGTTTTGGGAGTTCTGGGAAAAAACAAGGAAGTAAAAATCATCTGCTTGTAGGGGTTTTGTGCTTTTAACCATGAGCAGGTCAACAGTGTAAAAGTCCGCTACCTCTTTCTAATTAATAGTTGTTCTTTGGCTTTACTACTCTGAGGTTTTCTAATAAGATCTGAGTTGAGAAATTAACATGAAAAATTGGTACAAATTAAAGACTTTTCCAAGCCTTGAATTTTTATACTATTTTCTTGGAAGTGTTATGTCTTGCAGTGTTAGCCACACAGTTCATGCAATGCCAATGTAATAATTGCCAAATTTTTAATCATGAGTAAGAAAATATCTGAGAAAAGTTTTAAAGTTCTGACCCAACAGGATGGGAAAGACATAAATATTCATTATGTATTTTTCAGAATATTCATTAAATGAAATATGATGAACATGTGAAGTATACAAGTCCACTGGAAAAAACTTTTGTTGGTAAAAAAATCTCACTTCTTTGCTACTGCAGAATTTATTCTATTGATGAGTTTTATAATTATGCCAGAATGCCAGAGTGGATTAGTTCCTTGTATTCAGTGCCACACCATTTGTTGCACTCTGGTATTGCTATATATCATACAGTATAATCCATTTGGAAACTGGTGAAAATTTGTATTGTTGCATGAGAGATCTTTTAAATAAATGTATTTTGCTATCCTCTCTGTCTATGGGACAATTCCAAGTGACGTCCACTAAAGAGAAATATCTTACATTGAAACTTCTGCTACTGTTGTTTTAATTATTCCCACTGCTTTCAATGAGTAAAGCTGAAATTGTGTTAGTGGATGTAATAGAATATATAATCTTGCCTATGTATTTATGTTTTATGAGATTTCTTCCATTAGACTGTGTTCTATTTGACATCTTATTAATTTTTATTTCCAGGATTGAAAGAATGCATTGCATACACATGATTTATATTTAAAATATATTGATTTATCCATATGCTGCACATGTATTTCATCATACAGATTTCCACATACTAAGGTTTACATTACATTTATAAATACAGCTTATAATTTAGAATTTTTCACATGAATTTATGATTTTTATGGAAATCTTTTTCATTAAAATTACCTGGGAGTCTTTCCAAGATTGTAGCATGTGTTACTCTACATCTTAGGATTAATTTATACATACCAGGCTTGGTTTTTTTCCCTTTTCACTGGTGAAAACTCATATGAAAGAATTTTCAGGCATGCGGCATATAAAAAGCCTGACTGCATTGTGTTCTGCTGGCTTCTAGGTACTATGAAAATCCTTGACATAAAAATATAAAGTACATTTATACTTTTCAACATTAAAATTTTAAGCATAGCAAGGATAAGCTAGGAGAAGGAGAATTTTAAATGAATCTTGACTTTGGGGTTTTTGTTGTATTTTTTTTTTTTTATTTTCCACTTTCCTCCCCTTTATAGCCCAATAATAAAAGTATTTGTTCTGGGAGACAAATCCAGTGATTATAACAAGACTGAGATTTATAGTTAGACATTCTGGGGACTCTGTTTCATTTTTGTTGTTTTTGTTTGGATTTCTTTTAATTTTTGATACAAGCTGTATTATATAATTAATATGCTTGTGCACTATGTCAAAAATGTAAAATAAATGTATGCTTTTGATCTGGGAATATATGAACAGCCTAGAAAGTGACTGTGTCTAAAAAGCAAAAAAACCCTCACAGTATTACTTAGTCAAGTTAGGGTGTAACAGAAGGTTTAGTCTTTCATTTAATCTAAAGAATTACTGCTATAAGTTTAACTTTTTTACTTAATAAATATTAACAAAGCAAACCATTATTATCATTCTCTCATACACAATTCATATTTTCAATAGAATACTGAGCTGATTCTTAAGAAATTCTGATGAAGCTTCTTCCATCTGATGCTTTGTAGGGATCAGAGCTAGGGTAAGTGGAAGGTAATGGAGGTATTAAGTAAACTTCTTCCATTATTTGCACTTAACAGCATGTTTTTCTGCTTGATGAGTAGAATATAACCTACCAAATAATAGCTCTGTGTATAAAATGAATTATATGTGGCACTGTAAACAAAATGTTACATTCTTCAGAAATATGTTTTGTCTTAAAAATAGGACAAACTAGTGGATAAACTAGTTTAGTAAAAAAACCACAAAAACTATGATTTTTTTTTTGTTTGAGAGTGTCTGTAGTTTCCATTCCTGCAAAGATGCTACTCACAATTTGCATCCACAACACTGTCATAGTTTCTTTTAAGTGAGGTGTTTTGCTGAAGTAGAGAAGAAAGGTTGCTAATACTCAAATTCAGATAAGGCTATAATTTTGTCATTTCAGTATATTGATTGAATCATTAGTGATTTAGAATTCTAATGCTCTATTCTTGTAGTGAGCCTCAACTATACTATTAAAGAGAGCAGCAAAAATTCCATTTCGGATCAGAATAAAAATAGTTGTTCCTAGATATTCTAGATTTACATCAGTGAAATGGTGTAAATCTCAGACTCTGGACCACTGCCTCAGATTATGTTATTAATGTAAATTTATGCATGAATTTTGATAGCAAAATGCTTGAGATGGGAAGCAAGGCATCTGAAAACATATTTAAGGATGTGCATACACTGCATAATGGAGCAGAAGTAGCACACAATGTGAATTGCTGTTAAAATTATCTTTTGTTTTTCATGATCTGTTTTTCTCATTGGAAACACTGGATGTCGGTGTTAGAGCAAAGAAAGCTTAAAAAACCCATTTTTCTATGTAAATAAATTCAGGACTTTTTTTGTTTGTTTGTTTTTTCAAAGAACACGAATTGTAACTGCTTGATGCACTGTAACAATTTGCTTTTAGACAGTGAACACACACACAAATAGCACAGTCAGTTTCAGGAGGGGTATTCTACCACAGACTGGCAATTTTCAACTCATTACGTTTTACTGAGCTATTGCTTCTGTGTGCATTTAAATTTTTCAGCATGATTAAAAACTTATAAATATATTAATCACTATGTGCACACCTTGAAAGAGCAGGAGATTAGAATTATGAAACTGAGGTCCTGATTTAGGGAAGTCATTAAAGGTGTTTTATCTCACTGAAGTTCGAACCTAAAATTAAGCCTGTGTTTGCATGTTTGTTAAGGTAAATCTTAAATTAATATGACAAGTCCTCTTAGAAAGAGCAAAAGTGTGTTTGACTGCCACACACCAAAAAGACAAGCTGCTAGACTCAAAGCACAAAAGTAGGAGCAAGAGCAAAGCAAAACTGGATCACTGAAAAGAGAAGCTTGTCATACTAAATAAGGTAGTGAGAAAGTGGTATAGATTATGAGAAACAAACAAACAAAAACAAAACGATCCTCAGAGAGACAGGGTACAATAGTCTATAGCCAAAAATATTGCAAAGAGTTTGGAAATCATGGTGGAATTGTCTCTAAATTGAGCTTTGGTAGGCAGACAATTTTGTCTGGTGTCTGAACATCCTGATTATTTTCTTCCAGGACTTCCTTATTGTTATGGGTTTAGCCAGGTAGGCCTAAAATTTAGGTTTTAAAGTTCAGATTAGGCCTGGAATTGTCAGCTGACTTGAGCTGGGTTGAGCTAGCTAACAGCTGACTTCTTCTAGCCGGTAGTGTTGTATTCCATATCTTATTACGACATCATCTCAGAAGGGGTAAGAGCCGGTGTGTGGGAGGTGTTAAGTCAGTTCCATCATGGCTGAAGTACAGAGGAGACGTGCTACAGTTGTTCTGCTTTGTTGGGCCCTGCTCCTGCTGCCACTACATCGTATTTTGTTTTAGTTTCAGGAAAGTAGAAGTATTTTGTTGTTATTCTTTCTCTTTCTTGCAGGGTGTCTTTTAGAGTTCTTATGAATCTAGAGTAATAGACTTGGTATTAACTGGGGAGTGGGAGGTTATTTCTTGTTATACTTAACTTGTTTGTGTGTTATATTGTAGTTTTCTCTTAATTTTCTCTTTTCTGTATAAATATATGTAGCTAGTTTAAGTATAAACTTAGTTTGAGAGGTTTCTTTCCCTTTCGCTCTTTTCTTGGTGAGGGTAGAGAGGTTTTGACTTGGTATTGAGCAGCTGGCATTTTGCCAGCTCAAACCAAGACACTTATATATTCAGCCCAAATGGTGCTAATTTTTCTGTTGCCTTTTTATTTTCCCCCTTTTTTTCTCTGCCAACCTTCCTCTCATTCTGTATGTGTCCAGCCCTTTCTATGTCAGTTCTTTGAATTGTTTCTATAGTCTTTTCAGACATTTTTCACTTATGCATGCTTTCTGGACTGCTATATTAAAACAGAGAAGGTTTCCTGACCATGGCAGGAGGGTTGCAACTAGATGATCTTTAAGGTCCCTTACAACCGTAAACAATCTGTAAGTCTGTGATTCTCTGAGGTTGTATGCAAACAGAATACAAGATAATGTAAATCATTAGCATTTATTAGGAAAAATCTGGGTAAAGAAGGGAAGCTGAATTCTTAAATGCAACTGCTGTTTTCTTAGCCAAAATTTTGGGAAGCTGAAGGGCTGCACTTAACTTCATAGAACAACAAACCCCCCTTATTTTAAACCCCCTCAAACACAGAAACAAAACATTTTCCATATTTAAATAACAAAATACAGTCTAACTACAAAGGAAAATTTTAGGAGGGAAAAAGGATCAATTGAAGCATGAGAAGTTCTTACTTTGGATATTGGCACAGTATTCCCTCCCCAGACATTTCTAACCCTTAGTAAACCCTTTGTATCTCATTTCCTTCCATTTTTAATTACAGGCAACAAAATTGCTTACACCAGCATTTACATGGCAATAACAGCACCAGAAAAAAACAAGTGTTAGTGATCGAGTTTTCTTGCTAGGTTAAAGATAGGCTCTAATTTCAGAGGTCTAAGGTAAACTTTGAAAATAGATGTTCTTCCTCTTATACATGGGGGTCCAATGTAAATCTGCCTGTCAAAGAGTCCTGATCTCATTATAACAAGGTTAAAAATATCTGGCCTGCCAGTACCTGCCAAAATTACTACAGTAAGGGTTGTATTAAAATCCATCTATTTCTATTAGAAGCTGATGAATGCATTCCGTTGCTCCCTTTGTCCACCAAAGTTGCCCCTTTCTCTTTTCTTTCTTACTACATCTATTTCATCAATGAAGAGAATGCACAAGGCATTTTTCTGAACAAGAACAAAAAATTCTGTAACTTCAGCTAGATCCCCCCCAACAAATATCTCTAAGAACTCTGAGATGTTGATTGTGATAGATGGTACATTAGCCTCTCCAGCTGTAGCTATAGATAAAAGTGTTTCCCCAGTATGCTGAGGACCTGTCAGAATTAACCACTTTGGAATTTTTACTCCCAGATCCTTATATTGTTTGGGATTTTTTGGAAAGTTCACAAACTTAATTATCTCCAATTTGGTCTCCTCACATCCAGCTACATCTTTGAATTTCATCTATTTCATCCTGAAGGACTTTGGCTGTGGTTTCAACCACAGTGAAATGTCTACCCATTCCACACTCTGCTCAACCTAAGCCTGCAGGACCCTTCTCTTAATGTGTACAGTAAAGAAGCAATAACCAGGGGATCTCGGGCAGCAAAGTCCAGAGAAAGGGTCCATCACTCTCTGTTGAGTAGATTACAGACAATCTGTTCTCCACTTCTGTTCCCAAGTCTTGCTGAGTGTTTTCAAGATTCCATTCAAAAGTGTCCGCACTGCCAATATTAAACCAGAAGTACCATTCATGGGGACTTTGCAGAAACAAATATCGCAGTAGCAAAGGGTCTGTTCATCACTTCGAGTCTGTCCACTACTCCTTTAGAAAGATAGTTGGTGTCAAAGTCTTTCCAGGTGTTTCCTCTCCCAGGGACCCAGAAATAAGATACAACTTTTGTATAAGAAACACAACTTTTCCCTACACATAAACAAAACTCTGTGACATCCTGTGTATTGTCACCCTTCTTTAATCTGCTCCATAAGTTAGTTTCTTCTTCCTTTCCACATTTTTTTCCATTACTGCCACCTCCTCCACTACTAGTCTGTCTAGGCTGATGGGCAGTAGCCTGAATCTTTTGTTTCTCCAGATGTACCTCTAGTTCCCTTAGCTTTCTCCCACTGGGAAAATATTTTTCAAAGTCTTAGGAGGACTGGATTGGGAATCTGGGGTGGTTTAGTCTGGAGAAAATGAGGCTCAGGGGAGACCTTATCACTCCCTACAACTACCTGAAATGAGGTTGTAGTAAAGTGTCAGTTTCTTCTCCCAGTTAAGAAGTGACAGGACAAAAGGAAACGGCCTCAAGTTGTGTTAGGTGATATTTAATTAGATATTAAGAAAAATTTCTTCATGGAAAGGTTTTAAAGCACTGTAACAGGCTGCACAGGAAATGATAGAGTCACTATCCCTGGAAGAGTTCAAAAAACATGTGAATATGGCACTTGAGCTCATGCTTAAAGGTGAACATGGTGGTGGTGCTTGATTGATGATTGGACTTTATGATCTTAAAGGTCTTCTCCAACGTTAAAAATTCTATGATTCTATGGCAACATAACCAGAACATGAAGAGCATTCAAGCAGGATGTATGTGGTGCTTGTCCAGTTGCCCTTAGTGGAAGTTTCAAGTTCTCAAAATGGTGAGAATTTATTCAATAGCCTCATGATTTAGGCTTTTGTCTGTTTGTTTGTTTGTTTTCAGCAAGCATGAGCAAAATAGTGGGTTTGGGGTGGTTTTTTTCATTAAAAATCAAGTTCAGTAAATGCATCAAAGACTTTTCAATACACACATGTGCCTGCACAGTAGTCCTCAGGGGGTTTTTTTCCAGCCATTCCCAAGCTCAGAGATCTGAATGTAAATGAAGTCATGTCACAGGAAGTTAAAAGGTCATTTACAAAGTAATGATTATCACTTCTGATTTCCAACATGTAAAAGCTAAATACTCACTTCTTGCTAGAATTTTCAGGATAATGAATAACCTGGACAGATTGTGGGTTTTGTGGTAATTTTGTCTTAAACTTCTCCTGTGTCATATGCATGTGTGTTCTCAAGCATATGCACACATTCACATATCTAGTAGGATTTTTTTTTTTTTTTGTGAAATCCCACCTGGTTAAAGGGTAAAGCTAAAGGCATGGACTTGGAGGCACAGTCTGTCAGCACAGCTAATGAAACAGCAGCTCCTTGCAGTAAAAAAAGAGGATATTGAGGAGGTAAATCCTCATGAGGGGTGGCAAAGCTTCTTGTTTGCAGAGTAAAACCAAACTTTCTGAACCTCTTGTAGTGCAGGTGCAATGATCACCAAACAAAAGCATACACAGGTTGCCTACTAGTTTCTCAAGGGAATAAGATTCATTTGTTCATGGACTGGGATGCCCTTTTAATTCTCAAGTGTGAATGTTAATAGGCTTCCTCATTAAAGTACCTCATTAAATTCCAAATCCCACTGAAAATTAACTGTGATATGATAATGTTGAGAAGGGAAGCTCATACAAAACCAGTAAATATATTTTGAATGTCCTGTTAATCCAGTGAAATTAGCTGTTAAACGTGTTGTCTCAGACCTCCAATGGTCATAATAATAGGTTCACTTTAATTCTTTTTGCACCATTCTGCTAATGGAGTAATATGAAAAAAGTCATCTTTATATGTCTGGCTTTTTCAACTCTCTTTTTCCGGAGGCTCTCTCACTCCTGATTAACAGTACTGCTTTGCTACAGATTTTTCATGTCTGTTCTGTTTCTGTTCACATCCGCATTTCTGGTAACTTCATTTTTTACAAGACGTGTGGTGCAACAGAATATTTCCTGATTATCAAGGCCAAGATATAGAATAAGTGAAATATGAGAAAAGCAAGAAAAATCTCTATCAATATTTAACTCATTTAAAGGCTGACTGAAAACTGAACCAGTATTTAACCATCGATACATCTTTATTGCTCTTTATTTTTACCTTCGAGATTGTTTCTTATTGTCTCCTTTCCACAGTTACTCAATTTCCTCAAAGGAAGGTCTTGAGTCACACTTGGGTATATGGCTTCCCTCTACGGTACAGATTCAGACAGATTGTTCATGCTACTCAATTCTGTAGGATATGACAATTCCTTTATATCAGGGAAACCTTTTCCTATGTGAATTTGAAAGTAGTAATGGTTGCCTTACAATCCTGTGATCTTGTAGAGAAGCTGTGTCTGGGTTGTGAGGAAGAGAGCAGTGTTTGGGATATAGGGGTTCACACAAAACGTTTGTGTTTAGGATCTTTCTCTCCACAGATTTGTAAATTCAGTCATACTGTTGACTGTTCTGTACATTTCAAAATCAGTCTTAATGTGCTTATATTGCAGCTAGTGTTAACTCTGTACCCAGTACACACTGTTGTGCTAGAAGGTGAATTATAGCCAGAAGAGCCACGGCAGTCATATTTGTGGAGGCGGCAGACCACTTGTTAGACAGGATAGTGTTCCTCTAGCAGCAGACTTACTGCCAAGCAGAGCAAAAAGAATTCAGCTTCACAGTGGAAGTTACAGCACTTTGACGTAAACATGGCATTTTATTTTGCCCTAGTGAGAAGAAATGTATTTAAGGGTTCAGGTGAAAATGTTTTAATCTGTTCCTTTGGGACAATTAGAGGCTTTGTATCAGCACATGCTGACTGACAAATATTAGTTCCTCAATGAAAGAAGGGAAGGAATACCACATGGTATTTGATTGTTGAAAAAGACAGCATTATTTGGTGCCAGGATCTTACCATGCCATTTTATATATAGTCAGTTATACTTTACAATGGACAAGAATAAAGACAATATGGCTTGGGCTGATGTGTAGGTACAGACAAGTAGCCAGAGCTTTTCTAATTTTATAAGATTTTTTTCTACAGTCTGACCTTTTAGTGCAGTGAGGTCACTTATGTACTTATGATTAATTATTTGACTAAGAGCCATGCTGGATTGAGATGTTGGACCTCTCCCTGAGGGCAAGCAGTAGTTTCTTGCTCACCACATGAAAAACTCTATTTCCCTACCACTAAAATAATTATTAAAGAAGTCTTGTTGTGACTATTATTATGTATTCTAATCCTCATGGATGCATTAAAAATTGACAACAGTAAGTCCTGCATTAGAAATGGTCCCCATACTGAGTAACCATGCTGCTAGCTAAAATGGTTTAATCTTCTGCCACAGTGATATTTTTTCCTAACATTCTTATTGTTGCTTAGTTTGTAAGTGAGATGCAGAGATCACTTATATTTTTGTGGTTGATAATATGCCCCTCTCTGGGACATAATTGACATCACTGCAGTTGCAAAACAAGGAATGAAAAGCTTTTATTCGTTCCAAGTGATTACTTCATGAGCTTTTTTTCAATCAACTCTTTTAAAAAAATATACAAATAATGAAGGAAACCAGGAATCTTGTGATAACAAATTTAAGTTCTAGTCAAAAGAAACATTCTGTGTACAAAACTAATGGGATTATAAGGCTCATTTTCTAGTCCACACAGAGAGTCAAAGGGTCATTTATTTAGAAAAGAGTCTTTTTTGAAACTCATTTCAACTTGTCAGAAGACTCCCAAAAGTATTACTGTTCCAAGTGTAGTTTATGCATATTTAGCCTGTTAATGCAGAGATGAGAATGATTATAAATGACAATGATTCTCAGTTCCTCAGCAGGAGTGAGACATGGACACACAGGACAGGATTCAGCCAAGGGCTGATGATTAGGAGACTAGAGCATCTCTCCTGTGAGGAAAGAATGAGGGAGCTGGTTTTGTTCAACCTGGAAAAGAGAAGACTCAAGGTGGCATCTCATCATCATCATCATGGCTAGGCTTCGCGAACGAAGATTTGGGAAGGGCACTACCCACGCTTGCTGCAAGCGTG